>CM065053.1:13322500-13780000 GCA_032883995.1 Coronaproctus castanopsis
TTACAACGATATCATCTGCAAATGCCCATTAATTGTTACTTCCTGAGTTTTTGTCTCCAATTATTTAATCGCTTCTTCTATGAACCAATTAAACAGAACAACCTTGCCTCACTCTTTACAGATTTTAGCAATGAACACGCGCTGTAAGTTTTAATTACCGCTTCCTGTTATTTGTATAGTTGCTCTGTCCCTTTAGTCTAGATTGACTTTTTTCATTACAGACATTAACATAGGCCAATCTACTTTGTCGAATGCCTTTTCCAGATCGATAAACGCTATATAAGTGATTCTATTCATATTTAGTCTCCTTTCCATCGACATCTTTAAAGTTAGTATAGAGCTTCGCTTGTTCCGATTCCAAACCTGAAACCAAATTGGTCATCATCGAGGTTTCCTTCTATTTTCTTTTTTATTCTGTTTTTTATAATAATTAATAATATTTTCGATGCGTGAATGAGTATGTTATTATGATGTAATTACTGTATTCTGTAATATTTCCTTTTTTTTTTTTTGGATACTATTTTACTGCGAGTAAAATCTTTAATTGACCTTCTTCGTATATTTATGACCATTTCGAAGAAAACATGTTTAGTTTCTTCTCCAGCACATTTTCATAATTCTGCCGATATTTCATCTAATCCAGTTGCTTTATTTAAATTTATTTCTCGAATTGTTTTAGTGAATTCACTTTTCATAATATCCGGGGACCTATTTGATCTTTTTTTATATCATTATTGCCTCGGTCTTCAAAGTATACTTTCCATCTATTCGCTTTTTTTCGTTCATCTATTAACAGTATTCCTTGACTTTAATTGCTGTGCTCCTGATTTTTGGTGTTTGCGATAGAATTTTGACAGTTTTCGGGTGTTATGTATGACTATGTTTTCTCTATATCTTTGCAAACTTCTTCCATCCATTTTTCTTTCGCGTCTCTGCATTTTTGTGTAATTTCATTTTTTTATTACTCTATATTTTGCTTCATCTTTCTTCCCGAGTTTATTTGTTTTCTCAATTCAGTAATCTCACTTGTCATCCACGATTTCCCTGAAACTAGCTTTAAGTAGCCAATTGTGTCTTTTATCTCGATGTTGTCTTTCATTTTTTCCCATGTTACTTTAGTTTCCATTCCCTTGGTTTTATTGTCTGTTTCACTTTCAAAACTGACCTTAACATAATTTATCATCAATTTCTCAAAATCTCAAATCTTTCTTACTGGGTTTTTTTACATTTTTTGAGGCTTTTCATCATTACTAATTCGTGATCACTATCTATTTCTGCTCCTGAAAAGCTGTCGCTACATTTTTCCTGGTTTTTATAGCGAGATTTTAGTCAAAATATAGTGTAACACGCTATATCTTCTGGAGCTATCCAGGTTTCTTCTATCCGGTATCTCAAAAATGGTACCGGTAATTACAAGATTATTTCGTTTGCAGAAACTTATTAATCGTGTTCCTCTTTTATTCCTTATTACAAGTCCGTGTTTTCCTGCGACGTTATTATATCAACACTGTTTCTAATAACCGCGTTAAAATCGCCCATGACAATTTCATTTTCGTTCTCCCGCACTTTACCCATCACGTTTTCTAATTTGTCATACATTTGTTCTGCTTCTTCATCATCATTATTTGATGTCGGAAAAAGTATACCTGTCTGATGATCATTTTTACTAGGATTTATCTTAATAAATAGTATCGTTTATATGACAGGTATTTTCTATGCATGTCCTCCATTTTTATTTCAAATCTTCCAGACTGCAGTAGTGTTTCCACGTTCCATGTACCTATTCTGGTATGACTTTTACTGATATTCTTATAATTGGAATCGATATTATCAGATTGTTTCACATTATTAGAGATGTCATTCTTCCTATCCTATTCATATTTAAATGTTGTTGTTTTTCCTTTGTTATCTCGTAATAATCTGGGGATTGGTATCTCGATTCTTCCGCAGAGTGCTGCGCCAACAAGGGCACAGGAGGACTCAAGCCAACCTGCATTGCTATAGATGATTGCCTATTGCCCGGCACACTAATAATATTTTTTCTTAGACACGTCATAATTATCGAGAAAGAGTACAGTGGTGGTTTCACCTTCCACTGGATTTTCTGTTGTTTTCTCCCTTAGCCGAAATTACCCAGTTTTAAGGCGCCTGATACTCGCCTACTCGCTCTAGATTAATATTCACCAACCTAACTGGGGCACATTGTCATGACAGAGTTGCTGATAGCCTGCTATTGTTAATGCAATGAAAAACTTAACAGTATTTGTTAGAAGGAGTGAGCCATCCTCTGTTTTACTATCACCGGTGAAATATATATATATATAATATAATATAAAATACAAAGAGAACACCAAATAGATTTTGACGGAAACCACGTCTTTTATAAACGATAGTACGATTTTGAAAGAACAGATATATGATGTTTGCGAAATCCAAACTTACGACGATGATGACGGAAGTATGACATGCGCAAAAAAGAATTTATTTTTAAACCTAGTATTAAAATAACATTAATTTTAAAAGCGTCAAACTTACTTAAATATCGCGGGGTTTTTTCATGTATTAAAATATCAGAAATAGAGTTCATTCGACTTACCCGAGCTTAATACCACCGTCAATCAAACATGCTTCCGATATTGATATTACGTTGTTATTCCGATTTACGGTTAGTATTTCTCTCCTATAAGAATAATGAATTATAAATCAAAAAGTATATGTTTACTACTTTCCCGATAATACGTATTGTGCATAAAGTGAAAGTGTATCATAATTATATTTTTATAAACACAGTCAAGTTTCGCTGACTACATCATCAGGACTAAATGATAACCGATAAGAAAACAATCGGGTCATCGATTCACTAAAACTTGAAAAGTTTAGAATGTAGTGATTTTTTACAAAATAAACAACAAAAAAGCAATTAATAAATTTTTTTCTTTATACAAAATTACAAAGCTTTTCGGTTGTTAAGAAATTATAAAGTGAATATAAAAAATATAAATTATAAAAATATATACAAATTTATCAAAATTTGAAAGCTAAAAAAAATTACTTAGATAAACGATTTACAAAAATTATCAAAGCGATAAAACAGTATTTTTAAACAATCTAGTGTGGTAAACAACACAATCAACAATCAGAAATATAAAATTTATACATAAATAACATAATGGCAAATAAAATAAAAATAATTAAAACATCCAACAATATAAAATTTATGCATGAAACAATAATAGAAACCATATAATGTACTTTTGTTTGTTAAAACGTTGTATTGTTAGGTGTTATTACTCTATTCGCTATTGTTTTATTGTTTATGTATAAATTTTATATTGTTGATTGACCAGATTTATTATCAGATTGTTTAAAAATACTGTTTTATCCTTTTGTAAATTGTGTATCTATTAAGGTTTTTTTTTAATATATTTATAATTTATTTTTTTATATCCACTTGATAAAAAAACTTTATGACTTTTTATAAAGAAAAATTTTTAGTGATTTTAACCACTTTTTTGTTGTTTGTTGATTCATGCAAAATTCTAGAAATAAAGGAAGCCCTTTCAAAATCCACTTTTCAAGCGGTTAACAAATCATTATCTGAATCTAGACCGCATCATTTGTTTATACAAAAGGTTGTTAGTTTCATCGTTTATTATTTACTTCAATGCTGTATGTTCATAGAAATATATTTGCGATGTTGTATAAAGAATATTTCTATTTCATTTATTTTTTATATGGAATTATAAAATCGTTTCGATATTTATAAAACTTTTAGTCGAATTTATTAAAAATCGATAAACCGTTTGCTATTAAAATAAAATCACGGATAAAAGAAAAAAAACTATAATATCTATCATAAAAATAAACATTAACATTGATTTTTTTCTGATTTTTTTTTTCATAAATTCTTTATATATTAACATGTCTTTCGGCGCAAACCTTATCAAAATTAATTGGTATCGGCGTTACTATTCGGAAAAGTCACACCTCTCTCCGTCACATCATCATCATCACATCGAGCTCTATTCTTACAATAAGGGGGAGAGACCAACCAGCATTCTAATTTTAATGTGATTTTTCAACATAACCCTGCAAAATGATTTCAATGCTTCATTTGTATAGGATATTTACATTAGCCAGTATGAAAAACCATTTAACAAACTCAAACACAGCAGTAATCCCAATATTGTCAGAACGCACTAATTAAGACTTCCAGGCTATAGAAGACCGCGAAGGAAATGGTGTCAGGATGCTCTCACTTAGCAACCGGAATTACCTTGTTATATTACTTTAATTCAATACTTCTACAAAGCATTCTTTAATCATTGCTTATATTTATCTCACATATTTCTCGCGGTATATTTTTTATAATTTTCTACAATATTATCGATAGTCGATTTCAAAAGCGGCAATAAATTCACCAGTAAAAATTGTCAATAAACGTCAACAATCTTTTCAGCGATTACGCTATTTTCAAGTGCATAAATAAATAATTTAACTGATAACCATAATAATACTAAAATAAAATAATAAAAACGAAAACAAAAATTATATATAAGAAACATGCGTAATTAATCATAACCGATTTATAGCACATCCAAGTTTCAGACTAATCCATTTTGTACACTACTTTTTTCCTGTGGCGGCTCTTGTCGTATAATTTTGACGTTTAGAACATACTAATTTGAAAAATGTAGAATGTAGTGTTTTAAAAAATAAATAAATAATTGAGTTAAAAATCACTAAAATCTTTTTCTCTATGAAAAATCACAAAGCTTTATATTATCAAGTGAATATAAAAAATATATAAATTAAAAATATAAAATGTAAAAACCATTACGTACACACACAATTTACAAAAATTATCAAATGGATAAAACAGTATTTTTAAATAATCTGATAGCGAATGTGATAAACAACACAATCTACAATCAGCAATATAATATATATATATATATATATATACAATAAAAAATAAAATAAAAAGAAATAAAAACTTTATTTCCATTTTATTCGCTATTGCGTTATTGTTTGCATATAAATTTTATATTGCTGATTGTTTACTGTTTACGGTATTCATTATCAAATTATTTAAAAATACTGTTTTATCACTATAATGCTTTAACAGCAGAAAAGCTTTATGATTATTTGTAAAGAAAAAATGTTAATGATTTTAATTCGTTTTTTGTTGTTTATTTTTTACAAGGTGCTACATAATAAACCAATTTCGTCATTGTGAAAAGGATGATACGCTTTGACAATTTAATTTTAGATACTTCCGTTTAAATTGTACGTAATAGTTATTTTGTATTCTATATTGTTTTTAAACGTTTTATCAATTGATAAGCGCATTTTCCTTATATATATTCATAAATCTAACGCCGTTCAATTTATAATTATAATTAATCGGTATAATTTAAGAATTCATACAGCTGACAATTCGCAATAATGTTCGAACGAACTTATTTTTTTCTATTAAATAAATTTTATTCAGTAAACGCGACTAAAATAAAATTAAAAGAAAAAATAAAATCTTTAAATATGATAATTCCAATTCAGTCGATGATCAAAATGGACGGTAAGAGTCGTCAAAAACCAGTTATTTCTAATAAATACAAAAATACATATAGTTAAAGTTAGTCAATTAATATATTAAAAAAAAAAGTAATAATAATAATATTAAACGATTTATCTATTCAAAGTCGCTTTAATTTAAAGTTTCTTCATCGCGGCTAATTACGCTAAAATTTTAATCAACACATACAACATCGTAATTTTAAAAAATCCATCTTAATAGGAAGGTGCCAACGACCCACACGAACACACACAGCATATCCATAATCGCTACTATACACGAAAACTTTTTTTTTTATCAACGCTTGCCAACGTACGAAATATGAATTATTAACAAAGATATATAGGAAAAAAAATTAAATGAAAACATTAACCGCTAAGCTTAATTTTTCGGCCATATTTTTTTTCTTGTAATTAATGTGTATTACACTTATTCTATGGCCTTGTTACAGATGACACGTGTGTGTACGCGTATAACGTATGTACGATTATTTTTTCAAAATGACATTTTGCCAATTCCATTTTGAAATTATATTCGTATTTTAAACGGTATAAATGAAAAACAACTAATCTCCTAACGTTTCTTTTATTGTAGAATAATGAAGGAAAACTTTAATTAATTGAACAAATTTTAACAAATTGTTTGGAAACGTCCTAATCGTGGTGGAAAGCGGGTTAGATTAAAAAATATATATATATATCCGATTGAACAATATTATACCGGATCACCAATGCCGGTTTTCATAACAACACTCAACAATTTAGCTGCATTGGTATCGTAGAGAATTCTTTGGAAACCAAAACATTTCTCGATGTTCAACGGGCGTTTGATTTTGTCTGTCGCACTTCTTGCGTGTACAGCAAAATAATATTTCACCGAAATTCACTCACGTCTCGTAAGTTTTTGAGTAATGAGTTGGAAAGGGGGCATTTTCTCTGGTAATATACCGTCTTTTAAGAAAGTCTTTGAAACAAATCCGTCCAGTTCTTCAATATTCTATCATCTATCCACGCATTCTTTTTGATTTAATCGGCAAGTACTTTTTAAAGTGCGAGAATCGCAGCTTTGCCGATCACCGATAATAGTAGTCGGAACGTATTTTTATACAAATTTTTCCTGTAATTTATACATTTGATACTTTATCATATAAGCTTTTCTATTTTTGTTTGTCTGGGAATAATTTTTGTTTTATATTTCGGTACGGGTAAATTGTTCATTTTTAAAATTTAATATGCTTATGTGCATGTAACTTAATAATAAGAAATACACTGCTTCTTCTTCTTCTTCTTACCACTTACATTTACACAAGTCAAAACATTAATATTTTCTTTAGTTTTCTACGCTCCGTAATTTTTCGGTTCTCGCAGTGAACTTCGTGTCGGATAACATATTATAATCGAGTTCTGCTTTATCAGCGTTGAAAAACTGATCTAAACAATATTTTTACCCTAAAGATCAAAGTGCCGAAGCGATCAAAAACGACTCGACTAAATAAAAATAAAAATATTTCGATTATCCGCTATCTGTATAGCAAATGGATTCCAGATTACAATAAAAGAAGTGTAAGCAGACAACCGTTAAGGTTGTTCTAGTTGGTTGCGATTAAACTCGGATAGAACGGAATGGAAGAAAACATGCCAATTGTACGATGTTCATAACGATATTATTATTATTTAAATATGTGTCCGGTATACATATGTTTATACGTTACATAATATTGTTAGTATAATTATAGATGGGAAGCCTTCGGCCGATATTTGGCGAAATAAAGACTTTATTTATTTAATCGATTTCTGTACGGACAATCGAAAATTACGTCCTACAAACCGAAGTAATTTCTTTAATTTCAAATCCGATTTATCCTTTTGATTTGTATACGGTTTACACCGCGTTAACATTCGATCTAAGTGAGTCCATCGCCTTTTCTGCGAATCACGTTATTGCCCCTGTCGCTACTGTTTATTGGAATATCGCGGCTACTTAAATACTGCAATAAATGACGAATTAGCACAAAACCCGAACAAAACCGAAGCTATTTTCTTCACCGGTAGGAGACCAGCTCTATCTGATAATCTGATGGTACAGGGAAATACATTAGAGTGGTGTGATAAGATTCGTTATCTTGATGTGATCCTCGAAAATAGACACTTAGTTTCAGTAAATATATAAATAATATCGCAATCGAGACAAACAACGCCTTCAGTTGTACCCTATCCTTAATCACAAGTCTTAACATTAGATAATCCTCTATAAACTAATCCGTTCAACACTTTGTTACGCTTCTCCTTAGGGGCTCGATATTAAAAAACTACTTTAATAAATTATTAAAATAGATGCCTCACATATATTCTAAATGCACCTCGCTATGCTAGAATTGCACGAGGCTACTGACCCGCCCTATATTAGAGATTTTGTTTTAAAACTATCGACTGACTTTTTTTTATTAAATGCTCATACCAAAACAATAAAGTCGTCTCCTCGATTTCCAACTACGATTCCAGGCAGCTTTGTTTCATATATTTGAAAATATAAACGCAGACGAATTAAACATAACATTATGTAGTAATTATTATTTATTTATTAGTATTAACCCCCTTCACTTAGTAAGTACACACGGACACTCCACGTCACCCACTTTTGTATTTTTTTTTTAAATTTCAGAACTCACGACTTAAATGTATTTTAGCAGTTTAGACTTAAGTTCCTATATTAACATGTATCGTTAGCAATTTGAAAACGTGTTTATTTTCTAGTCTTTTATTTGCTTTTTTAGCATTAAACGTTTCGTTTTCTTTTTTACTTTATATTCCCGGTACACAATGTTTTTATAACCACATGTGTAATATTTTATTTTATATTTATAACCTATGAAAATATATTGTTATTATTGTTTATTCAGTTAGAAAATAAAACATTAACCTACTTTTCCCAGAATTTATATTCAATTTCGGCTAAATAAATAGATTGTAAAAATTAAATGTATTAGACTTGATTCACACTATAAGTGTACGGACACGCTTCGCTCACACTTCGATCTCGATCCGGTAAAATATTCACAAATAAGAAACGATATAAGTATTCAAGCTATCGATAACGCTCGAGTTTCGCTCCAGTCAAAATTCTGCCTGATCAAGAACATTTTTCGACGGAAGATATAAACGATTAATTAAATATTTAATTAATTTTAAATGCAGATAAAAATATGTTTTCATAAAAGCAGAATACAATCGAATTTTGATTATTGGACGGTTCAAGACTGACTAAAGTCTGGAACGACATGCGAGCGCGACTGAAGCGTGACCATACCTATAGCGTGAATCAAACCTTACTGAACTAAATCGAATACGTATTAATAAGCGCGCGTTTAAACCGATCGCATTTTGCGCATTATCGATAAAATGATGAATCACGAGTAATTTCGGAAAATGTCAAACTTACTAATTCGCTTATTCAAATTAAACTAAAACGACCTTCATCCACGACACCGTAATAGTTCATTTCGAAAAGGTCGATAATATTACACATATCGTACAGCTGGTAGTACTGAAAGTTATTATAAGCGATAAACCTGTTCGATAACCAGTTCTCACCGCGCATATTCGTCATTCGCGCGATTAGTTTTAACATACGAGAATACTCTTTATAAATTCTTCATCTTCTTCATTTGTACCCCATCACATCAAGAAGAAGTCGGTAATGTTACAAAATAGCCGCATCGACCTCAAGAAATAGATACCACTAAGTACGGACTTTAATCGTTCGCAATAACTTCTCCTTGATTTTTGTTTCTGTTTATATTTTCCTAATTATCTAACGTTGTGAAGAATTTACACACGACGTTCGAAAAAGGCATATTTAAATTTTAAATTTTTCATTTTTTTTTTTTAAATTATATCTAGCTCATGCGAGCTTCGGATTAATATTATAACTACACGATTAATACTCTTAGTGACGTCGACAGAAGAAAAAATTCGCACGCTCGTAGAGTTTAGGCGATCAAATATACTAAACCTCTGGTGGAAGGCAATGGCAAACCACCACGCACAACACCATATGCGCGCTAGTAATAATATAGTACACTACAAAAACACGCGAGGCTGCATTGGGTCGTGACGACAAAACGATTAAGTTCATGTGTGTATCCATCTTTCCGAACCATATATAAGAATCAGAAGTACACATTGGTTTTATATAGTGTACGTTTTAGATTAATCGGTATTTGTTTACTGCGGAATATTATCCGGAATTTTCCAAGCGCAACCCACGATATTCACTTCTTTCATTATCATATCTTTATTTGTTTTGATTTTTGACCTAGGCATTAGCTATCTACTTGCTCTATCTGTTCCAATTTTATTGCTATTTGTACAGTTTATTATTAAAATTGACATATATATATACTTCTTTCCTAGCGCCTTCCGGTTAAGGAGTTCGCTTGATAACACGTTCTTCTCCATTTCTTGCGATCCTTAACGTCCTCTATATTGGCACCAACTTCCACCATGTCGTTGTTGACAGAGTCTATCCATCGTCTTCATGGTCGGCCTCGTGGCCGCTTTCCTCCGGCGTCGTACTCCATTAACATCTTTACTGGGCTGCTGTCAGCTTTCCTCGTGATAATACCATCGGAGACGCACTTCTCTCAATTTCGTCTGTGTAGGTGCAAGGCATTCCCCTATGTCATAATTTTTGACATGGTCAAAGCGTGTGTAGCCGAGTGACCAGCGTAGCATTTTCATTTCAGCCACGTAGAACTTTTGTTCCAATTTTGCAGTCGTCGACCAGCATTCAGCCACGTATAACATAGCAGGTCTAATAACCGTTTTATAAATCGTCTCTTTAAAATGTATCGGAATCCTTTTGTCGCATAGTACCACAGTTAATTGCTTCCATTTCATCCATGCTATTTGGATCCGGGAGTCTATTTTATATATATATATAAATAATATATATATATACATTCGGTGTTAGTATTAATTTTGTTCTCTGTGGGGGAAAAAGATGGTTTAAAAGACCACGTTTAAAAAATTTGATTAATCGTGTCATTTATATGAACGATTTGGCCGAAACTCAATTTTTTGACCGAAGCTAACCTACGGTCGGTCTTTAATTATAAATGCAACGTATGTCTGAAATCAAAAATTTAAAAGTTCATCATAAATCCCAAATCACGAATAGAACTTGAATGTACCCGTCGCTTATCTTTTGTATAAAACTAAATATTCGCAAATTTCTACAAAATGCGTAGTAAATAGGAAGAATAAGTAATCAGAAAAAAAAATGAAACGCCAATGTGACAACAGTGTTAAGGTATTGCCGCGAGCAAATCGATCGAATATGATTTCACGCTACTACGTCGACAACGATCGTGTATTATAATCAAAACGGTCATTCGATTATTATTGGCTTATTGGAAAACCGGACAATACATTTATAAGAATTCGGTTCATTGACCTACAATCGCGTACGTTGTTATTACTATAGAACGTTCGATACCGGTTCACTATCACCTCGTTATCTTAAGGAGAATCGGAGGATCACCGTGGGAACTGGTCTCTCTAAACATTTTCGATCTTAAAGCATCGATCTACAACAAAACAACCTTTTATAAAATTGCACACCGTACGTTAAAACACACAAAAAAAAATTGTTTCGTAAATTTGAAATTGAAAGTTACGTCAAATCGACTGATTTTCATTCTTGTAGAGATACGAAAAGAAATATATAAAATTCGTAGATAACAATCTGGTACGAAGATTACACAATATCTTATAAAATGATGGGAAAACCGACATAAATCGACATAAATTTATTCTCGAAAATAACCCTGTGCCTCGGGGCGCAGGGACGAAGTGAAAAGACGTTTTCCCGAAAATATACTTATTTAAATAAATTCACGATTTCGTGTATAAATTTTACAAAGAAAATGCTTGACACGTGGTGATAACTCAAATGTTTTCGTTCTCAAATCTACATCGCACATACATACGTACTTGTACAGCGGAGATTCGAACGAAATAACGGATAGCCACGCGCGCATGCGCACAAGGAAGAATACAAACGCGTAAACAATTTTTACGCGTATATAATTATTTCAGTAATATACATATATCTGAAATAATAAACTAATCTTATATAAATCCTTTATTTGCCTAATATTTATTGATAATATAAGTCTTTAGCTCGCTCGTTTTGTTAACTCCGCATATACAATGCGCTGATAGAAGTTTCACTTCAAAAAAGTAAAACACTACTACCTCACCTTAAATAGACGACCGAAAAACTTGATACGTCATGAGTTGTGAAAATTGGATCAATCGCTTACTGAATTAAAAAATACCGATCCAGGTAAAATCGTAGAAATCTCATTCACCCTTTTTATCAATAGGTATGTAAATAGATCGTGTCTAGTCGCTCGGCCAGATGTTTGAGTCCGATATTCTCTTGTAATATTTCACTCTCCTGCTGTTTTTGCGAGTTCTTAATTCCTGCAAGGCTCGTTTAATTTCGTCTTTCAACAGCCACGGTTACTTTTCAATTTCTGTACCGTTGCAAATCTAGGGTGTTACTTTCTTCTTCACGTTTTTCTGTCGCGAGTTTTTTTTTTTTACAGTTCACCATCTGAAAACTATTTTTCTTTCACCAGTCAATATTTTCACCCTTCATTTCTTATTATCGCCTAGTGTAGGATGCAATGTATTGTTATTATCTTCTGAAACATGCATGCGGTCTGATTGCTGTTCTTACGATTTACGATATCTTTATAAAGATTGTTTATGAAATTGTTTAAATCAATCCTATATAACGTGTTTGTTATATCGTGATATTTCCCGCGAAGTTTCCACCACAGTTCCAACAATTAGTCTTGATGTTTTTTTTTCTTGTTTACTATCTTCCAAAAATTGCGTTGAGGTCCCGTATACTCTTCCTGATAGTACACCCTGGGATATTTATACCGGCTATATTATACATAACTAGCGGCGAACTAACATAACCCCAGTTATGAGACATTAAACCAATCCACGTTTTCTTTCTACGATAGAATGCTCCGAATCAATTTGCAGCCTGTTCTAATGCGTTCTTTGCGGCTCCCAAATAGTGTCGGCGTCTGTCAACTGATCTAATGATTGCATAATGGATGCAAGTCTTCGTGTTGCTTCCTATTCGTATTCCTTGTGGTAGCTTAAGTTTCATCTATTACGAATGGATTTCCCTGACGTAATTTAGTTTTTACTTTACTTAATTAGAGTATAATCTATTTAGTTTCACATCCGTCGCCGGGTGAACACCATGTATACAATCATCTAGGACGATGCTGAGATCTAGGATTACATATATATTATTCACCGCTATTATTTCTATTACCAAGGCCAAACTTTCCCACAGTGTTATATCTTTATCTTCAATAGTGCCGCCAATTAAGTCGTCACTAATTAAAGTGATTTTGCGAGACAGTTTCTTCTTCATTGTTTCTTCCATACTTACATAAAAAGCATTCAGACATTCGTGCTCAAAGCATATATTTGTATCATATTAAGATTGGCTGCGAATAGCTTTATCTTCATCTCGTTATTATTCTCGATCATTTATTAGTCCACACCTAATTATTTTATTTCGGGCGTTTTTGTTCATAATGATTGCTATCCCACTAGCGGACTGATAATGGTCTCCAGATTAGTAAATTGCATTATAATTGTCGCTAATTAAATGTCCTTTACCTTCATAGTGCGTTTCAGATATGCCAACAACGATATATTCGGATATCATTTCTTTTTTGACGATATCCAGCTTCTCCGATTCATTTAGCCTATGCGCATTCCGCCGTTCGAATTGTTAATTTTCTACATTTTTATTCCAGTGACATATTTTCTATGTTTCCTACAACGTCATGGCTGATCGCATATTTCACGCTCGAAAATATACACATAAATATGCAGACGACTGCATTCGTTCACGAGTGTCAATATGTTACTTCATTATTCTCACTCGAGTATGAGTACTCATCTGTTATCAATATTAGTGATTATGTCGCATGTGTGAAAGTAACTCGATGCGGTGCATTGTTGTGAAAATATAAAGTTGACATGTTATGGTCTGTTGTATTATATCCGCTTCTAATAGAAGGGTTTATACTTTTTTTCTGCATTATAGTAATATCTGTTAATTTTCGAGCGATATTAACCCACACTCTACGATTTTGAGGGTTGTTTTCGCAATTGTCAATTGTCCTTTGTTGGCTTAATATCTAATCTTTGAAGGTCTCCTGAAAGCACTTCTTTAAATCGCAACCGTGGTCTGCTAAGTGGAAGTCTACAATATTCCTTTTGGGATTCTCGTTCGTCTTCCATCCTGAGTACATGTCCGGCCCAAGTTATGCGTTTTCCCTCTAGCTCTGATTGATTGATCGACATTTTGTTCTAACTAGAACTTCTTCGTTTGATACATGATCAGCACAACGTATTCAAAGAATTATTCGCGAGAATCCCGGATGACATATGTCTAATTTTTTGACCTGCTTCTTCATTATTCGCAGCGCGTATAGAAGTACTGTTAATTTAGTACCGGAGGATATATTCTTGTTATTGCATACTCTTCACCGCATCTTGTTATAGGATGCATTTGCCTGTTTTAGCCACGAATGAATTTCATCATCTAGTGATGCAGTTTTATTATAATGTATACATCCGAATACATATGTGTCGCGGTATAGTGCTCGACTGTCAACTCGACGGTCGGGGGTACGAAACCAACATGTGTCATTGAAAATTTTCATCATTATCTAATTCTTAATTATCACGGAGAAGGCAGTTGCACCCCACTCCGTATAACATCATCTGCGTCGCGTATAAATAGTGCCTTGAATGCTAGCTCATTTTGTACGTAAAAATAAACGTACGATAGCTAGTCACGACGTTCGGCAATGAACAATACGACGATGATGATCGGAATACATAATTAGACTAGTCTTAGAAGGTGAAATGGTATATACCGACAGGAGGACGGAAGATAACAAATCTTCGATATGCAGACGACACATCCTTGATAGCAGCAGATATTGAAGAAATGAATAAACTACTTGAACGTATGTAAATAAAAGCAAGACAAAAATTATGATTATAGATAGAAATAATGTAATACTACAAGATGAGACTACATCCACTGGCTGTGAAAACAAGGGCAGCTAAAAAGAATAAATACGACGAAGAATAGAAATAACTAGAAATTCTATGACAAGACTAAACCGCATTTAGAAAGACAATTCTATTACAAAACACGTAAAAATTAAGTTAGTCCAAACGCTCCTATTTACAATTCTATTATACACAGCGGAAACGTGGCAATGAAAAAGTCCGATAAAAAGAGAATTGACTCCTTTGAGTTGTGGTGTTGTAGGCGGCTCCTTAGGATACCGTGGACAGCAGGACGTTTAAAGGAAATTGGCACCACGCAAAGACTGTCAACCATTGTTTCTACGGAAGCGATAAAATTCTTTGGACATGTCATACGGAAGACCAGAAGGATTACAGAAACTCACGGCATTATTAACTACGATGGACAGATGTTGTTCGACAAAGGACTTTCAATTGTGGAATGTGTACAACTGTCGGCAGATCGATGCAATTGGCGTAAACTTATCGCTTCGACGACGAACTAAGATTAATCATGATACCCTAATTAGGGTAACGACTATTGAATATATATAATATATGAAGGTACTATTGTCAATTTCAGGACTGCACTCACGGACAACACTCGCTCGTTCGATGGATAATTAATATGTACATGTAAAATCCAGACATGAATTCGGTCCGGAATTGATAATGACACATATATACGTATCAGTAATACAAAATATGATAAAAATAATAATAAATCAAAAATAACGAGAAACCGGAAGCAGAAAAAAAAATAATTTAAGAAATAAATGCAAATTATTCTGACTTTATATATTTCGGTTGATATACGAGCACGACACCTTTTTATCCACACATCCGTATGCACGTCTCCATACGTCAGAACTAGTGCCAAAATTTTCGGACAAATTCGTTGAATTAAATGGTTTTACACACATACACACACACACAAATATATATATATAATGATAGAAATACCAACATATATATATATATTGTCATATATAATAAAATTATGTACACTAATATTATATACATACATATATATATATTGAACATCGCCTAATAGACCTGCCGAAAAGTTGAACGGCCGATGAAAGTTGTTGTTGATTTTACGAACGATATCATCATCCAATGATGTTTAATAATTTGTCCTAATAATCCCCGTGACCTAAAAAACTGCAATAACCCATCTTCACGTTTTCGTAATTTTACACATTATACTAAATGGTCCCATCGAGATTTTTCTATAGCGTCGCCTACACTCCTTGCCCCCTCCTAACGGTTGCTTCCATTTTCATCTCCGCTTGATTCATCTCCCTAGTCGCGATATTTTCTCTTTCTTTCTCGCACGAACATCACCTTGTATTGCACAATAATTTCCGTCTGTAAAATCGGCTCTTAGATACTACGTCATCTGTTTACCGGATAGTTCCATTTTCTGGTACTATACGTATAATCCGTCTTGTAACCGTCGCCCTACGAATGCGGTTTTTCTTCGAAAATTAAAGTTCTTTTAAAATTCCTCCTTTTTTCCGTCTGTTAATAAACGCATTCGTCTACTAACTACGACGTAATTTTTCTAATATCAAAAATAACCAACCACTTCAGTCGTTCATTCAACCGTGTCGCGGCGTGTGTTCCACACAAGACGAATGATAAACAAGTCTTCCGAATATGTTAAAACGCAGAAGAGCGACCTATCAAAAATACGACTTCATAATAATAAAATCAGAATGATGAGAACGCCCGTTTTTAAAAATATTATTCCAAACAATTCTCCAAAAGGATACCCCCAAAATTATGACCGCGAAAGTTAAGGTCTAATTCGTAATTTGGAAAGAAATGTCGCTTAAACGATCCTCATTAATTTCAACATCGATATAAAAAAGATCGGCTAAACAACTTAAGCAAGCCTAGAGAGGTGGTTTACCACCACTGTCCTCCTCAATTTCTTTACGTTTCCGTGAAGCTGATATTCGTTTACTGTGAACAATCGGGTGAGTAGCTCTGTTAACTAGATGCTTTGTTTTTTTAACCAATAAAAATTCTAGTTCCCTGTACAATTAACGATAGTATCTCACAAGATAACATAATGGTCAACATATTTTAAGCGTATATAAGTTTGTTATCATTCATCACTACGATTATTTGTTGTTTTTGATGATCGCGATAGCGGTAGGGAGTGTTGGGGCAGTATAGTGGTGATAGTAGTGATGATGGTGTTATTTTGCTAAGAAAACCTAGTTCATCTCACGTTGTTCCTCCATAATTGGTTGTGGCAATGCAAAGATAGTATAAGTATGCATTTCTGAATTTCTACTTCATTTCATCGATGAATAACGATGTTAATAATGAATATACCATTCGAACATAGTACACGGATGGAACTTTATTTCCAAGAATATTAACGGTCTTCAATAAGTTAAGTTAAAAATATAGAAAATCAATTGAAAAATTAGTTAAATCACTAACATTTATTTTCTTGTGAAAAACACAAAGCTTTTCGACATTTTTATCACATGTTTCAAATACATTCATTTTTCATTTATACTAGTGAAATTGTTTTTTTGAAAAAATGTTGTGTTTGTATATTTTTATATTTTATATTTTACTTTTGCATATCATACATTGCGTGCAGTAAATGTTAAAATTCCATCAGTATACAACATTTGCAGAATCCAGAAAACGGTATCGAGAAAAAAATTAATAAAAAAACAAAATCAAGTAAACAAATATATTGATGTTAATATACAAAAAAATAAATTAATAACAGAACAGACAAGAAGAATATAACGTATTATGGAATATAGTTTCACCGTCACCATCGGATATTTTTTAAGTAATTATTTTTAATTTATAGTTGTAAAATTATGATTTTTTGTTATCACTTGATAATGTCGTAAATGCCGAAAAGCGTTGTGTTTTTCACAAGAAAATAAATTTTAGTGATTTAACTAATTTTTCAATTGATTTTTGATAAAAACATCACTACATTCCACATTATAAAAAATTAAAATAAAAATATAGAACTAACTTTATCATCAATTAGAATTATATATAAAAAGTCATTTAACGTATGTATTAATTCGCCATCACTGAATTCGCATTATTGAATCAGATCATCAAATTACAAAAACCATATAACGCACCCACAAGTCAATATAAAGTACGCTTTCCAAACAAAAAAAATAAAATAAATAAAAACTATAATGCCTGTTTATGACGATGATAAATTTAACATTTTATTCTAAAAGTAAGCTCCAGGAAACACTTTTTCAATCGATTAAAACACAAAATAAGGGTTCCTCAAGGCTTCGGTATTATCCTAACATTACTCAATTGCTATAAATGATCCACCATCCACCCGTTTATATCGTCAACATGTTTAATACAATCGGCGATGCAAAAATTATCATCAGAAAATAAAAATATAAATAATCTTAATATTATCGTGTGGAAGGTAATGGCAAATCATACACCTATAGTACACTACAAAAACATGCACTGTGTCGCGACTACAAAGCGATTACAATCATATTATGATTGCCTTGTACGTTACTTACACTGTACAACAAAATATGTGTAGGTAATTTGATACGGAGCCGGTACTTAATGATGATGAAATGAATCTCAAAAATGGGTCTTTCAAAATAAACAAGAATTTTCGGCCGATCCACTTCTACAGACTGTGGTCATGCCAAAAATAGCTATCGTTATCGTTATATAAAGAATAAAATCACACCAGGTGATGACAATATTTCCTACGTTTTACTTAAAATATTTCCTAACTGTTGTGGAGGTTAATAAAAATCCGGACATTATCCGCGCATTTAGAAAATGGGATAAAATTATAGCGTTTCCTAACGCTGGAAAAGTTACAAAATCTATAATATGCAATCGATCACTTTAGTCTGAAATTTACATAAATCGATCGAAAAATTCATTTTAAAGAGACTAAATGACTATGATATTTGTCGCAATGTCTTTTTTAGGAGTTCACTGTCATCTAGGAAATTTCTAACAGAAGCGCGTGAAACCGTAAGTTTGAGAAACCCGCAGTAAAGTAATAAAAAATTTGTTGGTTTTCATTTATTTTTGTGTTTTTAATGCAGTTAAAAAAAAAATCTACCTACTTTCGACACTTAACTCTACCCGACACTTTATAAACCGTTTTAATTTTAGAAAATATTCGTTTCAAATTCGCCTTTGATAAATTACCAATGAACATGAATAAATATCGCCGAAAGTAACAAACAACTTATTAATTCGTAGAATTTAACCTATTAGTAATCCACAATAATGATGATGATAATAATGGCGATGATAATATTAATAATAAATTTCAAGTATGGGCGTGAGTCGTTGATTATTTTCAAAGCGTGAGCAAATTAAAAAAGAACGGGGTGTAAATATTAGGCTGTAGAAAACAGACGGAGTAAATTGTCATCTTTGTCCGTTAAAACGAAATACCATCGTATTAATTTAAAGTGTGTTTCACCCGAAGAAAATAAATCTTTCGTTTTTAACAACTATGGAATTAACAGCAATATTTTGAAACAAGTTTTAAATTATATTCACTTAAACACGTAAAATACAACATTATATATATATATATATATATATATATATATATATATATATATAGAGAGAGAGAGAGAGAGAGAATGTATTTGTGTATGTGTAAAATAACACTGCACGTAGAATCATGGGCCAACAACCCGTAGATGACAACATCCACCGATAAATATTAAACATACGACAACAAATTCCACCAAAAAAGCCATTTTTATTTAGATGTTTTAATTTACGTAACAGATAAAAACTTGTTCGCGTTTCAAGTTAAAAAGAAAATTTTGAATTCCAAGGCAGAAAAAATTGCATATGATAGTAAAATACTACGTTCAAGTGTATGAAAAACTGAAACCTCTTAACATCGATACGCTGCTTAAGCTATAAGACTGCATCATAGTGTTTTTTTTTCTCTAAAAATAAAACAAATTGCCAAGTCCTCTATACAAGTGTCTACAACACACACACACGCACACACACTTATATATATGCACATATATTTGTACTTATATATTATAAAAATATATAAAAAACATCACGGATGATACGAAGTAATAGATTTAAGGGAAAAAAGGAAGGAACTTTTAAAATATCAATGCAACAGTTGGCAGATATATAGGCTGATCCGGAGAAGACGGTTTTGACTTTTCGAATAGCGCAGTTGGGGTAGCACTTGTTCCACGTTTAACCTAGACACAAGCGATTCGTTTACAGTTTCAATTATCACGGCATCCGATGAGAAATGAGAAGGAGCGCGCGTTTTGCGTAGAACGTTATTTACGGCATCAATCGATCGCGACAGCGCAGAAAGTTTTGAATAGAATAGACATGAAAACTCGGATTTCTGAAGAAATTTAAAAAATTCAACGACCTATGCTGAAAAAAATGGTTTGAAAATGTTGTAAAAACACTGAACGAGTGCATTGTTGTAAATGGCGGCCATCTGAACGATATCATGTTCACAAACGACTGTGTAAGCTAATCTCTCGTTTTCTTATTTTTAAATAAAATTTCATTCAAAAATTGAGTTATTCAAAAAACAACAAAACTGTCCGCCTTCTCTGGGTCACCCTATATTCAAAAGAACAGCCTAAAACATAAAAAAAAAAAAGGAATATAGAAAACGCATATATATACAAATAAGAGATCGTACTTCGGTAATTTTATAAACAAAACAGACAGAATTTTAAACGAAAATCGAAAATTAATCATAAACGAAGAAGAAATAGCCGGTAGATTATATACGCAGAGGACTTGGAAGAAAATATACTAAACGGGAACCAAAAAGATATTTCAATACAGAACGTATCAGTAGGTAACGAAGGAGCAACTATAACGCGCGACTAGAATTTGAGAAAGCGTTAAAATGAGTAACAGAATCGAGAAAGAGTTAAATAACGATCAATAGAAAAGGAAAAGGTACATAAAAAAGTCATTAAGATAAATACTAGAAAAGAATATATCAATCCAATACCGCCTTTATTGATCTAGGAAAGGTCGTTGACAAATGCAATTAAAATATATTTAAGAAAAAAAATTAAAAAAAAATCAATATTAATAAAAAGATAAATATAATTTATAGAGATGCGCCGTTTAAATGGACGGGCAAAAGTAGCGCTATATGAAATTTTACTCCTTTGCGATCAATTTCATATAACACGCTGGTACGTATACTCATTTCAAACGCCACATTACCTGCTTAAACATTACGAACTCTTAATTAAAATCAACTTTGTCATTAAGTCTTCTCCAATCTGAATATATTTCTCGTTATTACTACTACTATAAATGTTTATCAGGATGTATACGTGCCACGTTCACCTAGGCCAGAAGCACGAGAAAGCAGAAAATGTAAAGTTAGTGAGAATGAATTGAAAGAATAAACGAGGAGGACGGATTGTTAAATTAGATGATATAAATTGGAGGATTTAAGAAAATTCAACCCGTTTATCCGAGTAACTTGTAAATATTATCCATGGCGGGTTTACGTATTATCATTTTCTGCCTTGAGATAATTTCGTCCGGATAGCGCGATTAAAAATCAACGGTGGTCTCTACCCACATTACGTCTGGAACTAATTGAAGGCCAATAAAAAAAAAAAAACACGGATGAATAAGTTCAAAATTTAATAGAAAAAAGAAACGTATATTTTCCCAGTTTACACTGCGAAGAAGGAATTGCGAATGAAATACCGCCGTAGGCGGACTTTTATGACTCGAAATAATTGTACTACCACTACAATCTCATTCGGTGGTTAAAACGACAAATATTAAGTGCTAAGATTTACTTAAAACGAACCCTTCACTCCCGCGCGTAATAACGGAATAATAAAAAAGATTAGCGTTAGGAAATATTATTACAAATGTACTCGATAAACATAACACATGCACACCCACACGTATATATATATATATATATATATATATCGATATTAAGGAAGAAAAAGTAGAACCAGTAAACGAATTTTGTTACTTGGAGAGCGTAATAACCAAAGATGGTAGAAGTAAAAGGGATATAAAAAACAGAATTGCCCAAGCCGAAGCAGCGTTTTATAATAATAAGAGCTTATTGACATCGAAAAACATAGTTCTAGCCGTTAGGAAAAGACTGCTGCAAGTATATGTATTCAGCATTGCCCCATACGGGTGCGAAACTTGGATAATGACGAAAGACGAGAAGCAAAGACTGACGGTAATAGAATTCTGGTGTTACAGAAGATTATTGAAAATAAAATGGACAGATAAGGTAATCAACGAGGAAGTTTTGAGAAGAATTAATGAAAAATCGACGTTGTTAAAAATTAAAAAGAAGAACCCAAATGATAGGTACTGCGACACGAAGAGCTAATAATTCGTCTAATAGAAGAGATGCATCCGGGAAAGAACGCGAATAGATTACATTTCACAGATACTCGAAGATGTGACGACGTCATCGAATGAAGAACTGAAACGGATGGCACAGAATCGACAGAGCACAATACGATAAAATTATATATATATATATATATATATATATATATATATATATATATATATATATATATATATATATTATAGGCAAGCATGCATCTATTTATACATGTAAATAGATAAATAGCTAATTAGATAGATAGATCACAAAAAATAATACCCTAAACGGGGGAAACATGGACTTTAATCGAGAGAGATAACTAAAAGACTGAAGCGTCCGCACATGCTGAAAATTTAATTTATCGATCGAATGAAGAATTGTTTAACCGAGTACAAAAGGAAAGGTCAGATTAGAAAAACAGGTCTGAAATTGATAGAGCACGTTTTAAGATACGATCGGCTACTGAAAGATATTATAGAAGGAAAAATATTCATGTGCAGGCCGAAAGGAAGACTGAGAAAACCCGCTAACGAAACAATTAAGAAAGCAACGAACATCAACAGACTAATAGTAGAACGGAAAAGTGAAGGATTCGGACGATATCGGCAAGACCCACCTATTAATTGACACACACACACATATATATATATAATAGACATATATATTTATTATAGAATAGATTAATTAGCACAATAATAAACTGATAACTCACATAGAACTATTGTACTAAAAATTAGAAACCGAATTCTTAGTGAATCATATTTTAACTTTGAAGTCAAGGTCACTCGCGAATAACAAAATTACTGAATCATTGACCGCCAGCATAACCAGTTTTAATATTTATTTTTTTTAATGGGGGTGCCTTTACAGCTTACCCAACGTGAAACTGTGGGGACTATTGACATCTTTATCAAGCACGCTGACTTCTCTAAAAACGTCGCTATATGGGGGAACAATTGTAGATTATCCAGATGTAAAAGGGACGATACATTATACGGAAATGTAATACTCGAAGAACGTAACAAGATAAGGTAAAGCTCCGAACGCAACGGTGCTACAACAGAGCATTCAAAAAGGACATGATCGTGGCTGCAGACTGCCTGTACAGAATGGAGGGGACAGAAGGGACTTTCTCTACTTTCTCTAAGCTGCATACGGAAAAGACGGTTAGGCAACAAATGATGTCCAAATCGCAATCTGCTGATGAGTACAATCCCCTTACGACTAATCTTTTTAAGGAGATAGAACCACGGGAGTTTGGGGAGAGACGGCTGGAGGTGAAAGTAATAAGTGAGAGGTGATTGACTATTGCTCTTAGTATACATTAACTCCCATTGATCCCTATGCTCTAGCTGAATAAAGTGAATGATATCTTTGTCAGTTATTAAGGAGAGCTCTAAACCACTAGACGACACGTCTTTAGCCAATGAGTTCAACAAATTCGTTGTCTGGAATACCTCTATGACCCGGCACCAGATATTCCCACACGTTCCAAATTATTAAGTTTTAGCAAAACTAAACCAATTAATGTATCTGACACGCTACGTTTATTGTCTACAGCCGTCACCACGCTTTTGGAATCAGTAATAATAAGGTAATTTCCGCGAAGATTTAAGTCCGGTAGAATTGACAAGGCTTGTAGTACTGCTACACATTCTGCAGTAAATACTGAACATTCTTGGCATAATTTGTACGATGAACACTGCTGCTCCCATTCCTCGAGTTGACTTTGATCCATCCGTGTAAACAAGGGTGTGTAGTAGAAACATTTCTGAGATAATACTATTGAAAGTGGCACGGATTAGTGTAGGACGATACAGACTACAGTTTTCAGGGAAAAAGGATAACTTTTGTTTGTTGAAGAAGTAAAAATATGGTACCATAAATTGAAAAGGAGAACCTTGTTATAACGGAACAGAGCAGGGGCATTTTTTTATTTGAAAAATGAGAGTTACAATGGATATGACTGAACATGTTAAACAAAGGGAAACGATCATTATTCATCCTACGTATCAACAGTTTCAGAGCTAAATAACTCTGTCTAAGTTGTAAGGGTGGAACTTTGCACTCTGCCATTAGTGCTGATACCGGAGTGCTTTTAACACCACCAATACACAGCCTAATGCATTCATTTTGCACACGATCCAACTTGCCTAACAATACTGTTGACGCGGTTCCATAGAACATGGAACCATATTCCAGTTTAGATCGGATTAGTGATTTGAAGAGTAGTAATAGAATAAAAGGGTCACCACCACATCGTGTATTATGAAAAATACGTAAAATGTTAATAGCGCGATTGATAGTTGTTAATAGTTTATCAATATGTGGGCGCCATGTTAACCGAGAATCCAGAATAATTCCTAAATAGCGAAATGATGTGCAGAAAGGAATAGCGCCCCTTTCCGTTGTAATGAAAAGGTCATTTGGGTCATATCGGCGATATGAAAAAACTACTGCTGCACACTTTTCAACACTAAGGTTTAACTTTAAGTCAGAAAGACAATGTTCTATTGTAGCAACATCAGCATTAATATTGGATATGGCAACAGAAAAACTCGAATTTGATGTAAACCCAGCGATATCATTTGCATAAAGTAAAATCCTAGAGCGCATCTGGAGCTGCGACAAATTCAAAATATAAAGATTAAAAAGGATCGGGCTTAGAGAAGACCCCTGGGGTAAACCTTTCTATACTGTACGTTGATAATTAACCAACCTTGTACTTAATGATAAACAACGCTGCAGAAATAATCTACAAATAAAGTGGCAACAGTGGTCAGGAACACCTATGGATAATAACTTACACTGCAAGATAGGCAAATGGACATTACCATAAGCATCCATTATATCCAGAAAAACAGTAAAATGTTTTATAATAAGACTATTGTATATATCGCCTAGCAGGTCACCCACACAGTCCAAAGTGCTCGTATTACTGCGGAAGCCGTACATATTAGGAGGAAGGATTTGATTGTGTTCTAACAACCAATTAAGACATAACGTTAAAACTGATAGAGGCCAAAGAAATAAGTCGAAATTTTCCATTTTTCTTAGGGATGGGAACAACAACAAATACCATCCAAGAATTAGGGATCAATTTGGACTGCCAAATTTTATTAAGAATGTCCACAAAGATTGTGAAAAAGTTATCCGGTAGTTTCTGTAGTACTTTGAAAGACACGCCATCATGACCAGGTGCAGTCGATTTTTTGTTTCCTAAGACATAAGCAACTTCATTCTTAGTAAAGGGAGAAACTAAAAAGTGGTTAGAAGGGCTACTGAGAGGTTGCATGACCTCTTCCAGTTCAGGTACATGAGAAGGGGCCATTGTTTCGATGAAGGAATACATATTATCATCACTTAATTGATTAACCCGGCTATAGGTGGAACATCTGAAGGCTTTTGATAACCCCCAACACCTTTGAAATTGAGGTTTGCCGATTAAACTGTGCACAAAGCTGTTGCCATGCTTTCCTTTTTGCCAGTTTAAATTCACGCTTGGCTAATGCGTTAGCTTTCCTCCAATGTAGGTAATTTTCAATAGTGCTATTACTTCTATATTGTAGAAAGGCTTTTCTTCTATCCTATGCAACACGTTAATCTGACCACCAAAGGTTTAAGTTGCATTTATATTTCTTATTAGATATATTATGATGTAGTGTTGGTGTTGAGATAGAGAGAGCATCACTGATAACTTTATAGAACATTTCAAACTGAATTGTCGGGTCAGTTTCACTGCATATGGTGAAATCAGTCATCTGAAGATGATCTGAGAACTGATTCCAGTTAGTACGTTTATAATTCCAATTAGGTGTTGAGGAGGGTCCTAGAACCTTGTGATCGTACGCGCCATTTATATTTATTTGGGTGAGTATGGGGCAATGGTCACCTCCTGCAGTGTCTGATATATTCTTCCAATAAGCTAGGAAAACTAATGAAGGCGAGCAAAACGTTAAATCTAATGGGTTAGCGGCAGTTCCAGGCCTGCCAAAATGAGTAGGGCTGCCGTCATTTAATATACAACAGTCTGCTTCTAGGAAAGCATCATACACTATTTGCCCTAAATAATTATTTGTATGACCACCCCAAGCAACATTGCAGGCATTCCAGTCGTCACCAATGATATATGGGTTTCCTAGTGAATTAAAAATATTTAGGAATGGAGACGTATTGGGTCGGAAAGAAGGTTTAACATATATGCTATAAACAAATATAGAAAATGACAAACTTATGGAAATCTTAACGCCTACCAGCTGTATGAAGTTAGAGATATCTTCCGGTAAGTTACAGGAAACAGTAACAGAAGGGATGTTATCACGCACTAAAATTGCAGCTCTGCCATATCCATCTGCCCTGTCGTCTCGATAAACAGTAAAATTATTACAAGAACATTGTTCGTTGGGATCAAGTCATGTCTCTGAGAGCAGCACTATATCAGCTTCATAATCATCGATTAATTTTTCAAGGTTGCCACAGTTATATTATTGCAAAATATTAAAAGGTTTCATGATTATGTTCTTCGTATGCTCGACAATTCCTCTTTATTAGAGGTAAAGACTTTTCGCATTGCATGCTCGACAATCCCTCCTTAAGAGGTGATGTCTTTTCACATGTGAACGTGAAGAAGGCTGCTTGCTTGCAGATGGCATTGATGTAATTGTTATTATTATATACAAACATACACATATACACATCTACACACACACACACACACACACACACACACTCGAAAGGAAAAAAATCACGAGCGACAAAGCAGCTGAATAATGGCTTCCAGCTTATGCTCGAAATGTGGAATTTGGAACTGTTGGAGCGTAGATAGTAGTGCGGGAACAAGTGAATCAGAAGGAAGAGGAGAAGATGTAATGGAAGGAAGCTTTTCCAAAGAAGGATGAGGACTATTTTGATTATCAATGAGTTGTTGCCCTATAGGATTTGGAGATATGAGTTTGTCGTTATTGGAATTAATTAATGGGGGTGAGGAATTAACAGTAATATTCCCCTCCCGTGAGTACACTGGTCTTGCTCTTACATTAAGAGCTAGGTTTGAAAAATACTTATTGCCTCACACATTGGATTTATTACTTGTATTTTTATCACCGCTACTAGTACTATTACCATTATTACTATTATTTCGGTTATAATTACCATTACTGTAGTGGCGACCCGAAGGACCCGAGTCATTGCTGCTTCTTCTTCGTTTAAATGAACTAGATCTGGATCGTAATTAAGGAAAATTTTGATTATTTGTAATTTCAGCAAAGGAAAAAGCAGGGGTGATCACCGCCCCTTTATTAAGTAATTTTGCCTCAGAAAATTATACATTTTCTATTGCCATAATTTTTTGAATTTTAATCTGTTCTTGATAAAATGAGATACGATCAAAGGCTGAATGATTACCCTTACACCTAGTGCAGAATAAAGAAGAGGGAGGCTTTCACGACTTGTTTGACACTCTGAAGACTTGTGGTTTGAGGGACAAAAGGCGCAATTAGGTTTACTACAGCAAAGCTTACTGATATGTCCAAATCTGAGACAATTATTACACATTTTAGGTGTCCTGATACTAGGCTCGACTCTGCAAGAATAGTAATCAAAGAACCGAACTGACTTAGGCAGTATATTTCCACGGAATTTGATTTCAATTAATGGGATCGGGGAGAAAGAACCATCATGGTTCCTTTTATTTAGTCTACGCGTATCTTCAATTTTAGAGCTTACAGTGCAAGAAGCAGTAAGTTCCTCGATTGAAAGATTAGTTGGGACGTCTCTCATAATGCCAAAACGGAAAAACAACGTTTGCGGGATAAAACAACGAATATCCTTATGAATATTCTCTGATAGTAAAAACATATTCGCCTCGATAATCGTGTTAAAAACTAATCTAACTTAATTTTTGCCACTCCTAGTCATAGATTTCAAGCCCTTTACTTTATTATGTAATAATTTTACTAAAAACATAGGGTGTAGGTTTCCTATATTGTTAATGTTTCCCTCTATCAGAAGTACAGCCAAGCCCTGAAAATCACTCGGGAAAACACGTACAGACGGGGAAGACATTGAAATTTCTACTGAAGAATTACGTGTATCGCACAAAACGTCTGAAATAATCTGTAAATTTGGTTCTACTCGACTATTATTACGGACTGTTGTAATTTCATCCATAACGGTATCGGAAGAATCGTTAAATTTCACGAAATTATTTCGTTCACTAACGTTACTAATATTACTACCACTAGTACTCATACGAACGCTGCTATCACCAATATTATTATTACTATTTGTATCGTTATTATTATTAATACTTTGATTACTACTACTATTTGTGTTATTACCATTATTATTGTGACTATTACTACCAGCATTATTATTATTCCTATTTTTATTATTACTTTTATCATTATTATTAATACTATTACTAATTATTTATATAATGTAATTGTGAAATATTTTGAAATAAATTGAATTGAAAATTATTATTATTGCTAGTGTATCGTTTACACTATTATTATTATTACCGCCGCGTGCATTAGTACCGCTACGACGAGCGGCGTTTACCTAAGGGAGAGGGGAGAGTGTATCGGCCCTGCCAGCCGACGACTGCGACATTTATCGACTATTCTCTATAATCGATAAGATAACGAGTTAAGAATAACAATTCTTGCTTTCATTTCGACCACGAAAATTACCGAAATATCCAATCGACGAATAAACAATATCGAACACAGAAAGTTAAACAACTTCACTTCGGTCGTTTAATAGCAAAAAAATGAAAAAAAAAATTAATAAATAGTATGTTTCTAGGAAAAAGGCAGACATAACAATCATTTATATCATAACGATAGATTGACAACATTTACAAACTCGCGTAAATAAAAATGCTCCTTTTTGCAATTTTTGAGCCTATTAAAACGAACAAACTTTTACAATACTTTCATAAAATTACGTTTTACACATACATACATACATACATATATATATATATATATATATATATATATATATATATATATATATATATATATATAGTGGAAACTCGATAATTCGTCATAGCCGTGGCCAGAGGGGTGATGAATTAGAAAAATAGACGAATTATAGAATAGGTCTAGAAAATATAAGAAAGAAATACAATATATAGGTATTTAATTCATTTATTGTATTTTCTTACAATTATTGTACAGATTTACTTGTTAAAAAAATGTGTAATCGTTTTTTGAATTAATTTTTCACGTGCTTTCGGATTTGCTAAATTACATACTTGTCGCCCTGCAATTAGTTTCGAAATGCCAACCCCTTGTTGCTGTTCATACCATCTAACATTTCTTCTACTTCTTTACAATGAACATTTTGAATCATCTTCGTCATCTTCTTAGTCGATTTTAGAGTCCTTGTTGATTACTTGTTCAACTATTTCGTCATTATTTAAAATCTCGTATCCCAAATCTCAATGATCAACATTTAACCACCCTTTTACGTCACATTCTACAGTCGGAAAAGTAAGAATTTCTTTCCATAGTTGTGTGACTTCCCAAAAAAGTTGTTCATTTTCAACGTTGTCAGTTTCGTTAACTTCGTCTATTGGCCAAAGTTTATTTCAGATTTTGTTTGGAATGATATTCTACGCGTCGGCAATGTTGAAAATTGCATCTTTAAATGTGTTACTTTTCCAGAAGTCCTTCATATTAGAAACAGATTCAAAAAAAATTGCATAATTACTAATTAAAGAAAACAAAAACTCACTAAAAATACAAAATAAAAAACACAGTAGAGAACGGAATGCCAAACGGAACGCACTATAAATACATAAAGAACTTGGTGGAAGAATACCGCATACAAAATTAAAGATAGAATGACGAAAGGTGACTGTTTAAAATTGTTTGTATAGCCCAGGTGTGACGCATCAGTTAAGGGAACGTACCGGATGTACTTCTCAGAATCGATGTAGCGTGCGCAGCAGATAGCTGATTCATCAATTATCAATGCTCAGTCGATGTCAACATACCATTGTTTTTTTAGTTTTTGTTTTTTTGCGGGCTGACGAATTACAGAACATGACGATTTATAGAATGACGAATTATCGAATTTCCACTATATACATATACGACGGGCTAAACATAAGTATCACCAAAACCAAATAACTGGCAGTACATCGGAAAACAGGGGATAAAACAATAAAGAAGAAAAAATTAATTGTCGAAGTTTAGAGATGAACGAGTTTCGAAATTTTAATATTTCGGTATACCGGGTTCTATGACGAAATGGATCAATCGGTAGAGACAAGAACACGAATAGATAATAACATGAAAAACTTGATGACACGGAAGGATTTGAAATTACGGATACGTCTACTACGATGTTACATTTATACAGTACGGAAAGCTGGGTTCCACGCAAACTTTGGACAAGAAAATCGAAGCTTTTGAGATGTAGGTTTAAGCAGAATGCTAAAAATATAATATCAAGATCACGCGGCCAATAGAGAAATGCTGAAGATCAAGCTGATTTATGATACCGTCCGAACTAGAAAGTTAAAATACTACGGACACATGCATAGATACCCAGAAAAATATCACCTTTTCCCCATCATACACGATATGATGAAATAAAACTTTCCTAATGAGGAGATGATATATCAAACATCAGCACCACAGCTCCAACAGGCGTTCAGAGATATTTCATAGCTACGATGATCGCCGACTTTCGACTGAAGATGGCGTAACAAGAAGAACATATACGTAGTTGACATATATATATATATATGACCGTGTGATTTGTTAAAAATTAGACACAACGTTGTAAATTTTTCAAAACTTTATCGAGTCTTCAATTATGAAATTAAATAGATGCGTATAAATTTTAACGCACATCATCGTCACATTAATAAGAAATAAAAAAAATCAATCCATTTTCAAAACTTAAATCACGAAAAGTGCAACGCATTCGATTCAATTTGCACACTAATTGTAAATAAAAGTATAGAAAAAATTAAATATAAATTTCTAATTTTACACGAAAGCAAAATCGAAGATAATATTTTTTGATTTTTTTTTTAATTAATAACATCATTCTTCTATAATATTAATTAAATACAAGTAAAAAGATCAACTCGTCGAAAATATAAATCTACAAATGTGTACATTTAGCACGTATAGCAAAAAAACCCGTAGTAGCTTATACATATACCAATACGTTCATATGTTCATACATCATATATATATATATATCATATTTATATATATGCAAAGAGCTGTGATATAAATAAAAACCTCGGGAGGAAAAAGAAATTGTTGCTTAGTGAGTCAAGGCTAAAATAGTTAAATAACATCTTGAAAACACTTGGCCGGAGATTAATGTTCACCAATCAAACGGCCGATATCATCAATCAAACGAAATCACCTAACGAACACGAATAAGATAATCGATCTACGCCGCAATCAACACGAACAATTTCTCTCTGGAATAACATCGTCTTAATATTTTTCCAGAAATAAATTAATTACAGCGCTGGTAGAATTAACTGGTAAATATGTTAAATGCTTAAATAGAATCGCACACAAAACGTAAAAATTAAAATTCGTTAATAGAGTTTAAACATGAACACGTACATGTTTTTAACACATGTATTAAAACCAATTATAAATATATATACATAGATATGTATTACGTACGCGCATTACGATTATTTTATTACAATTAGTGAGAACGACGATAGTATATTATAATTAGTTAATTTAATATCAATAAAATAATATAGTTAAAACCCCCACAGGGATACAAGGATATGCGTAACCGAGAGATACCGACCTCAGGGAACAGGGCGCGTCCACAGGTGGTGGATAGTGGGAATGTCTTCAGATGTAAAGGTTGGCTGCGATTAAGTCTCTGACAAATAAGCAACCGCGAACCACGAGCGGCGATGTATCAGGATGCAGTGGGAAAGTTTTGGGAAAGTTTTCCTTAAAAAATGCTGCACAAACTCGTCAAATGCCTCGTAGTCAAAGCGAGTATGGCCGCTATAAGTCTAAATATCATTCTAAACCCAGAACAATGTGTTCTCCACTCTCTGGTCAACGTCTGTTCGCCATGTTAGAAGCGGTTGAATTTGAACTCTGGGGCTTACAATCTCAGTTTAAATCATGAGTTGGCATATGCCAATTCCAAATTATGTGGGTTTTTTTCATATCTGTATGATGGAACACTATCCAAGAGGAACTACTGCAGGAGGTAACCTAACAAGAAAATCCTCCGTCACTAATGGTGACGTCACCGGGCGATCATATTCTGGAGTGCCCGTAACAACGTGAAAAAATGAAAACAATAACAAAACTGAAAACAAAAAAAGAAATATTTTTTCGATACATCGAATGTTAATTCTAAGTTAAAACAACTAACCATAGTATTAGATGAAATGAAGGTTCAGGTACTATCATTGCAGGAAGCACGGTTTACTGATGAAGATGTAACGGATTCGGAAGAATATAGAATTTGTAAAGGAAAGAAAGGTTGGAATCCAGCGAGAAAGGGAATTTCGCATCTTGGAACTGCTTTTGCTGCGAATAAAAATATACTAAGTGCAGTTGCAAAATTTTACTCCCCAAATGAGCGGTTATCCTTGTTAAATATAAGTTGAGCTAATAAAATATATACATTGACAAGCCCCGTTCAATGAAGATAACAGCAAGAATCCAGAGTGCAACAATTTTAGATGGACTTGAAAAATGAAATTATAAAAATCCCGGATAAAAACATAAAGATATTATTAGGCGACTTTAACGAACAAATTGGCAAAGAGAAAAAATATAGGAAAATAGTGGCAGATTATCCGTCGCATAAATGGACAAATAGGAATGGTCTTAGATTGATCGAAATGTGTCAGAGCTTTAATCCGAAATTAATGTCAACTAATTGTAAAAAAACTTCCCAAAAAGCAGAAAACGTGGCGATCACCGAATCCGATGCTGGGTGAATTTGAGATTGATCATGTGACCATAGCGTATAATATTCAGAAAGATAATAAATGTTAAAAAAGGAGCTAACGTTGAAACGGACCATTATCTAACCACAATTAAAATAAGGTTCACACAACGACAGTACGAAGAAATTACCGGAAACATATAATGAAATTTGACGACAGAACAACTAAAGCGTAATAAGAAAGAATTCCAGACTAAATTAAACATAAATTCAACAGATTGGGATGATATTAGGAAAGGTTTAGTCAGTACAGCATCGGATGAAAGATCACTGACATCCAAAATTATTATAGGAACGAAAAGGCAATACGAAAGAGAACAACTAGTTCAAAGTATTATTTCAGGGGAATAATAATACTAGAAACTTTTACAGAACCTTAAAACGGAATTTACAGAAATATGAACCACAAAGCCTGTGTTTTAAGGACAATACGAGGATGTTAATCTTAAATGATAAAGATAACTTCGCAATATTAACGAAATATTTTGAGAAACTATTAAACTGCGAACAGTCACTAGAACGATTTGAACAAATCAGTTCGAAACAGAAGAACCACCCGAAATAGAAGAAATTCGAGAAATAATTAAAAATTTGAATAATAACCAAGCCCCGGGAGATAGTCATTTAATTCGACAGATACGGAAATCAGAAGAAATTCCCAGTGATTGGAAAACCACCATAATCCATCCACTCTACAAAAAAAGGTTGATAGAACTGATTGTAACAACTATAAAGGAATTACCGAGTTCCTTTCTAAAAAATTAAGAAAATTAAATTACCTTTATTATCTGATGCAATTTTTTTCATCTACACAGTTATTTCGTTTCTATACTTCTTTGTACCAACCAGTTTTGTGCTAAGGGCTTATGCATTGGGGGGTGGAGCTGGAAAGGTATATATATATATCAATTCCATTCAATCGCTTCAAAACATGTTACTTAACACCATTGGTAATGGTAAGCCACTCTGTTGGAAAACTCGTCCTCTCACCGTTCGTGAATTATATGAAGTACAATTACTTGTTTTTGTCATTAAAAAAGTTAAAACTTTTTTCCATTGAGTTGCATGGCGGTAAAACAAGGTTATCCTCACACGAGTTAGCGAAGTTGCCTAAATTTAATCAATTTCATACCCGAATCCAAACGGTTTATATGGGTGCCTCTATGTTTAACTCTTTGCCGCGTCTACTAAAAATTGATCTTAAAAATTATAAAAGACGACGTTTAGTTGCATTTGTAATGTGTAAATAAGTATAACAAGATTTTATAATAATAATCGAAGTTGCTAACTGTTTTAAAAGTATTCGGAATTGTTAGATTGATGATTTTATTTTGTAATTTAATTTTTTTATTTGTAAATTAAATTATATTTCAATTGTTTATCATTATTAATTATTATTTGACTATGAGTTATTTCCTGTTATACATTTATGTAGGGCTTTTAGTATTTATGTGTATATTTCTATGTTGTATATTTACTTTCGTTAGGTACATTCGTGCTGATTTGTAAATTTTAATACTTAGTTTATTTGATTTATGGTGTCTGGGTGTTTGTGTGTGTTTACTTATATGTTTAAATCGATTTCGTTGTTTTTTTAAAGAATGTTTCGGTTAAGAAACTGTATTCATTTCATTGAATTATATAATAACGTTACGTTTTTTTAGTGCGATGGAACGGATGTTAAATTTATCTTTATTTATTTGTATTATTTAATCCGGCGTTCGCGCAATATATAGTCGTGATTTACACGTTTTATATATTTTCCTCGTAATATTTGTTTTATGAAAAATTACATTCAAAAGAATATCACTTTTACCAGTGACGTATAAGATACTTTCAAAAACTCTACAAAACAAATTTTCTACTTGATTGATCTTTTTATAGGCCAGTTTTCGTTTTTTTGATAATATGAAATTTGATCGTTTAATGTTTTCAATCTCAATTATTGAAATTCGGCTTTTTGTTTGATTTTGATTTTTTCTACTATTCGTCCAACTTTTACATATAGTTCCGTAGTAAATAAATAAGTAGGGACGATATAATTAATATTAAGTCGATGAAAATAATATATAAAACACGTTCTGCTAGAAAAAATTGCAACGTAATCGTTTTTCGTCTTTCAAGGTCTCGTAGTACCAACTACAAAGTAAACTAAAAAAAAGAAATTGTCTACAAAAATGACTCGCTCGATTATGAACTGTCGTCGCTGAATGAAAACAGCAAAATTTTTGTGGATTAAAATGAAAAAAAATCTATCAGATTTTTGCTCAAACAACAAATACTTAATTTTATGTCGAATGGCTCAGGAGTTTGCAGTAGCAACTTTTTCATTTTAATCCACAAAAATTTTGCTGTTTTCATTCAGCGACGACAGTTCATAATCGAGCGAGTCATTTTTGTAGACAATTTCTTTTTTTTAGTTTACTTTGTAGTTGGTACTACGAGACCTTGAAAGACGAAAAACGATTACGTTGCAATTTTTTCTAGCAGAACGTGTTTTATAGATTATTTTCATCGACTTAATATTAATTATATCGTCCCTACTTATTTATTTACTACGGAACTATATGTAAAAGTTGGACGAATAGTAGAAAAAATCAAAATCAAACAAAAAAGCCGAATTTCAATAATTGAGATTGAAAACATTAAACGATCAAATTTCATATTATCAAAAAAACGAAAACTGGCCTATAAAAAGATCAATCAAGTAGGAAATTTTGTAAGTACTCGTCAACCTGCAGATAAATAGAAGAACAGCCAAAGGATGCACCTTAGGCGAGTCACTATAGGATTCCTATATATACATATCTCGTTTGTGTCTCGTTATTATTTGTATTGTATTTGTTTATATGCTATCTTTACTAGAAACTTCGATATAAAAATTCGGGTTTAACGTTCGTGGTAACACTAAATTAAGAACACTTTATCAAATTAACTCATCTTTAAAATTTACTCCCGACCATGGACATTGTCTCATTCCAAAACTAAAACTGAAATTGCGTCTTTTCAACATGAGGTCTAACGTGTCAGAGTATATTTACTTTTGTCCCGATTATACGAGTACACGAAATTTTCATATTAACGGCTAAGTTACACGTTCATTTGGTGCATCCATATTTCGCTCTTCTATGTAAGTTTCTAAGTTATTTTCATTATTTTGTCCTTTATTTGTTTCTGATAGTCTACATCGTGCTGAAGTTTTCCTCTATTTATTGTCTTGCTTATTATTCTCGATTTATTTAGTTTTCTATATATTCGTATCTTTGCTCGCGATATTCAACGATTTACATTCACGAAAATTTCTTTCTTATTTCCAATTATGAAATCATTTCATTTTTTACTTTACAATCGGGACTTCACCAGATCCATTTTTTTGCTATTTATTTTTCAAAGAATGTATTTACAATGTACAGATAAAACAACCATTTTTTCTCGTTCGTTTCTCATACCAGTTACTCCCGTAGCTTCCTCGTTTGGCTGTTCTTTGTACTAAAATATCCGATTATTAGTTTGCAATTAGACGGCAAATAGAGCTGACTGCGTTGAAAACAGCAAGCAGGAAACGAATAGCTGTTTGCATATAAAACATTTACGCGAAGATTGAAGTCCAGTTTTATGGTATCAAGCCATTAATAGTAAGCCCGAAAACCGCTATACATAATGTCTGGAAGGATGAGTGAAGAAAAATCGCGAACCACGAACTGAGCACCTTCCTCCAGAAGCCGAATTGAAATACACGGAACATGGCATTCATTAAACAAACTGAAAACAATGATTGGTCGAACAGGAGGCAACATGGAGAAATGGCCAGTCTCTGACAACTCTCCCTATATCTGTGGCTAGGAGCAGTCTATCCAACATCTTTTCATCTGCAGTAGTTGCTGCCCATATAAGTGCGACTTTAATAACATACTACAACTAAATGGAACTAACGTTGCGTTTGCAAAATACTAAAACATCGTGTAACGCATAAAGGTTCTTTTCCTGACATGAAGAAAAAGAAGACTTATTTAGGTTTAAGCTGACCAGTGCTCTGGAGTATTCACCCCGTGTTCATTGAATTTTACTCAGGATATATATATATATATATATATATATATATATATATATATACACGTCCGATTATTTTAGATTTTTCTATCATTCATCTTTCCACGCCCCGCTAATTTTTGATAAAAAAAACCGTACCCAAAGAACCGATCGTAATTACTGGAACTTTTTACATTTTTAGTGGACATAATTTCACATCGACTCATTTGTAATTAGTATCAAGATAGTTGATTCCTCATGTTTAATAAAACGTGATTGTACCGGCATTTTGTTCTCTTACACACGAATCATGTATATAGGATATTTTCTTTCAAGCATTAAATTTAGGCCGGACAAAGAATTGCATACATACTTCATTTTACAAGATATGATTGATTATATATATATAATGAAAATCAACATTACAAACAAACCAAATGGCTTTATTAATAACAATAACGATGATAGAGCCTACTTTTTAAAAAAGCAACGAATAAATTAATTACTAGAAATATAATGGGCTACAGAAAACGCTAGTTTCATTCTCCGATTATTATTTTTGGCACCTAAAAACGACTAAACAACTTTTTCTTATTCATCCCATTTCACTTTTGTTCATAAAACGATGGCCTAGTGCCGGTAAAAATACATACAATGCTCATTACCGACTAAATAAACTTCGTTGGCGAGAAAAGGTTATAAGAAATAACAATTTTTGTGGGTCATAATATTATCGCATTTATACACACAATTTAAGCCGATGATGTGACACTAGATAACAGAAAACTGAATTATAATAATCATCAATGCGAGTTACAACATTTAGGTGCATTGATACAAAAACAAATCATTGCGGTATTGAGAGAGCGGAATAATTTTTAATTCTATAGAATACACCATATATCAACTTAACATATATATATATTTTTCTTATGTCCTTTATAACGTGAAGGTATCTGGTAACATTATGTGACATCAACATAAAATCGCATGACTCCTTACTCTTCCCGACATGTTGTTTTCCCCGTAACTGCAATGTGAGTCCAGTCTTTGTTGTATTCCATCTATCCACCGAAATGGACACCTTCGTCGGTTTCTATTACCTCTTCGTATTGCCTGTAGGATAGTATGTACGAATAAACACGTTTTCCTTGTTATGTATCTAACGAATTTTACCAGATATTCTCGTTAATAAGCAAACTTCGAATTTCAGATCCGCTGCCAAGATTTAGGTCATACCAAAAATTACTGCACAAAAACTCCTAAGTGTGTCAAATGTGGCAACTCTCATGCTTCAAGCAACTGTCACCTCACAACACAACTCCACCAAAATGTGCAAACTGTAAAGGTAATCATACAGCCAATTATAAAGGTTGTTCTTACTACCAGTCAAAAATTTCCCTTGCAAAACCTGCTAAAAAATCACTGCTTGTTCTTTTAAGTTTTACTGTTCTTTCCACTTCGTGTTCTATGATCGATGAAATCAAACTATCGGAAATGGCCTCTTCTTCCTCTACTTCAATCACATCATCATATAGTTTTCTATAGAAGTCTGCTATTATTTTTACAATTTGTCTTTTATTTTTGATAATGTTACCGCGATCATCTTTTATTCCTATTATTTGATATTTCCCTACTCCTAAACCATTTCTCAGTATTTTCATGTTTCTATTCTTCTCTACTGTTTCATTTAGCGACATGGTAAGGAGTGTCCACTAAAAGGCTGAAGAAATCCTATGACTGTCTCTCCTTCGGCGAGTTTAGGTCGCCGTAAAAGCCTAACACCGTTACTTCCTCAGTAACAACCCACTGCCTTGTGGGTAGGGTATTGACCTAAAGTCTAAGGGAGTAAACCCCGACAGAAAATCAAGGGGCAGGATATCATAAGCTTACCATCTTGCCTCTACAATACATACTAAAACTTCAAAAAGTACTACCGAAAAATCCGCGTAAGAAAGGGAGACTCCTATCTGGCATCTTAAAATTGTATGTTGGAATGCAAATGGTCTACTCCTCAGGAAAATCGAATTTCAATCCTTCCTTCATATGCATGATATTGATGTGGCCCTACTTTCAGAAACACATCTTGCCAGCTACATAAATCACCCTACATTTCATAACTACTCAGTCTATTTTGCTAACCACCAGAGTGAAATGGCAAGAGGAGGGGCTGCAGTCGTTGTCAAGAATTCAATTAAGCATTATGCTAATGATATGTTTGATAGTGACAGTATCCAGCCCTCAATCATATCCATAGAATTAAATAATCACACAGTTAATGTTGGTAGTATTTACTGCCCTCCTCGTTGTCTTCCTCATTAAGCTGACTATGATGAATTATTTAATTATCTGGGTAGATATTGGATTCTTGGAGGAGACTTCAAAGCCAAAAATCCAACATGCGGATCAAGAATTTGCACTCCCCGTGGGGGAGTATTGCTTAAGTCAAAGATACCCGACATAATTGACTTCTTTCTTACCAGGGGTATAGCGATACATCATTTTAAGGCTGACTGTTCTGATCATTTACCCATACTGCTATCATACCTTACCTCACCAGTCAAAACTAATCATCCTGCACGATTGGCATATAAAAGTACTGAACAACCCCCCAACTGAAGTCAGCTATCCCAACTTCATTCGTCACTTAGTCCATCGAAGACGCCAAGCAAGAAAAGCCTGGCAAAGACATGAAAATAAATCTGTTTTCAATAAATGATACTACACGTGCCATTCGTCAGTGGAGGAACAATTCATTTTCCAATTACCTATTGTCCCTTGGCTCCACTAAAGAAGCTAACTACTCATTATGGACTGCCGCTAGGCGAATTCGCCGTCCTACTCGGCCTTTTTCCTTTGAGGAAGGAAGATAACTCGGAGCGATTCTGACAAAGCATATGTTTTTGCCAAATATTCTGAGCATGTTTTTGAGAATAATAGCATTCAATCCTCAAATAGCTCCTTTCTGTCCTAGTACATCCAATGGCAGAATTAAACCAACTTCTCCCCTCGAAGTAGCCAAGGTTATTGATAGCCTAAAGTCTAACAAATCACCAGGTCATGATAGGCTTTCTCCTGTTGTGTTCAAAGAACTGTCAAATTGCCTATCTGTCGACGATGATAAATGCTTGTATTCGTCTACGGTATGTACCCCGCACTTGGAAGATTGCGAAAATGATCATGATTCACAAACTAGGGAAACCAGCCGAGGATCCTGGATTTTACCGGCCCATTTCCCTACTACTATCATTGCGAAAATCTTTGAAAACATTATTTCACAGCGACTTCGGACAGTTATTATAAACAAACATTTGATACCAGATGTTCAGTTTGGATTTCGTGAAAAGCATGCAACCGTTGAGCAAATTCACCGTGTTGTACATACTGCAACTCAAGCACTTGAGTTTGCTACAGCAGTTTTTCTAGATGTCAGTGCTGCTTTTGATAAAGTTCGGCACCCTGGTTTAATTCACAAAATTAAAAGCTATTTTTCACCGAGCTTTTGCAGACTACTCATGTCATACTTAACTGATCGACAGTTCTATATACATTTTGGATCAGCTACTACGCACTACATTAGCATAATCGAAAATATATATAAATAATAGAAGCGCTAGTTTTATAAACAGAAATATGGTTTTTTAGTAACCGCGATTGCTAACAGAGATAGAGACGGTGAACGGAAATACTTAAGTAGGCCTAGAAACTGAAACGCATCAAGCAACGTGACGATTATAATAAACAGCAAATAAAAAACAATTTTAACTAAAACAATAAGTCATTCAAAATAGCCAAACGAAGATGAAGAACATATAACGATAAAGAGGAAAATCAAGGCTTGAAACACGTCTTCGGAGAAAAATATAGAAGACATCGACAAAGCTCAATTAAATAAAAATGCAAACAATAGAAAGACAAGCGATTGTGAAACTAATTGAAAAATAAATAATGCGAATAAGGAAATTGAAGCCTAAAAAGGAAGAAGAAATTTTGACATCGAAGATCCCAGCACGTGGTCAACTGACAAGAGAAAAAATAAATAGTCCAGCATGATCTTGCAGAAGTTACTCGACGCATTTTATAATAATACTAACAAATGCAGAACGGATAACATTGAGATCGCTAATTTACTATAAATGTAAAGATAAGGGTTTCTAAGATTTGTAACATTTAACGCTGCGAATCAAAATACACGAACTATCTGGGGTATTACGAGTTATATAAACAAGTGGCTTGAAAATGAACGAAATTTTCGGATTGGTAATCTACTTGTAAAAAGAGGAATACTTGAACTGATACGATACAAACAAGTTTTCCAAACAATAACTAACATTATTTCATATTCAGTGCAACATAATTTAGCTTTCCGAGGTAATTCCAATACTTTGTACACACCATACAACGATAATTTGTTCGGTTTAACACAATTAACCGCAAAATTTATGTTCTAAATGATCATTTAAACAGAATAACCGTACAAGAGCATCATTAATTATCGCATTCAAGTCTTAATACGTGTAACGTCAAATGAAAAATATTCCATTTCACGGTATTGTATATCGTGTTTGCTATGAGCAATTATCCGTTGTTCTTCGTTATGTCAACGTAACTGATGAGGAGGTTGGAATCAATGAAAAATTATAGAAGTACTATCTGAAATTACAATGCCTATTCTGAATTAGTTGGGATATAGAACGTATCCGATTGATACGAACACGGATATGATAACGATAAATAATATGAGGGGAATATATCGCTAGAACTTAAAATATCATTAAAAGTATAGCAAAATTATCAACCAAGCGCTCCATTTTTTTCATGTTTTAGAAAATATTTACATTCTTACTTACATGTTATGATTTGCCAATTGCAAATGAGTTACTACGGGATAGGTATAAATTTTTTAAATCAGAATTATGGGATACTTTTCAACAATATTTTCTTTCATTGCATCAATCGTCCTCTATTTAACTGCAATAAATATGAATACTATCGAGGTGTGTTCTTTGAACAGTTAATGACTCTTGGGATTTTCTCCCCCTATACCATTCAAAACCTCCTTTCTATCAACTCGGATACTTTTCCTTCTTTTCCGTTTTAATTGGTAAGTATAATAATAATTTCTTTAAATATTATTATTATTTTTAACAATTCTAGCCTATTATCGTTTTTATCATTAATCTTTTTATAGTTCCTTCCATGTAATTGGGCACACGGGTTTTTCTGCTGGGTCCAATAAGAAAAAAATATTTCAACCACCGACGCGCGTTGTATATTCAGAAGAAAAAAAAACGCGTTGAAAAAATTACATCTAAATCGTTATCAAAAACTAGATGTAGTAACGGTTCGATTTCAAGTTCGCCAATTGCGAAACGCCTTGATCGAAATTTGCAACAACGCACTTGACAATAAATTGAAAATTGGCATTTTGTCTATAAAAAATCGCCCGTCTTATTATTTGGCACGTAATATCAAAAATTAAGATTGAAAAATATACAAATCGATTTAGCCATGAGACATCCGAAATGTCCTATCCTTATTCTTTGAGGAATGCAGAAATGAAGAATTTAGCAAAGCTATGTCGCAGTAAACGGAGTTTTGCAAAGAAAATTTACATACCACATATTTCAAATCGTCATACAAGGACAAACAGCGGAAATTATTCGATCATAAAGGACGGGATAAATTATCGACAAAGAATTAACTTTTAAAATAAAAATATACCCGAACAATTGTACGTAAATCATCGAAATAATTTTGGATTTAATAACATTAGGAATTTTGATGATGAATAAGTGTTGTTAAAATCTTCGCTTACATTTTCGAAATAATATTTGGGCGGAATTTAAATGTTTGAAGTTGTTCCGGTCAATAACGCAAACCAATTCGGACTTAGATTCGATAAATTAGATTGTAAATTAATCGCTTACAAATTATGTTAATGTCACCAGTAATCGCACCGTCAGCAGAAACTTTTAAAACTAATAAAAAATTATTTGGATCGTCGATAAGTCCAGAGAGATTTCCATTTCTGGCTATTATTTTGTCTATATACTTATATATATATTATTATTATTATTATTATTAGAAAAAGTTATACACAACTTATGTCGCTAACAAGTAGTTAATTGTGTACCGGATAGATCCTTTGCCACGATGAATAAAATTATCTTATTATAACTGAAAGTTAATTATGAAATAAATATGTATACATAAAACCGCAGGGGAATAAATGATATAAAAAACATAAAAAGAAAGCGAGAAAGTAAAAAATGTACAAAATGTCGCTTAACCTCAATTTTTTTTTTTTAAATAACCTTATCGTGATACGAACATTTATTAACAAAATCACTTGATACTTTTAAAATAAAATTCCTAATATAAGGTAATTTTAAGTAAACGTGCATTTTGTCGAATTTGGTGTAACGGGGCACGTTTTAAATACATCCTAATAGCAGTTTATTAAAAGTAGCTTCAGATACTGAGCTCCATTCTGTACAGGCATTGGTTATTATTGGTCGGATTAATGACTTGTAGATGATCATCTTGTTGTCAATATCAAGGTAATTGTTTTAAGATTGGTATTTTGCGCAGTGGCAGTATCGTAACCTATGAAGTTTATATATATATATATATATATCATCATAATAAATAACTCAATGACTGAGTAACGTGACCTCTATTTTAATGCATCTGATATAATTTTCCTCCACCTGACCCTATTTCGGTTTTCCAATATAGCTTGGACTCTTGTTAATCCAGTAAGCGTCGTGACAGTATCTATCCATCGAGTCGGAGGTCTTCCATTACTTCTCTTTCCTTCTATCTGACCAATTATTACGGCTTTTTACTAGGCAGGTCTCGCTTTTTCGCATGATATGTCCATAATATTTCAAGATTTTCTCTCTCTCTATATATATATATCTTCTTGGAGGGTGTTCAGTGCTAGGACTGGTCCGCCATCACTATATCCGTCTTACCGCCCTTCTCTTGAGTTGACCATACGTCAGTACTTCTTGTTATATAGTGTCCAATTAATGTTATTCTCGGCATATCTTTCAATTTTTTCCCCGGTATTTTGCATTCCATTCCGTCGGCTAAAATTCCTTCATGTCTGGGTATATGTCCGATCCATTCCAATTTCATTTTTCTCATGCTTCGTAGAATAAAACGTCGTTCTTGGTCAAAAATACTCTGGTTTCATACTTTATCAGTTCATAAGACCTTCAGCGAGCGACGCGGACATCAAGTTTCAAGTGCTTCTAATGTTTGTTTGTCCTTTATAGACCAGGTTTCTGCCACATACAAAACTACTGGTTATACATTACATTTAGGGGTTCACTGATATTTTTCTTATGATTGCTGTTCATTGCGATTCTGGCTGTTTTTTCCTTGTAACACGATACATCCTCTGTTATTCGTTATCCCAAATATGTGTACGATTTGAACTGTTCTAAAGCTTTTCCTTTCAGCATTATGTTAATTTTTATCGAATCGACAAAAAATGGGTTCGAAATTTCGAATATCGCCCAAAACAAAAATCATCTGCGAATACCGGAAAGGAGTAGCCAAAACAGAAGTAAAAATGAATCCTCACGAGATGGGGCGCCGATTTGGCAAACGTCGAACATTAACTCGGACGATATCCAAAAAACAAAACCAAAAACTAATACAATTAAAAATCATTATTATTAAAACGAACAAGATTGACTCGAATACGCGTGATAGTATACGCACTGCAGATTAAATGATGAAATTCTACAGGTAATTCCGTTTACATTCGTTTATAATAAAACAGCGATGACGTTTGAATACCTATGCGACACAGCCACACATATATCAAAAGTGCGATACAGATAAATATATGCATATAAGCATACACAACCGATATATATATATATATAATTCATATATAAATGAAGGGCGGTACAACATACTCGATCTCACACTTACAGGAAAAAACAATATCAATGCAAAAGTGTAGTTGAAAGGCCACGTTTTTGGCGTTGCTTTTAAGACCCGCTTTTGTTTCCGTTTGGTAAAAATGCTATTTTGGCTCGTGATGTTTCCTATTCTACTATAACGTCCGATGAAAAAGAAAATAATTAGTCCAATGTATACATACACACCACACAAAAACGTTCATACATATACATGAGTATACACAAAAAAAAACATACACACCACACAAAAACGTTCATACATATACATGAGTATACACAAAAAAAAACAACTCGTTTCAAGTAATAAGTATTTTAATACTGTCAAAAGGTATTCTATAATAATTTTTCGGGTTTCGTAAGAATATCGTAAGATGTATCAAAACTAAATATCGAAAAGTAAACTCGGCAAATAGTGCATTGTCAAGGACAAGACGAAAATTTAATGATTTACTAGGACGAAACTGAACAAAATCGTTATAGCTGTTCTCGATAAAAATAAATGGAACTTAACCAATAATTATATTTCGGTAGAAAATAAATTCAAAAAGAAAAAACCTAAACGAGAGTGTGATTAAGTTCGAGTCAATATAGGGTCGAGTTAATTTCAAGAACTCAGTGTCACCGTGAAATCTATTACTTACACGTCACAAGGATGATGCGTGCTCACCCATGGACACTTACTAAATGGAGTCGACATCCCCCTCAATCTGCCGTCTACTGGTATCATCCACGCAGTTTATTATATCCTCGCCTTATTCTCTTCATTTCATCCTTAAAGACAACTTTTCTTCGCTGTGTCATTTAACTATTTTCATAAATCCGATCTGTACTCGCTAACTTAAACGTCTTCCTGCTCCGTGCTTTTAGTCATAGTTACTGCGCATGACGCGCAAATTTAATTTAATTTAAATTCGGGACGGAAAACAATATACGATAATTTCAACTTTTAATCGTTCTGTTCTACTGATTCTTTTAGTCAAAAGTAATAATTCTTCATCGACATTATATACATATCATCAATGCCGTATTAGTCGTTGTCGAACATAGTGACTCCCTCATTGAGCGTCATTTTTATGTACAAATAGGTGAGTATTCAAGATACTAGTTACATGCAATGCGGATATGATGTTATACGGAATATAGTACTACTGTCTGCTCTCGCCATTAAGTTCGCTCAACTGTCAGACGAGCAAAAGTTCGATCCCAGCTCGCGGTATAAAGATCGACAAGATTTTCATCGTCGTATAACTCTTAATTATGGCATGAGAATGCAGTAATACCCCACACCATATAACATATGCTCGCGCATCTACATTGAATATAATCAGTACCTTAAATACTAGCCCATTTATTACGTAAGGTCACGATCTTCGGCAACGAAAAGAATGACGATGATAAAATACACACACACACACATATATATATATATATATATATATAAGTATAATATGTATAGACGCACACGCAGCAACAAAGGTCACCACTATAATTTACGGCGAAATTTTTATTAAGCAATTTTGATGTGTAAAATTTTATTTCAAAAATAAATATATGTAGGGAGATAGAATAGATAAAAGAATAAGAAGACGAAGCTTTATTTCATTAAGATATATACATAACAAGGGGTTCATAAAATTAAGTACCTTATACCTTAACAGTTAACTTAAATAATAATATTACATCTAGAAAATTGAGCAAATGTTAAGCTATAGGGAAAAATAAAGAAAAATAAATAAAATGTGATAAAAAGAAAAACAAAAATAGACGAGGTACATATACACATTTATATACACATACACACATACCATGTTAACTACACAAAATAAACAATTGACGTAGAGACGGAATTTGAGTAATCTATGATTAATTCTACGATGTATGTACCTAGTATAGCGCATGATGAGGCTTTATCGTAATGGCACCTATGAAATTAATTAATCTATTTCTTATGTATTCTACAACACCTATCGCAAAACTTTTTCGTTAATTGACTAATATAAGAATATAGGATGTTTAATTCTGAGTGCGTATCAGTAATTTTTTTATACCTGTGACGAACTAGTATAATTCTGGAACAGTGTGATTTTGAATCAGTTGTAATTTTTTTAAATGTATTGTTTGAAACTGATAGCCAAACAGGACACGCGTAGGTTAATCCGGGCCGAATAATTTATAATTTCTTATTAACGACGGATAAATTGGATCGTCGGTTAAAGATTAAGTATAAGGATTGCTTTATTATCAATTATGTAATTAATATTCTTATTAAAGGATGAACGAGAATCCAGCATGACACCTACATATCGAACTTGGGTTCGCCAGTGAATACTTTTACCATTGATGTTAATTTCCGCTGAAGGTAATTATTGACGCCGCCTTGTGAAGAGTATAGCTTCAGTTTTATCAGTGTTTATTTTTAACCCTCACCGTCTAAAAAACTTAAAAATAGAGCTAATCTGTTACTAATGGTACTCGGCCTGTAAGATTTACAGGGTATATCACTTTTTTAATATTAAAAATAGATAGATGGATAAATATATAGACAGCTAGATGGATATACACATAGATAGAGAGGGAGGTAGATAAAATATATATAAATAGATATATGGATAAATATATCGATGGATGAATAGATATATAGATAGATCGATGAACATGTAGAAAGAGGGACAGACAGGTGGATATATAGGTATATATAGATAGACAGTTAGGTAGAATAGATAAATATATAGATAGATAGTTAGATTAGTTAGATGAATAGATATATAATAGTTAGATGGATAGATATATAGACAGATGAATAATATATGGAGTTAGATGGATTAGGTATATATATATAAGATTTACAATATAACTGCACATACAACATACGCTAACTTAGATATATCATTTAATAATATTAAAAATAGATAGATAGATGGATAAATATATAGACAGTTAGATGGAGATATATATATATATATCATCATCATCATCGTAGTCGCTTCTCCTTTACAGGAGATTGCGTACATCCTTTCTCATATGCTGCGATTACTGGCGTCTTTAATGATCTCCGTCAGGGTTCTGCTTGGTGAGTCATCCGGTGAATTTGCCGTCATCACCTCCATCCGCTTTCTTCCTCTTGCTGGCTTTCCCTGTATTTTTCCTTGTACTGCCAGCAGAAAGACTCCACCTTCACGGATTTTATGTGCTATGTATTTCCTTTTTCTGTTCTTAACAACATCTACCATGTTTTTCCGTTTTTCTCCTATTTTTGATAAAACTGCCACATTGGTTATGTAATCTTTCCATGAAATCCGGAGCAGTCTTCGGTAACACCACATCTCAAAAGCAACAAGTTTCTCTTCGCACTTCGCGCTCATAGTCCACGTTTCACAGGCATATTTCAAAACGGACCATACATAACATTTCATTATCCGCTTTAGGGTGAGGTTCGTCGTTCGATTTCCAAGAACTTTGCTTAGGTTATTGAAGGCCTTTTCGGCATACAAATTCGTGTCTTTATTTCCTTGTGGTCTCGACCATCGTTATTTATCAGCGTGCCAAGATATCTGAATTCATTTACATTTTCAATTTCATGTGTTCCAATTTGGATTATAACTTTCTTGTCGTCATTCTTTGTAAATTTCATCACTTTTGTTTTACCTACATTGATTTTCATTCCGTATTTTAAGCCAGCGCTATTTATTCGGTCGATCATCTTCTGCGCTTGCGTTTCCGTTTCAGCAATTATTACCTTATCGTCTGCGTAACTAATTTCATTTATTCGTTCCCCGTTGATCTTCAATCCCATTTTCCAATTCGCGCTTCTTTAATCATTTCGTCTGCATATATGTTGAACAGCCTGGGCGAGAGAGGACAGCCTTGCCTGACTCCTTTCTGTATATCGCATTTATTCTTTGAGTACTCCGTTCCGATCTTTATATTAGCGCTTTGACTCCAGTACAGATTATTGATAATTTTTAGGTCATTATTATCGATATTATATTTCTTTAGGATTCCCATCAATTTTTCGTGATTGACACGATCAAATGCCTTTTCATAATCAATGAAGCACACAATGAGTTCCCTATTAGCATTTAATATCCGTTGAATGATTACTTTCAGAAGGGCTATTGCATCTCTCGTTCCTTTTTTTGCTACAAATCCGTACTGGGATTCACTTAGATTTTCATCTAACTTTCTTCCAATTCTGGCATTAATGATTGACAGTAACAATTTAAGCACATGACTCATTAGAGCGATGGTTCTATATTCTGAGCATTTTTGCGCATTATTTTTCTTTGGTAATGGCACGAGGTTTATCACTTTGAAGTCCTGGGGCAGCGTTCCTTCATCATATATTTTGTTCAGTATCTGCAAAATCCCTTTTTCATACGTCGGTGTTATGTGTTTAATTAAATCTACAGGAATAAGATCTTCCCCATATAATATATATTTTATATATATAATATATATATATATATATATATATAATATATATATATATATATATATATATATATATATATATAGAGAGAGAGAGAGAGAGAGAGGGAGAGAGAGAGAGAGAGATAAAATATATATAAATAGATAGATATATAAATATATCCATAGTTCGATGAATAGATATATAGATAGTTAGATCGATGGACATGTAGAAAGATGGATAGACAGGTGGCTAGATATATATAGGTATATATAGATAGACAGATAGGTAGAACAGATAAATATATAGATAGATAGTTAGATAAGTTAGATGAATAGATATATACATAGTTAGATGGATAGATATATAGACAGATGGATAAATATATAGTTAGATAGATAGATAGAAATATTATATATATATATATATACATACAGAGAGAGAGAGAGAGAGAATGATTAAAATATAAATGTAACGAAAGTTGATTTAGGTACACTACAAAGTTCGAACATTTTCAAATAGGCAATAATTAACTTAACGAAACTTCTGCATTGCCAATATTTATAATGCGTTGAATGTTTCTTTTCTCTTTCAATTTTCAATTTTGTGACAAGCTTCCAAAGACAAATATTTAAAATATATATATATATTTTAAATAAATATCTATATGTGAATATTTGAAACATACATATATCTAAAACACACACACATATATATATATATAAAATATTTAAAACATATATAATCATCATTATTATGATTGTTGTACGCAGAATTCGAAAACACGCGAAAGTATTAAAAGTAGAGAAAAACAGCATTTCACTATGAATGATTTTACAAACAATTTTACCTTTGTCAACCGTTTACTACGTCGTTACAAATTTGGCAATGTAACAATTTTTCACCGTAACTGAAGAAAAGCTGTTAATCGCAGACAACAACAAAAAAATCTAAAAAACAGCTAAGAAAAAAGCACACAACCAGTATACGATAGTTCAAATTTTAAAGACGGAGACTAAATCGAAAAATAAGAAAGCTACAACAAAAATAAAGTCAGAAAAATACTGTAACATCAGTCAACAAGGTCGCCGGTCATTTCGTTTAAAAACCAAGACGGCAGTCGTCGTGCGTAACGAAACAGAAAATAAAACAAAATAAGTCGATAAACGTAAAACGTAAACATTAACTCCCGAGAGAGAAAAAGGCTGCATCCGATCACCTCTTTTTCGAAAAGGTGAAAAATCCGCGGTTTTCAGTCATCTAATTAATTACGTAGACACATATACATTTAGCACCACGGCTGCTGCACTTGACGACTATCCAAAAAACCAAAAAATAAACACTATTACAGTTTTTTTTTCAGTACTTTATAGTTAATATTTAGTATTTGTAAACATATCGGAACGATAACTTAGCTGCGTTACGCGCAGGTGCGCTAAATGGTGTCACGCACGAAATTACAAGGTTAACGAACGATCCCGCGTATTACGAGCCTCGTTAAAATAAGGTAGACAGAATGAAAAGATGATGGAAAAGGAACAGCAGATTCTATAAGCGATATAACGCGTAGAAAAATTGTTTAGACGAATCTAATTTTCATACATAGATATAATATTATATATATATATATATATATATATATATATATATATATATATATATATAATGAGGATACCTTTACAGCTTACTCAACGTGATACTTGTACGTACGAACTAATTCGTATTTCTATAAACGTGGACACAACTTCTCTAGAAACATCGTTATGATTGGAAACAGATGTAAATTCCTAACACAAAGAAGGATACATCGTATGAAGGATCGTCATATGATAAACGCAATAATTTAAGGTAGTGTTCAGCGATGCTATTAAAGAAGGACATTCGATAATGGAGTCAGCATAGTATTAAATAAAAACCGGGGAAGAACTGTGGAAAGCTATCATACAGTGGCAGAGTAATTATGGCAAGATTAGAGACAGAATTTACGAATTAATTCAGATATATATGCCACGAAGTATCCTCTAAGTGGACGAACATGATCAAAGAAGTACTTGGATAGTTCTGTTGGTTGAATGTAAACGGCAAACTACAGAACGGATCAAATGGCGGGAAAACATTAAGAAGTCTGTCGTATAAATATGATCACGACATCCCTCAAGGAGGATTACGATGAAAGAAGAAGAGAATTATAAAGACGAAGAGTTAGAAATAAGATACGAACAGATAGAAGATATGATTATTAATCAGGTGGACAGAAAACATAATTTGAAAACCCTCGGAAACTGGAACGCAACAGTGGAAAAAGGAGAAGGATAACATATTGGACAATACGATTATAGGAAACAGAAATAGACACAAAGATTAGTATATTTATGTAAAGAGAACAATGTGATAATAGAGAATACAAGTTTTAAACAACATCCGAGAAGAGTATATACATGGAAAAAGCCTGGAAAGGGAACTAGATACCAGGTAGACTACTATTTTAGTCAGAAAGAATTTTAAGAATCAAACCAAGATATGTAACATTTATCCGGGAGCTGATACAGATAGTGAATGCAATGGTGTTGAAAACAATGCTCGGCTAAAGAGAGAATAAAACTATGAATAAAAATAAATGCCCCAAAGGTGGAATACAAAAAAAAAAAAAAAACACTAAAGATAAATTATATAAAGTTGAAACACCAGGATAAAGTTAAAGAAAAATTTAAGGTAAAAAGTGGCATATCAATAAGTGGAAAAATATAAAAAATAAGTCACGGGAATACAGAATAAAGTTTATTATAAATTTATACCTGGGTATCATAAATACTCAAGATGAAAGAAGTAACAAAGTGATATTGACTAGAATTAGTCTAGCAAAAATGGCTTTCAATAAAAAAAGATCTTTACTAACTTCAAGAAATAAAAGAATAGAAACAAGACAATATTTTGTTAAGTCATACGTATGGAGCATACTAACGAATAGATCGGAAACTTAGACAATCAACAACACTAGGGGCCTTCGAAACTTGTTGCTGGCGTAGATTACTAAAAATTAGTTAGACAGAAAAAGCGACAAATAAAATAGTTTTTAAAAACACAAACGAATCGAGCAGCTTAATTCAGAAGTTAAAAAGTAAAAGGATGAAATGGATAGACTACTTATATCGACACAATCCAAGTTTCGTACAACTAATTGATGAAAAAATGGAAGGAAAACGATACAAATGAAGACCAAGAAGTAAACAGATGAATGAAGAAAAGCGAAACTTAATTCAGTGAATTCGCTAATTTGACGCAGCTGGAAAAGTTTAAACCGACTTCATTCTGGTTGTGCTAGAACCACAGTGAACTTACTGAAATGGGATCTGGCCAAAAATGAATTAAAATATAGGCATCGGCAGAATCGCAAATATTTATTGTATCCTGTTTAGGTATAGCAGAGTTCTGTGAAGTATGGAACAATCTGAAGAAGCCATACAATTGTTAGATGCACGGACTGCATATAAATTTATTTTATGTTAGTTAATTTTTATTCTATTTTATTCATTATATTTGCGTCACATATTGACCCCAAACACCTTGGACACGATTACAATAATAATAATGCAACCCACTAACGTTGGAAGGCAGCACGTAGGCTAGGCTGCGCTCCAGCTTACGTGTTCCCTTAATTGCGCTGCTAATTTTATCATCTAATCCTCTAATCAAACTGATACTAAATAAATCATGAAAGTAAGGCAAATGGAAGAAACTACTGGATCCGCGGGGCGAACCTTAAAAAGTTCGTCAGGCAGCGGACGGCCATCTGTGGTAACACAGAATGGCTTGAGCTCCTCTGTACAAATTTGGCATAGAACTATCCAGGATGGAGCACATTTGCGATTAAAAAGTAGTAAAGACAGGAAGAAATTCAAAACATGGGCATCCGGAACGTGGAATGTGAAAACATTCTTAGATAAGAAGTTACCAACTAGAAGAACAGCGCTCATAGTGCACGAATTAAGAAGATACGGAATAGACATAGCAGCTTTAAATGAGACAAGATCACCTGCTGAAGGGAAACACGTTGAAAATATGGCTGGGTACATCTTATACTGGAAAGGTACAGCGATCGGAAAAAAGAGAGCGTGGAATTGGCATAGCGATGAACGCATTATTACGATGAAAGTTAGACTCCTTAATGCTCAAGACCTAATTATTATCAGCGTGTACGACCCTACATTGGACAGTCCAGAAGAAGAAAAGGACATATTCTACGAACAATTATCAGAAGTTGTATATCATAGTGCTAGGTGACTTCAATGCAAGGATTGGCTAGGACTCAAAATAATGGAAAGGTGTTATTGGCCTGAACGGGATCGGAAAGGTGAACAGCAATGGAGAAAGACTATTACAATTCTATAAGTTTAGATTGTGGAATGTAGTGATTTTATTTATACTTAATTACTAAAAACAGTTGAAATCACTAAATTTATTTAATTATGCGAAGCTTTTCGGCATTTACGCCATTGTCAAGCTATATACAATTAAAATTAACTATACAAAATCATAAAATTTAATTTAAAACTAAGTTTACAATTTTATACTAAAATGAATTATAAATACTTAAAATTATCTGACAATGACAGCTTTATAATTCATTTTAGTGTAAAATTGTAAACTTAGTTTTAAATTAATATTTTATGATTTTGTATAGTTAATTTTAATTGTATATAGCTTGACAATGGCGTAAATGCCGAAAAGCTTCGCATAATTAAATAAATTTAGTGATTTCAACTGTTTTTAGTAATTAAGTATATTACAATTCTGCTCAACAAATGCCTTATTTATAATAAACACGAATACTGAAGGATGTACACAAGGGCACGTGGATATACCAAAAGTCCAAGTTACCTCATATGATTGATTACATAATTACCCGATAAAGAATGAAACCTGAATGCTTCATAACGCGTGTAATGCGCGGAGTAGACGGCGATACAGACCATATGATAGTACGTTCGCGTTTTCGGTTCAGATTCCGACGGAACCACCATCAGCACTATGAAAATAGAAGGAATATCCAAGATGAGCAAATAGGAAGATATAACGTAAATGTACTAAAAAATAAACAGATTGTGGAAATGTTTCGGTCGGAAATTACTCAGCCACAAGGATATACACCAGAATAATAACACCTCGATAGAAGAATACTGGGACATGATTAAAAATGAACTCAGACCCAAATAATTCCCGAAGCTTCTTCAGCGCTATAAAAGCTATCTACGGCACTAAATATAGACGGAAAACTACAATCAAGGATGGATCTGGAAATCTACTACGTAATAGAGACGATGTTAAAAAAACATATCTCAAAAATCTTTTCAACGATGAATCCACCTTTAGCAAGAACGAGGACAGAACAAAATGAACCTCCGAGTTTGGAAGAATTATCAAATGCCGTTCAAGGGTTAAAAGACAATAAATCTCGTGGCATTAACGGTATTCAAGCAGATATATATAAAAAATAGATGGAGAAATGATGCTTAAATGTCTGCACAACTTGTTTATTAAAATATTGCACAAAAGACGGTACCAGCTGATTCAAACAGGCAGTTTTAGCTCCTATATACAAAAATAAAGGCGATAAGGCAAATTGTACAAATTACAGTGGAATTGCGGTCCTATGTACAGCTAGCAAAATATTTAGTAAACTTTTACATAATAAGTTCAAACCTATATTGAACTCATATTTTCCAGAAGAACAGTGCGGATTTAGGCAACATCGTAGTGCTACAGATATGATATTCTCCATTAGACAATTAGTAGAGAAAAGCAGAGAATAAAATACCTCATTATGTGTGGCCTTTATTGATGTTAAAAAGGCGTTTGATTCAGTAAACAGAACTGGACTTTGGGAATGTTTAAAAAAACAGTAGAATGTCCACGAAAAATACTACATTTAATAATTCAACTTTATGATAAAACAAAAGGATCACTCATATGTAACGATGGACGATCTGACACCAGTGATATTAATACTGGCGTAAAGCAGGGATGCGTATTCTATGTTCTTCAATTTCTACATGGGCATGATAGGGCATGATAGGCATGGTCTTACAACAACGTTTATCATCGGAAGCAGGTATAAGAATAAAATTCTCGTAAAGGCCTTTATAATTTAACGAAATATAAAACTCGTTTAGCAACCAGCACCTTCAAAATCGTTAGTCTACAATATGCAAACGACTGGGTACTTTTTGGCAATAATCCGCAAAAACTACAGAAAGCGCTCGATTGTTTAGTGTCGGTGTTCGATGAATTTGGATTGACTATAAATCATAATAAAACAGAGATAGTCCAGGTTGACAGCAGTATGTTTAATTTTCATAAGTATCGTCGATTCATTTAAATACTTGGGAAGTATTGTATCGAACGATGCAAATTTGAATTGCGAAGTAGAGGATTAGAAATGCAAATGCTGGATTTGGCAAATTAACACAGGAAGTATTTTGCAATCGAAATTTAGAGATAAAAACACCAAATTAGCAGTATACAAGACTATAATATCAGTCATGCTATATGGCAGCGAAACATGGCCAATAATGAAAAATCAAACTCGTAAACTCGAAGTTTGTTACCAGAGACTATTACGCAGAATAAGAAGAATATCATGGAAGGATTGCAAGACAAATTAACAAAATTCAATTGTTTATCTATAGAACAATATTTAACACAGAAGCGCATGAAATGACTGGGTCATGTTATTCGCGTGGGAAATGAGCGAATATCCAAAAGGATGATATACAGTGTATTACTATACGGAAAAAGACCTTGCGGGCGCCCGAAACTTCGCTTCAAAGATACTGTAGCGCAAAACGTGAAAATAGCAAAGAACACACCATCGAGAAATTATGGCGCAAAATCATCCCAAATGGACATGGTAAGTTAAGAAAACGGTTACCAGTAGGAAACCAGTTGTAAAGAAAAAGACAAAGATGGTAACACAGAAGAAGGGTAATCACAGTGGCATTGTTCAAGTGTAATAAATGTAAATTGGACACAACACACTGAATAGAACTTGTATCAAATAACCGGCAACCGGCACAGTCATCAGCAGACTAAACCACGCCCTAATTTTAGTGAATAACCTCATACTCGAAAACGAGTGAGGAGCGTAGATATATATATATATATATATATATACATATAAAACCTTTAAAATACAATTGCAAACACGAATTAACACGAGTGTCTTGAAATTTTTCGCATACAAAAGAAAAGGAACGGTTTTACCCATACATATAAAACTACATGGATTACTAGGAGGGATAGAAATAGAAAAGGATGTCCTATACGATGAATTGGTAAAATAAAACAAAAACCACGAGGTTTACAATTGTCGTGGTTATCAGGTTTTGATATCACCAAATAAATTTGCGAGCTACTGAACGAACAATATATACGAAAGAGGGGGAAAGATATATGTATACATATATTGAAAAAGAGAGAAAATTGATATGCAGGATAGGAGGCGGGAGATAATTTTATATAATTAAGATCGTTAATTGAAAACGAGAAAGATTTCCAAAATGAAATAAAATTGACGAACATATGGAAGAATGGATCCACCAATAGAAATGTGAAAATAAATTTGTTAAAGAAATTTATATTTTTGGCAACATTATACAAAGCTACCGTGGTCAGACTTATCGGTTTAGAAATACGGTTTTAAAATACGGCGAACAGCGAAACGAACAAAACATGACCGTTCACCCAGTAATGAAATATTAAATTAATTAATAATACACACAGCGATCCGCTCGATAAAACAAAAATCCATTCAGCTCCACGTAGGTACAGATGTAACTGGACTAGCGCTATTATATCAATGCACGCAACGTCGAGAGGCGCAATGTGCGTGAGAACTAGTTTACTACGCGATTCTGGTAGAGTGATTCGTGTAAAATAACAAGAGAATATTCTGTATATAACAGTATCGTGTAAAATATTTAGATAAAGTTAAATAAATAAAAATAATAATAGATTTATCTCATCGCAATAAAAGCAGAATGATTAGCTTTTTGCTGGCGATTCTCAAACAATTTTTTAATTAATTAAAAAAAAAAAAACAGTTATAGAAAAATAACGTTGAAGTTTTTTTTATCATCTGAAGAAATATGTCGAAATTTATCGATACATTTTCGAAAACACGATAAAGAATTATATAAATATTATAATTTATCAACTGATGAAAGTTAGAGGATACAATTTCACGTACAACGGAAGTTCATAAAAATATAAAGAATCGAATAAACTCAGTTCGTGCAATCGGAACACCCATAATATATATATATATATATATATATATATATATATATATATATATATATATATACATATATATATATATACATATATATATATATACATATATATATATACATATATATATATATATATATACAAAACCATCACCATTGTCGTATCGCCGAACATCGTACCATTTTCGTTATTTTAATGTACAAAATAAACTAGCATTCTTCCTTTTATTCTTCTATCGTATCCATTACTGTACGTAGAGACCGCAATATTCTCGAATGAGAGGCGTAGACATAACTGTAAGGGATAGATTCTAAGTTTTCCTTCTAGTATTGCACTAAACTGTCCTCGGTGTATAAAGTGTAATAGTTTGTATTCTTATCCCTTGACCAAGCGTCCAAAGTATCCGATCTTCCTTCTCTATATTATGCGCCTGAGTATGAATTTGGAGTTCGCAATGTTGTGGCATTTTTTCAGTTCATGGTATCTGTGTATCCGCATCTAAAACAGCTTCTTTTTTTTGTGTGTAAAATAAAAATAACCAAAAACTAGTGTGTCGACGTGTATTATTTTTATTATCAAAATTAAACCAGTCTCGTTTAAACGTTCGATCAACATTTCCTAATTATATCGTATTTTTAAAACTGATAACAGTAATAAACGGAAAACTACGAGTAAGATTCCTGAGATTTAAGAAACCGTGAACAATTTACCGCTGATGATAAATAGAGATAACAACACACTGGCAAAAACCATTTCGGTAGGTAAGTTCGCCAAAAATATAACGATTAGCGAACAAACTTGCCAAAAAGTAACAGATTAATATCAACCAAAACGCAATAATAATAATAATAATAATAATAATCACAAATAATAACAATAATATAATTATTATAAGGCATAAAAAAAAAATACATCGTCAGTAGAATAGGATTTTTACAGAAACCTAGATTTTGCGTCATAAAAAAGAATAACCCGGAAAGACCTTGGGGTCGAATGTTCGTTTTCATTTTCAACTATACTACTAACATCGAGACTATCCTACAAGTCTGTAATGATAAGGTAATAGGAAAATAGAAAATAAAAGCAGGATCGAAATTTACCCCCCACCAGAGGTGAACTTCAAATATCCGAATAATTAGTATTTTCATATCCTGCTGTTATTAAATTTTCTCTAGATTATCCATAAAATTAGACCAAAGATTTCCCTTCTTCGTAGACGTCTAATTTCTTCAGAGATATGCACGATCGTTCACGTTTACGCAGATGCTCTAGCTTCATCCGATGATATATCTTCAGATATTCTTTTATTAAAAACAAACCGGGGGTAGTATTTTCTTATTTTTATACCCTAAAAGCGTTAGATTGTTTATACGTCATACCTTCCAGCACACCTCGAAATGTAGCTCCGTAATAGTGAACAAACTTGTGCATCGTCCGATATCAAATTATCAATCTACAACTAGATATATATATATATATATATATATATATATATATATATATATATATATATGTATTATTTATCTACGCTTTGGACACCGTGTTTACAAACTTGAATTGAACTCCAACCGGTATTTGAATAGACGGTGAATATTTAAATCATCTCACATTCGCGGACGATGTAGTTCGAGCGGGCAGAAGTGCAGAAGAGTTACGGTTGATTATAACAGATTTAAATGTACATTCAAACAAAATAGGACTGAAAATAAATTCGCATAAAACAAAAATAATGACACAGGAAAAAGTGTACAAATAGCAGTAAAATCGGAATAGATAGAGCAAGTAGATAGTTAGATATACGTAGGTCAAAAAACATCGCAACAAATAAAGACAATGAAAGCAGAAGTGGCAAGGAGAATATCACTATCGTGGGTTGAGTTCGGAAAATTACGCGTAATATGATTATCAGATCATTAAAAAAAATGCATAGATACGACAAACACGGTTGGATGATGCAGTGGAGCGGATGGCTATAACAAAATGGAATTTGACTGGCCACGTGGCTCGAAGAGAAGTAGATGGTCAAAGCGGATCTTACAGTGAGTGCCAATGGACGGAAAAAAGAAACAAGCAAGGCCAATGACACGGTAGCACAATTATATAGCAAAAGCACCAGAAAAAAATTGGTTGAGGAAAAGTGCAGGACAGAACTGGGTGAAAGACATTGGGGAAAGCTTTCATCCAGAAGTGGATAGACAAAGGCTTATCGTGATATATACATATAAAATATATCATGAAATTTTAAACCGTAACTGTATTTGTTTCATCTCAATATGATGTTTGAGCCAAGTGTACGATAAAAAAAATAAAAATAAAAAAAAAACAGCAAAGGAATAGATGTCATCAAAACGTAAGGGGATGAATTATTAATTAATTAATATTTAATTCGAAGGGAAATTAATAAATGATATATGCAAAAATAATCGGTACGAAAATATGAAAACGATCATTCATCCGAATCGGTAAACAACAGATGACTCTAGTCGCGAAAATATGATTATTATTTCCCCCCCTAGGGGGTATTTAGTACTTTCCGGAATTCGTAACACCAGCATGGTACACGAATAGCGGAACGGCCATTAGATATACTAGTTAACTGAGGATAATCTGTACAAAGAAAGACTACGGATAAAAAATCTGAAGTAAGTTAGCGTAGAAACTAGCTATAAAAATTCTACAGTGTCTGCTAACTCTTGACGAACTGAAACTACTTGTATAACTATGACTCACTAGCTACATCCCAATGTCAATAAACATCTGAAAGGGAGTAAATCGTAATAGAAAATCTGGTGACTTGGTCGACCATTATATAATCTCGAACTAATCATATGGCAGAAACAATAATGCGTCTCTTAGTAGTGGTCAGTACATTAATAACAAACGCTTTATCGATGACACAGTATTCGTAACAGACTCGGCTAATTATATGGGAAATATTCTCGATCGAGCAATTAGCAGTAGCCAAAAAATACGGTCTTCAACTGAATGACTTTAAAAGAAAATTCGCGATAGTAAACAAAAATCTCCGTATAAAATTAAACCGTAATGCGAATATAGAACAAATATCGTAGAATTCAAGTATCTTGGGTGTTACATTTACTAAAACGCTAAACTCGGAAAAAGAAATTGAACGAAGATGGACAGGTTCGCGCGCACATTATTTGAAAAAATGAAGAAACCTCTAACTGAAAAGTCATTAAATCCACAAATGCGAAAAAATTACTGAAATATTCTTCGCCTAGTATTCTATTATACGACGCCAAAGTCACAACATACCCCGCCAGAGCAGTGTATGTTAAATCATGCGAAATGTGGTTTTATCTATCGTCCTATATTCCACATTCTTTAGACAGTCCGCACGACTAGAGAGATTCACAACATACCCTGCCAAAGTACTGTATCTTAAATCATGCGAAATGTGGTTTTATCGTCGTATGTTCGACATTCTTTAGACAGTCCGCACGACAAGAGAGATTGTATTAAGAACCATTCGTGAAAGAATCCGTCGAACTATCGAAGATAGAAAAATTAAATTATCAAAGAATAAAGATACGGCTCCTTCATCAAGACAAAATGAAGAAAAATTTGTCATCGATGCCTCCGTGGATGCAGAACGTCAGAGTGAACCGCAATAACTTATAAATCGAAACTTTTAACCTATGCCGTCACTACGAGCGGTAAACGCGTACATTTGAAGGAAAAATCAAATATTGTTAGAAAAAAGAACGATTCCGTTCTCCATGAATTAAATCAGAAGCATCGATTACTAACAGGCGATATATGCAATAACGAATACCGAAGTTACGCACGCTGATAATACAGCTAAAATATGGGAAATCACTAGGATAACGGGGGAGAAGCGAAACAAGTTGGATAGAGGCGGCTGTCAAAATTACAGGACTAAATTTAGAACAAGCTACCAGGCTGGCATACGATCGGATGGCATGGCGTGTGATAGTTCAAAGATGCGTAAGAAATCTAACAGAATGACCAATTCATAGCTACTACATACATCAGACATGATGTTAAACGAATTATAGCATATCACAATAAACAAAAAAGCAGTTTATTCAACACAAAAATTAACATTAATCGTCATAGGCCTCGGCTTAGTAAATTTAAATTATAAACTGGAAACATCTTTCCATCTTTATCTTCTCATACGAAACCGCAAGATGATTTAAAGATTTTAATCTCAAATTTTCTCGTCAATCACTGTATATATAATACATATATTATACATATATATACCGAATTCACATACGCGTACACGGGTCATTTCAAAATGAAAATTTCTCCGGAAAAAAGGGATTATTAAATTTCTCCGAACGATGTCTTCGGTTTGAAGATAAGCGAACAGAGTGGATAATACGATTAAGATTAAATAGGCGACGTATTATCGGTGTTGGACATTTTTACAATAATAAGGACAGAATAAACTTACATCTTTTAGTTTAATTTTATCCATATTCCGCATAACAGTCAAATAGAAGATTACCAATCCTTTTGAAGTTGAATATTATAAATGATGTGTTTATTAACGAAACGCTCCTGTTGTGTTCTAAACCGTATCTTCTGCCAGAATCGTACCAATCCGATTATCGCATCGCGTATACGTAAGCGTATTGGTAAATACGTCTGATATATATACACGTACGAAACCGCTATATTTATATATGTGTCTTCGTATAGGTGACATACTTTTCTACGCTATTTCGAGCCAACGGGATTTTACAAGACTGACAATTTTAACGATTGCAATATGGAAGCGACGAAGCAAAAATAAAAATTATATTTTATATTTTATATATATATATGTGTGTGTGTTTGAGTGTACTTGAAAGTATATTCGTGTGTGTTTGTATATATATATATATATATGAATTGTGAAGCAACTGAAAGGCTGCATAACAACAACGTCCTGGAACGTGAGTTGGAGACGTACAACTTTCTTCAGAAAGCAGATTGTGTAAACATAAAGAAATTAACAAATGCTTCTCATTCAACCACATATTCCAGTATAATATATATCTGCATTAAGGCCTCACATAATACGAGCATGTATATATATAAGAACACATATGTATACGAACACATACAAATAGCACGACGTCTATTCTACGGCAGAGATCATTTAAATGAAAATTTACACATGCTAATTTATACGAAACCATATTTTTGACCAGTGGGCGTCATTTAGTCTAATTATGAAAATCGACGAGCCATATTTTCTGAATGGTGTGTTTACCCGAGATTAATTTTTTAAAAAATAAAGTCATTAATAACTGTGAAAGAAAATAAATAAAAACGATTATATATCTAATAATAATAATAATTATTATTATAAATTAATCTCTTAAATGTTACTAAAAAAATATTTCATTAGCTAAATCTCTCGCTTTTATTTAACAGACTTCGAATAAAAACGAAACACAGACGTCAGTTATAATATACGCTAACTAAAATTAAATGTCAGTTCGGAAAAGAGATTAGAAGAACGATGGAAAATAACGAATTTTCAAAAATAATCCAATGTGAAATTTTAAGAGGAACATTTTGAAAATTTTATATACATCGACTGAGAGAATTGCACGAATTCAGTAAGAAAATTAGCTCAGTATAACGTTATGGATACAACAAAATCCGGCAATCATCGATGATGTATATACAAAAGACCACGAGCGGAGGAGAAAATAATTTTATTCCTAGGCCACTCAGATGTACACAATTCGGAACTTTGACGATATATCCGATGGTCCTACTAAATTGCGACTGCGAAATAAATTGCCGATGTTGTAGAATCTTAAATAAGCAATTCGAATATGCTGAAATACTAGGCTCGTAAATTAATACGTAATAATGGGTCGCAGTTGTATAGTTGCTAGAGTGCTGTTACAAGCCGACGAGAGCCCAGTTAGCGCCGTAAACGAAGTTTTTCATTTTTGTGTAATTCTTATTTGACGACGAAACATCGTACACGCCCATGTTGCGCATGATTACTGCTTCGAATTCTAACCAGTTTTGCATGAAAAAGTATGGGCTAGTTACGATATTTGACAACGAGACGCCGATGAAGATAACGATGTTGTTAGCTGAAAATGTGCTAGGTGATTTTTCGAAAATCTACAAAAATTTTATATGTATATATATATATATATATATATATATATATATATATATATATATATATGCAAATTTTACACAAAACTGTTTATCTGATAAATACAGGGAGGGCCAATTTGCAAATTTTCAAAAGTTGAAAAATGAAAAAAATCAAGTTGACGAAATGCAAATTTTATTTAATTACATCACAAAAATTTTCACAGTAAGTGAGCGAAATGGTTACCGTTTATCCCGATATATTTTAAACAAGGCTTTTGGTGGATTTAATAATACGTGCGAGTATCGCGCGATCTTCATTGATAATGTCAAACTCAGCTATTATCCCGTGTTTGAGATCTTCGTCGTTTTCGGATGCCTAAAAACCCGGGCCTTCAACGTGTCCCAAATCGAAAAAATTTTCAATCCAATCGAGGATATGCTTATTGAGGTAATGACGAACGTTTAAGCTGAAATTCACCGAAGCGCCATCCTGCTGCAAAATTATGTCTCGTCCTTCGAATTTCTCATCTTCATGCAAAGCAGCGCGTAGTTCTTGTAAAAGCGATAAATGTAGGAATTCGTATTGACCGATCTGTCGAATAACCGCAGCGATAATTTACACCAGCCTAAACCATTACTCCTGGCGAACTGATTCGAGGCTGACTTTTGCCCGTCCCTGTATAAGCTGACAATATACACATATTTTTCATACGCGTAGAAAACGCTCGCGACAATTAGACTCAAGCTGCAAACGTAATGATGATTAGACTAGATTTAAATTTGGATCTTCTGTCATCAAATCCTTCCACGAATCGACCAGTCTTATTAATGATTAATTTCGTCTTTTCAAATTTCCCTGGACGCATATTTCGGATTAATTAATTTTTAACATTTTTTTTTATGATTGATTACATTATCATATTTATTTAAATATTATAAAAATTTTGTTATAATTAAAAATTTATACATTTTTTGCGGGGTGGTTTCTCTATGAAATCACTGGTCCTTTACAGGGACATAAACGTGAAAAATCGACAATTAATTTTTTGTGACGAATATACTAATTTTTAATACTTTTTGAATAATTGACTACATTATTATATTTATTAATGTACTTAATTTTTAAATATTACAACTTTTTTCATAATTAAAAATTTATCCATTTTTCACTGTGATTGGACCTTACAGTGAAATAAATGTGAAAAAGTACAAATTACATTACAATTTTTCTATATATTCCTTTACCATTATCTCACAAACAAACAAAAAAAAAACATTATATATATATCGCTAATATTTCAAAATAAATAAAATGCGCATTACCAAATGCAGTAACCACGTTTTCTAAGCATATTGACCATGCATCATTGAAGACAAACAGAGCAATCTGTTCAATTTATCCCATTTTCAAACGTAAATCTCACTTAAAAATTAATAATAAATTAATAATCTACAAGTCAATCATTAGGCCTATTTTAACATACTCTTGTCCAGTTTGGTCTTCAGTCTCAAATGCTAGTTTTAACAGACTGCAATTAGTCCAAAATCGATGTCTTAGATGTATCCTCAATGTCCCCGTATACACTAAAATTTCATATACGCATAGTGCTTTGCAGATACCATATGTAAAAGACTATATCCTCAAACTATCCCAAAAAAATTTTCTCAGTTGTAGTGCGCACCGTAATAATTTACTTCCAGCAATAGGAAATTACGATTCCAGGGAACTAAGTATTAGATATACTAAGTATACGCATCGACGCATTAAACATAATATATTATTCTCATAACGTCATAATTTGTTTGCTTTCGTTTCCATTACTTATAAATGATATTACATATTTGTTATATAATTAAATTTATTATTTTTTAAATTACCGCTTTTCATTTGTGATGGTTTTTTGTCTGATTTTTCCATCAATACTATTTTCATCTTGTATATTTATTATTTACCAGTTTATATTATTAGTTACTTTCATAAATGGAGAGGGCATTTGTTCCGGTACATTTATTAAATATTATTATAACTTTTTAATATAATGCCAAATATATACGCGTTTTACATTTACTAATATAAAACTCAATTACAGATATCTTTATATTATTATATAATAAAGAATGAATCTATTTATTACTTACCAAAATATATAATCAAATACTTGTATAAGTGGAAAATGAAAAAATTACCAAGAAATAAACTCACATAAATCGAACACACGAAAATCAAAAAAATACCAATAATTTGCACTGCAGATTTCAATATAAAGAACATCTACAAATAACGCTCTAGATTTTTGTATTAGGAAAATGTATTTTTTTTGTCGCGGATAGCTCTATAGTAATTATAACTAAGAACTGGGGCCTTTGCAAACAAAATTTCAAAATGTGGTTTCACAGACACTGGGGGCCGAAAGGGTTAATAACAAACGATTACCGATAATAATAACTACGTATCCAAATTATTTCATTCGGGAGATTACTTAAAAGTATTCTCAGCGAATAACGTCAGGAATCGTCGTTTCTTAATAAACACTCTTAACCGAGCAATTAATATAATCATCATGTTATCGAAGAAATTTTATGATATCATGACAATAAGTTAATTCCGATAATCGGGGATTACAATATGCTTGATCTCAGCATGCGTTACACTAGATAATATAAGCATCGTCATATTAAGCGCAGATTTCTAATGATCAGATGTGTGTTAAGATTTTTTATTTTTTTTTTTTTAATTTTTCCTATTGTTATTTTCTTTATTATGTCTTTAGTTTTGTAAAGGCATTTGGTTGTATTTAACTACAAAGGTAACTTTAAGGATACTTGGCATATGTGTATGATAAAAATTCTTCATGATTTATAAAATGTTATATCGAAATAAATATAAATATAAATATATATATATATATATATATAAATAAAATTGTTAGTAATAAAATCATCGTAATGAAGTATCGTCTCCGTATCAGAGGTAGGCGACTACTTACCTATATATAATTTTTTGTACAAAGTAACGTACAAGGCAATGATAATATGGGGTTAGCGCAGATGGACACACACACCCGGGAGAAACTGAATGTAATCGCTTTGTTGTCACGACATAATACAGCCTCGCTTTGTTGTCACGACATAATACAGCCTCGCGTGTTATTGTAGTGTACTATATTGTTACGAGCGCGCATATAGTGTTGTGCGTGGTGATTTGCAATTGCCTTCTACACGATAATATTAGAATTATTTATACTTATTAGAATTATTTATATTTATTAGAATTATTTATATTTATTAGAATTATTTATATTTTTATTTTCTGATGATAATTTTTGCGTCGTCGATCATATTCGAAACTTTGTACCTTCCGTATAGAAGTTTGTGCTCTATAGGCTATCCCGACGACTATATATTATATTATATAGTAAACTCTCAATTATCAGCTGGCGGATTATTCGCGTTCTTTCTAGGATGAATTACACGATTCTTAACATACCGCTTGGGATACAGATAAACAACCTACAGTCCTGGAGGAAAATTTTACCTAATGTGTGGAAAATACTTTACAAGAATCTACAGGAGAAAAAGAAGAAGTTTCTACTTGTGATTTAGCTAATTTAGCGAAACCCGTTAGAGGAGTAAGTGACGTCGACGAAGCAAACATTGTTGAGTACTGCGATGCCAATAATCCAGGCTTCGAACATCATATTGATGAGCAAAGCTGACAAAATAAGAAAAAAAAAATACGCCAAATGTACTGGCTCGTTGGACGGCACTCTAAAACGAAGCTGGAGAATAAATTGTTAATATATAACACCATCATAAGTCCTATATGGAAATATGGCATACAAATATAGGGATATACTAAAGTATCGAAACGTAGAATAATCCAGACAGCTCAGAATACGTTTCTTCGACTAATTACCAATGCTCGTTGGTTCCGAAGAAATGATGCACTCCATGCAGATTTACAGATTAAATGGGTCAACGAAGTAATACAGGATTATGCTGACCAACACCACAGAAGACTTCATCATCATCCGAATGCCTCGGCACTTTTTAATTAAAATAAAGTTTAAGATTGCAGAAAGGAAGTAGCTGTCCTTTCTTGGAGCTACATTAAAAAAAAAATCGAGATGATCGCGCAGATTGGTATGGTGAATGTGCCATTTTCATCAAAAATAACATTCCTCATCAAGCTATCAACATTTTTTCACTTTATCCGTCTTCTGATCATCCGCTTAATGCAATTTCCATTCAGATTAATCTAAATAATTCTCCATTATACCGCGCATCTATTTATTGTCCTCCAATACATCGTCTGCAATCGAGAGAATTTATAGGAGAACATTATAATTGCCGATGACTTTAGGGTAATAACTACATCAACCGGTCAGAAAATGAAGTGGATTATATACTAGAAAATACAAATCTTGTCTTAACAACGGTGCTTCTACTACCGTAGGCTCCCTAATGAGAAAAGCTAGCACTTCGGCAAATCTTGCAGCTATTGTGAATTGGTCGGTCATTAATTCACCTCTTGGCAGTGACCACCTTCCGTTTAGTATTGAACCTGATTTTACCCAAGAATATATTCCATCTTATTGTTGGAATAAGCTGACTGGCCAGCCTTTATTAAAGGATTAGATTCTCAATTGAGTACTCCACAAAACAATTTGGTTTCTATCGATTTCTATGATCGCTAATTTAATTATCTTAACTCAGTCCTTAGGTTACACGTTCCACGTAATCGAATTGGCGGCTTACCGCGACACAAAATAAAACATTACAAGTCTCTTTGGTGGAATGCAGACTGTTCTGCGGCCTATAATCGTAGAAATGAGGCATTCCGATTATTTAGGCACGCTAAAACAACTGCTAATTATTTATATTTTAAAAAAGTCGAGGCTGAAACTCGTTTAAAAAGACAGCCTGGCATCATTATTGTTCTTCATTAAATCGAAATACGCCTATAACGAAAGTGTGGAAAATGGCTAAAGCTTTCATCTGCAATAAATTCTTAGATAAATGTTACAATATGGATAATGAAGGGACTCATTTATAGATAACATTGCTCCTTCGCATATACCCGATGAATCAGAAATTAAAATTAATAAACACTCATCACAATCTACCTTATGACATTTCCTTACTGAAGAATTTACTTTACAGGAACTTAAGCTAGTTTTAAAGAATAAAAAATCTACTAAGCCCGGATCTGACGAGATTACTTACTCTGTTCTCCAACATCACTCAGATTTTGCTTTGTAGACTTTGTGCTATATTTTTAATCGTCTTGTTTCAACCAACAGTATACCTAAATCCTGGTCAGAATTTGTAATAATTCCGATTAAAAAATCAGGATCAGCTAGACCAGCAGCTGAATCCTGCCATCCTATATCTCTTACATCATGTATTAGGAAACTATTCGAATGTGTACTAAAGAAGCGGATTGTTTGATGGTTGGGGTCGAATTACTTGCTACCTGATCGCTGTTTTGGCTTCAGATCAAACAGAGGCTCCTGTTTTGCATATTTAACAGCTGGCATATACCAATGTTTCTTAGACAAGAAGTTTCTGATTTCTGCGTTCTTCGATATTAAAGGAGCCTTCGATGCGGTTCATCTTCCAATTTTATACACCCGACTAATCGCTGTTAATATTCCGCCATCTCTGGCTGCTTATCCTTGCAATTTCTATACTCGCCGTATGGTGGCATTTAAATTTGTTTCTGTCAACAAGTTGCTCTATAGACTAGTATACAATGGTCTTCCTCAGGGTTCCGTCTTAAGTCCAATATTGTTTAACATATGTATTTCACCTGTCTTTCAATTACCGATTAAAAGTACGATCATATCCTATGCTGATGATATAACAATGTATCCCTCAGAAAAGAATTTATCAACTACCATCAATACGATACAAGAAGACATTACCAAAATTATCGATTGGATGGCTGAGTAAAATCTAATGATCTGAACTTTCAAAAGTAATGTTATTTTTATACATATAAACGGTTGACCGACCATACAACGATTCGTTTTAATAGTGATGTAATCACGTATAATTTCTGGGTCTACTATTAGACCAGAAGTTACTGTGGAAGAATCATATTCAGTTACTTTGTTTGAAGGCCTTTCATGCCTCGAACATATTGTAGATGTTACGACATACTCGGTGGAGTGGTGATCCGTTTGTCCTAAGGACACTTTATTTAACTCTGGTAATATTGGGGATAGATTATGGATTTCAAATATTTGGCAATGCAGCTCGAAATCATATTACTAAACTTACACGGATTCAAAACTATTGTTTACGCTGGATGCTTGAAGCATTTCCTTCCTCATCAGAAGTTGGTTTATGTTCGGAATCCTGCATTCCACCGATCCAGTTGAGAAGCCAACAACTTGCAAATCAGTTTTTCCTAAAATATTCATTCTTTTCTAATAACTCTTTATCCTTCAAATATCAAGAAATTTTTCAGAAATGGAGATTTACATCTAAATACTGTCCTTTGCTCGCACGTTCCGTCAATACATTTCTTCCATACAAATCCTTATTACTTCCCGCTCCTATATTTTCTCAATTTACCTTTGCTGGAAAATTTCCAGTTTCTACGGTGGATTTGGAGTCTCATAGGCAATGGCCTTATCTTGGTCTTTCTTCCAACTTAGAACATATCTTCATAATTCAAAACAAGTGGCCTGAATTTTTATATGTATACACTGATGGATGTAAAGATGGTTTTCAAGGACTGGTAGGATCGGCCTTCATGATTCCAAGTAAAAACGTGACCAAAAAATTTAAATTACCATCGGCGTGCTCGATTTTCACCGCTGAAGCTTTTGCGATCGTCAAGGGTTTACACTTCCTCCGCGCTTCTAATTTTAGTGGCAATATTCTTATTTTATCGGATTCTCTTAATTGCCTTAATGCTATATCGATCTTTCATGTTACCAATATATTTGCAATTTTACAAGAAATATTTCAGTTTAAGAAATATTACTATCAACTTTTGTTGGATTCCTGGTCACGCGTTGAAATTATTAGTAATATTGTTTGCGATGAAGCCGCAAAATCAGCAGCAACCATCGGCATCTTTTTTCCATGCATTCCATATATAGATCTCCTTGTTGCAGTGAAAGTCCAGTTGGAATCAGATTGGACTGTTTTCCATATCAATAAAGTCAGCAGTTTTTATAAAATCGTTAAACCAGTTCCTTCCAAAGAAGCGTGATATTTTCCAAAAAAGTTTAGCGGACCAATTTCTCGTCACATGATCACAACATTAACTCAGCTTCGTTTAAATCATTATTGCCTACCTGTTCATACAGAATTGGAATTGTCGAAACCAGCACCTGCTCTCACCCGGACGATACCGATATGATTCTGGACTCGAATCATTTGTTTTTTAACTGTTCCTCGTACTCGGCAGAACAATCGCGTTTATTTTCTAGGCTTATATCTTAAGTTCATTACTTTCCTCGGATGATGCATATATATTATTTTTTATTTAAATTTATTTTAGAGCGTGAAGTTATTTTATAATGTTATTTTTTTTTTCATGGACAGATTGGTTAATTCCAAAGTCCAATTTATAATAATAATAATGATTATTAATTATATCTCCGACGTCGTTTCCATTTAAGGTATCGAATGTTCCGTAGAAATGATTTTTTTAATCTGTAAAGTATTTTAGGATAAAATCCAAAATTTCCTGCAGATATTTTTCCAAATCGAGGTATTTTCGGTTATAACTTCGGAAATTTACGAAACGAAATTCTACACGATTAAAATGGTTTTACGTTCTAGAAATATTACGTCATTCGTGTCTAAATATATTTTCCGAGAATACACCCAAAAATAAATACCGAGCTTTAAACGGGGTCTCTAAGATACGTTAGCTTCCGTATTCTAGAATATTTAAAAATAATAATCATCCAATTAAAATTTCGGCACGCACACCGAAAGTTCTTTTATATTTACAAAGAATGCAATTTTAAGTGTGTATGTGTTATGAAAGTAAAACTTAGGTATTGCGATGTATTATAAATTTCACGTAACAATTTGCATTACAAAAATTTCTCGTTAATAATAAAATTTGGTAGCTGAACAAAACGCATATATATATATAAATAAAATAAACGTATGTAAGGTGTTTCGTAGCGACCTTCACGGTGCAAAATAAACGCATATGTAAAAAGGCCAAATAAATCTGCAATAAATAAAACGCAGGTGTCACAAATAGAAAATGGTACGCGGGAGCAGTCATCGGACTCACTTTACTTTCCGGTACGTTTAACAAACCAACGCATTTGTTAGCGGTATTTTGAAAAAAAAATCTACGCCACTTTCAACCGTCTTACTTAACAAGACCAAAACATTACGAAATCTCGCGCGTAATTTTTATATATTTATTTAAAAAAAAAAAAAAAAAAAAAAAACCATTTAAAAAACGACTATTCGGCGTAATAAAATCATCAGGCCGGTTTATAATTTGCAATCGGACGAACGAAAATCGGCGAATAAATTTGGTGAAGCAACGAGAAAATTTTTGGAATCTGCACATTCGCAAACGGTATAAGACTCTCGTCTCCGAATATATACGATCTAGAATTATTATTATTATTTTACAGCCGTATGCTCAACGTTCTTTGGACAGCCTGCCGCGTGACAGAAAAAAAAGAAGAAAGGACGATCTATCGAAGATAGAAGAATTAATTAGTTCGAACACATCGTACTAATAATAGAAAAGTGACATTAGTTATAATCGACCGAAAGCCGGGGAAGGCAATAGCAAACCATCCCGCGTTGGCTCGCCCATGAGACATTGTTTGTCTATTGATATTCGAATTGAAGAGGACCAGTTAATCGGACTTCACTTTTTTATCTTCGACATATCTAGAAGCCGATGTGAACAGACCCACAAATACAAGTTTACAGATGTGAACACCTAAAAGACAAACAGGGATGCAATAGAAAAATTGTGAAACTACATAATAAGTAACCTTTAAAAAAAGAAAAAGAAAAAGGTTACAGAGGTAACGCTAGACAAACTGAAAAGGAATAATGCAATATAGACACCAAAGGCATAAATATAAACTGGACTATAAGAAGAGATGTCATCAAACCCACAACTAAACAAGCAGCGAAAGGGAAAAAATACAGACACCATGTATCAGCTATTGATTGAACAAGTATAGAACAAGTTTCAGTTTTCAAATATCTAAGTAGCTCTGCAACCAGGTTTCGAGATATACAAGAACGGTTTACCATTACAAACAGGTTTTAACGAAAAAATTAAATATACATACGTGCACAGAATTACAAAAGCGCATCCATTAAGATCTACGTATGGTCAGTAGTGCTTCATTGTCCAAAACGTTAAGACACAGGCATTCAAAATGTGGTGCTGGAGATAGTTGGAGAAACTGCACGGAAAAAAGGACAAAAACCGAGAAAGCTGAAATAGAATCAAGGAAAGGTGACAAGTAATTAACCAAATTAAAATTCGTAAACTGCGTTAAACACATACTCCAAATGAAGGATTGCTACAGGATACAATTTAAGGATACATCCCTGCAAGACGTATAAGAGGTAAGACAGCATTAAACACGAGGTAAGTTTAGTACAAACGGCTTTAAAGCTCCTTTATAAAACTTCCTTCGAAATACTACTGTTTAGATTAGAGGTAGATACTAGCTCTTTCAATATATCGAAGAGCCTCCCAAATAGAGTTAACAATTCCATTGTCCAGTCAGTATTGGAGGAGTATAACGCTTATGAAATTATTTACACCGATAGTTTTATTGAACATTCCGAAAAGAGATAGACAGCAGCCTTTTTTACTAGAAACATCTCTAAATTGTTCCGCATATCATATGCAAACTCATCATTTTTTTATGAAAATGTATGCCATATACGAGACTGTTTCTTATATTAAATTATATATATCCTAATACTCGCTAACTTCATGAGTATTCTTTTACAACTATCTAGATTCCCGGAATTTTCAATGAGTATATTACAGCTATCAATACGTGAGTGGGTTTGGCAGCTTCACAAGCGTGGAACTAAGGTAAAATTTAAGTGGGTCCCTGCCCATTGCGGCGTATGTGGAAATGAGATAGCGGATGCGATTACTCGATCGAATCTAACTCCGGCTATTGAGAAGCACGTTAAACTACAATGGAGACAGTTAATACCAAAGCTTAAGGAAATGTTGTACCATTCTTTCTCATTCATATTTAGAATTTAAAAGCTTGTTAAAAGGTAAAAAATATGTCACTATTCCAAGGACGATTCCAAAAGAGCCCTGGTTTAAACATTTAAACATGGGGATTTCTTCCATAGAGATTTTCGTCTCTATGTTTGTCAGACTATTCCTCAGGAGGATTACGACTAAATAAAAAGGTAATTTGTAATTTGTTGTAAGAATTTTTTTAGAACTCGACAACCAAATGACGCTTATAATGACAATAGACCATTTTGTTAGTATTAAAAAAAAAGAAAGAAATCATTGTATCGCACAACGGACACTGTGATCGAAAAAGCTAAATACCATGGTCGTTTAAAACCCCCCAAAAAAGCAACGATTATTTAAACTGACCTACTTTAATCCGATCGAAATAAAATAAACGAAACCACGTGCAGACGAATAATTCGTCAATATTTTTTTAAAACAATAATGACTAAAGTTAACCCGCACTAATGACATCGATAGTCGTACGACTATCATCGTCTATGTCATCATTTTACAATATTATTATTATTATTGTTATTATTATTAGTACACGAGCGTATCGAAATTCTGGCGAAGCAATAAAATTCGTTCGAAAATAAACAGTTCCAAATCATGCATCCCCGCCCCTTTGTAATAAACGTAACACGCGACACGCTAAAATAAAGTTTTAATCGCGAGTATTTCGTAGAATTGAACGTAAACGAAGTAAATTTTTGGAAAACTCAGCTTAAAATCCATTTTTATATGATGTATAAAAGAATAAATTTATCAAAAAAATATATACATAATTCATCAGAATTAACTGCAATTCATATAGGAATTTATTGAAAAACTCCGCTAATTCAATGTAAAAAAAAAAAAAAATATTAAATCTACAGATACTGTTAGGAAAACAAAATTATATAATACATTAATTTTTACGCTAATCAAATTGTTTATTTTTATAATAAGAATATTCGGTTGACAAGAAATGTTTCAATTCGAAAACAAATTATATAAGCGCGTTAAAAAATATCTAGAGTCATCTAAAAAGCTTCCTTGTATTAAATAGTATACGCAAAAATAGTTCACTCGTATTTTTCTTAGAGGTGTCTTTAATTACATAATGTATCAAAAATTGTAATTTTACGTCAAAAACTAATGTGTGAAACTCAAAAAAGATGTAAATTACATACATACCGATTCCAGGGTTATCAAAATAAGGTTAACTATAGAATTCCTCACTTCATGAACCGAAATTTATTATTTTGTATCGAAAATTGGTAGACTTAAACAAGTTTTCAATTGGTTTTTTTTTTTCGTATATAATAAATAACACGCGAGTATTTTTGGGTAGACGAAAATTCGCAAAATATTCTTTATACTTGACGATATATTCATAAATTTCAAAATTACCGGTACTATCAAGAATTTATAAAATAATATTACCTTTTAACTCGATTACAATTCTGTAGCAGAACGCATAATAATAATTTTAACATTAAGGACAAGCACTATATAAAGAACACGGCCATTAAAACACGCTGTATGTTTCAGCCACCTGATATATGTATATTATGATTAAATTCAAGCATACTAAGGATTAAATATGAACGAAAATTATCAAATATATTACGAAGTGTATACTATTCTGAGATTATTTTAAAAAATGAAATAATGAATAAACTTCTTCCTTTATAAATGACACTTAGAAAATGACAATGCTGCGATTGATACAATTCAAAAGAGAAATTTTTTATAAACATTTCAAATGTTTATATTTCAGAACAAAATTATTCAAGAATTACGCAAGTTGTAATATTTCACACGAACAATTGTATCAGGTAAAAGTTTATATTACATCTCAGTTTTAATTGAAGGCTGGATTTAGTTATAATTAGTTCATTATCAATCAGCATTCCAACTGAATCAATTACAATAACATATTATTTCAAAAACATAACTGTATTTAAAGATATGACTGTTTTCAATCGTACATCAACTTATAACAGAAAAATTTAGCAAAAGATTAAAAACGACGTTAACATGATTACACTAAACTTACTATCAATCAATCATAAAAATTCAATGATTACATGTTTGGTACAAATATTTTACTTCGCAGGGTGTATAAAATATCGTATACCTAAATAACAATATTAAACATATTGTTTATTTGAACAATCAGTAACCATAATAAATAATTCTAAAGACATGTTTAGATGTAGTGATTTGTTTTTAAAAAGCAGCAATGCAGTTACTAATAGAAATAATCACTTGTTAAATGTATATACAACAAAGCTTTTCGGGAGTTACGTAATGTTTAAGTTACGAATAACTTAAATATAATAAGCCATAATAAAATAAGTAATTTTATATATAAAAAATTAACAAATTCTGAAAACTAATAAATGAACTTATAATCCTAGTTCCAAACACAAACTGGATGCATCATAGATTGGTTGTTAGTATTAAGAATAAGTATATTTTTTATATATGTAACTTATTATTATTAATAACATATATTATTATTGTTTGTTATTATTAGTTGTTATTTATAACTTGAATATACAGTAACTGGCAAAAATGTTTCTTATATATAACAATTAGCTATCTATAACACTAACTTTAGTGTTGTCACATCAAATATATAAAAACAAATGAAAGAGTTAAAATGCGTAAGATACATATTTCATTTACCTTATTTAGCAAAAAAAAAAACATATAACATCAAATAGTGAATTGATTTCGTCTGGTAACTACAATACATACTCATAATTCTCAAATACATACATTTATTATATAAGGTCAGATGACTCTATAAAGTATATCTAAAAATTGAATGACGAGATAAGAAAAAGTATACCTGTAATTTTAAACTCAAAACTGGCATTTTCTGACACCGTCTACATTTAAAATAACAAACGATACATTTCACCACCGGCAAAAAATACCTAATTTTTAGAATTTTCATTCAGACCGTTATCACTATAGAAATTACAATTTTACTGTATAACGATACCAAATTTATTAGTCAACGGATGAAAGCAACTTGTTGAATGTTTGCAAATGTTGCTGTTTTGAAAATAAAAAAGTTATCTGCTCAAACGCAAAATATTCTGAATATTTTTTATGCACAACTAGTAATCTATGTGCAAAATAATGAAAAATTTTATGGAAATTTGCAAGAAAACCTAAACAATAATATATTCAAATTCAAATATAATATTAAACAAGACATTTTGACCGAAAATATAAATCATTATAGAATAAAATTTAAATCTTTATTACACTTTTACTGAATCAACATTCATTAATCATAACTATGTTTAATCGACCAGATTCACACATGTTTATACAGGTTCCATATTTAACCAGATCGGGCTAATTATGTAATTTTAAAATCATTTGTCGCCATGTAGGTTTATACATTTTTAAGTTGAAAATTTAAAATGTGGTCCCACGGATTACTGAAAAGTATGATGAATCCTAATTACGTTATATATAAAGATAAACAAATAGTTATCATTAAGGATATGTATCCTAAAGCAAAATATCATTTCCTAGTAATTCCGAACGAAGATATAAGTAATATAAGAATAGTAAATAAAAACCACCTACCGTTAATGAAATATATGGAACAAAAAGGAAAAGAAGTAATTCATAATATAGCTCCAAATGTTAAATTCAAGTACGTATTTGTTTATTATATTTTAAGAGCTATGCTATACACATTAAGTCCGTTGATCAGTGCCATATATATATATATATATATATGTAACAAAAGTAAAAAAAACGTGTATATTTGACATTATATTAAAAAGTTATAATATTTAATATGCGGAACACCATGCATATATGAAATTTTATTGTATACGAGGACATTGAGGATACATCTAAAACATCGATTTTGGACTAATTGCAGTCTATGTAAACTAGCATTTGAGACTGAAGACCAAAGCGGACAAGAATATGTTAAAATAGGCCTAATGATTGACTTGTAGATTATTAGTTTATTATTAATATTTTACGATTGAAAATGGGGTAGATTGAACAGATTGCTCTGTTTGTCTTTGCATGGTCAATATTGGAAAAGGTTAGCTTCTTGTCTAAAATGACACCAAGATGCGTATCTGGTCAGACCATTCTATATCAACACCACTGACGTGAAATCGGGTCGGTAAAAACGATCTTCGACGAGTGAAGAAAATTGTTTTCGTTTTGGAAGGATTAAGAGCAATTTGCCATTTGGAAGAATGCTTAATTACACGATCAACACCGGATTGTAACCTTTTGCTGATAGTACTTGGCCTGTAAGAACTGCAGAACAACGCTGTGTCATCAGCGTATAAGGCAACCTCAATGTTATTTATATGCGGGAAATCATGCATGAAAAATGTAAATAAGAATGGCGCCAGTACGCTACCTTGAGGTACGCCAGCAGAACAGGATTTGCTACTTGATTTCGCGTTATTTATAATGGTATAAAATGATCTATTACTTAAGTAACTATTAATCAGTTTAATTAGATAATTGGGAAACCTGGTAACAATCATTTTGTAGATAATACCGTCGTGCCAGGTTGTGTCAAAAGCGTTTGCCACATCAAATAACACCATCCCAGTACGTTTATTGAAGTTAAAATTATCTGTGATAAAGTCAACAACTCTTGCTATCTGTTATGTTGTGGAATGTTTTGGTTGAAATCCAAATGGACTGCTAGGTATTATATTATTAGAATTAGTGAAGTCACATAATCTTTTCAGAATAATTTTTTCAGCGATTTTGCTAAGACTGCTAAGCAAGCTGATTGGACGGATATTGTCTGAGAGCAATATGGTAGAAAAGATGGAGCAATAGTTTGCTTGGTAGAACAACTTTTAAGTTTTTTAATAGCATAGAAAATAGATTTAACGTCATAGAGCAGTCAGAGATAAGTTCCTATTCCGATCGAGTGCTGTCCGGACACCGCAATTTCGGTTCGTATTTTTAATATAAGATCATCAGATGTTTATTTTGCGGTTCCGCGATCGATTCGGTTGAACATTTTCTATTTAAATGTGCTTTTACCGAGTATGTTGCAGTTTTTGTGGCTCGCTTGTGAATGATCAAATAGTAATAAATTACTCGATAGGTTTGAATTCATAACGTTAAGTCGTTTAATCGTTATGTCAATATCGCGTTGCATAGACGTATAAGTTAAATAATGCTGTGACTAAACTAATGTATCGCAGCTAAATAACAAATATACAATATATATATGTGTGTGTGTGAATAATCACATATTTGTTTATATGACTTGTTAATTTCTTCTAGTTATGGATATCACGCCTGTCCCTCAATGTCTAGGCTTCATTTACACATTATTAGTACGGATATGGTTAGTAATGCTTTAAAAACAAAGAAACATTATAATTCGTTTACCACCAACTTTTTCATGAAATCTAAAGGTAAAGTTTTGTAATATTAAAAAAAAAAGTTATACTTTAAGTACATTAGCTCTAGAATTTAAAAGTTAATTTTACATATTGTACAATTCAGGCACCTATTTTTTATTATGTATGAAAATTTCATATTTAAATTTTAACAATTTGTGTAATTTCATTTAGTATGTGTTTTTTTTTTATAGTCAGGTGCCATGTATTTCACGTTATCCTATTATGATTTAATAGTTACTTTCTTTGGATAACAATTATAAAGAATTTTAACATTCATATTTATTAGCAACGTAATTTAAATTATAGCACCATTTATATTATTTAACAACATTATTTAATTTAAAGATGAATTATAAGAACAATGTTGAATTAAAATTTAGTTTAAATGTCTTTTGTTTGCAATACTGCGCTTTCTTCAATTTGGTTATACGGAAAAGTTTTACTTCTTATTAAGTATTAAAAAGCAGTAAAACAGTTTTGTCGATATATAAAAATGTGTCACTAATTTATTACAACACTCGTATTTCAGACGTTATAAAAATGCTACAAGAAAAAGGAAAACTAACACTTCCATCACTCACAGAATGCGAAATACTCTTGAAGCAAGATTTAAAATGTCATTTATGCGGATTACGTCAAGCTAATATTCCTACGTTGAAAAGACATCTTAATGAGCATTTTAATAATTCTACTGGGAACTGATTATAAATATTTAATTGCTGTATACGTTACTATTTAATTTGTTTTTATATTATGTTGTAATTATGAGTCAGTCCGGAAAAATATTGTAATATGATATAATTTGCAACGCAGTCAAATAAACTAAAGCAAATTATTCATTTTTTTTAACTTCGGAGAAACTTTTGTACTGTTTAAACAAAACATTTAAATTAATAACCTAATCATTTATCCTTTATAGCATGAATTTTTGATAATTTTGAGTGCTCGCGATATTATTTTTAAAATTTCTTATTAAAATAAATGATTTTTTAAAAAATAGTAATAAAATTATCGATTAAATGTAATTTCAGATTTACAAATTAAGCGTATCTTACTTGGAATTTATAGTTTAATTAGTACTGAAATAGAGACCATCATTTTTCGTAAATTAAAGTAAGAAGGAATTTTTAAAAAATTATAAAAGTAATAAATACGTAATTTCATTTGAATTTTTTTATTGAATAGTAAAATAAAACACACAACAAAACATAATCGAAATGATTGATTTATTTCGTATAACCTGAAATGTTCTAGCTGAATATTTCGTCTACAAATGATGTAATTTTGTATTTCTCTCTTCTAAATATTGAAATTAATTATTTACGTTGATGTAAACAATTAGATTTATTTCTCTGGCTAAGAAAACTTATGTCGGTAATAATTTATAACAAGTAGATCACTAATATGCATCCCTTATTATTTCAAACATCTAAATTTCAATTTTTCAGAATTTAAAAACTAAATGACAGTGGTATTTTAAGGAATATAAATTTAAGATTGCAGTTAAATATTCTATTATCAATTAACAAAACATAATAAAAACAATGTTAATCACTATAAAATTTATTTAATTTTAGCAAAGCTTTTCGACTTTTACGTCATTTTCAAGCTATATAAAAACTTTACAAGAAATTTTTGTATAGCTTGAAAATGATGTAAAAATCGAAAAGCTTTGCTAAAATTAAATAAAATTTATAGTGATTAACGTTGTTTTAATTTTGTTTTGTTAATTCATGAAATCACTACTCTCCAATACATCAACATATTCTATTAATATATTATATACATCACTTTTATACGTATTAATGAGATCAAAATTCATTCGAATACAACATTCATTAATATATCAATTTTTAGGGTAGATATACTTTTAGCATAAACTTATTGGAATCAATCAAGAAATGATATTCTTAGCCTATTCAAAAATTAACTACACGTGTAACTTCTAGTCTAGTCTTGTAACGTAAATTAATTTTAGATATTGACAATTATTTTTAAGGAACTACAAAATTTATTAGTTTTACTCGGAATGAACAATACAAATTTCCAAAATAGGAAGCACCGTCATCATGTCAATAAATAATGCAGATTAGAAATATTAAACACGAAAAATTTATAAAAAAAATTTGTTTTTATCTAGAAAATATAAAAGTTTTATTGGGATATGCGATATCAAGCATACACATTATAAAACAAAAAAATATATTTTAGGCAGCCTTAATAATAAAGTTTAGCTTGTAGAACGTAGTTATTTTCGTAATTAAGTAACTTTAATAATGTACGCATATATATGTGTGTTATGTTTAGATGTACAAAATTTAACAAATTATATGTGCTAACAGAAGTTTTGGAAGATGTAAATGAATCGTGTAATACCATAGATTAAAAATTTGTACGTTAAGAAAAAAAAAATTCTCTTGCACAATAATCATCAAGGAACAATCAAAAACGTAATTGTATTTAATAAGGATACAATAAAATAAATATATTACATTGGGAATAACCTACGAATCAGCTATCCATTTTTCTGTTTCATACATTTCATATGCAAATTCTTCAGAATGAAGAGGATCGTATTCAAGACCGACGTATGCCAATTCCAAACCAAATGGTGCATTTATTCCGTCCATCATTGTTATTCCAAATCGCGTTATAAGATTCTGAGGAACTTTGGTCTGTTTATCTTGAATACGTCCTTTATGACTAAAATAGAATTTTGAAAACGGTATTTTAGTAATTTGCCAATAAGGACCACCTCTTGTATATAATGGATAATTAAACATATCGAACCACTGTATATCAAATTCACCTCTTGTTTCTAAATTTATCATATACGCTCTACCATCGCCTCTTACTTTGAGCACCAAATGTGTATACTGACTCCAGTCGTAGAACTCTCTCCGATGAAACGATTTTTCCAAGTACGGTGTCGTTATGTTACAATACCCCGATTTAGACACTCGACCGTCTTTTGGTGTATCCGTGTTCAACTGACCCGAAAATATCGAAGTACCTCGTGACGTAGGTTTAAAGTAAACCTTGCTAAAACCTTCGCCGTGGTCTCTGTCACAAGAAACCGTCCATGATGCTACATCTTCCGGATTAAAAGTAATTACACGATATACCTCTTTGGGGAAAAATTCAGAAACTGGATCCATTTCTGTTTGCTCAATAAGTTCATTCTTAAACTTAACTACTTCCGGGCCCATTGAACGAAAAAATTCTTTAAAAAATTCTACGTTATATTTTGGAGCTCGCGGATTTTTGCAATATCCAGCTTTTTCATCCTCTTCATACAAAGACGTTCCGTACGGTCTAAAATAATTATCAGTTAACACTTTTTTCCGTGTAAACAAAATAAAACATCTACATAATCTACTAGTAGCATAACTCATATTTAAATTGATTTTACTGATTAAAAAATGTATGAATTCAAAAATTAAAAATTAACCATAACACAAAATTCGACATAATACACAAAACTAGTCAACCGAACCATTATCAAAAGCCAATACAGTGAATTGCAGTGTAGCTCGTTATGATACTAATAAATGTGATTTTAAAAAATTTTCTATCGTAGGAACAAATGTTAAGAAAATTAATACATTATCGTTTCGTAACTTTAAAATAAAATTTTGTCAATTATTAGGAACCCAAAATTTTTTCTTAATGTTTATACAATATTCTACGTTTTCAAATTTATTTTCTGAAAATAAACATTTTAAATCAAGCAAGATTTAATTATTAAATTAGATCTGTTTTAAGAGCGAACTCTCCCAAGAGAAATTTGTATTATTTAACTTTCAATATCCTTAGTTAATGTTCAATATATATTCCTTATAGTTCAGATTATTATTTGCAATATTCATTCTCTATTGTTACCGCAAGTTTCCCAGTTAATTTCTATATTAATTAAAAATACGAAAACAACAATTATATACCCTAATTTTAGAGCTGAGCGAATAAAATTTAAACTATTCTCGCTTGACTGGTGAATATTGCGAAACGAAGCAACAATGGAATGTTTTTAAATGTGGAAATTACGATTTCGATTTCTAATCAAATAAAAAATTCGGATAACATAATAAAATGTAATACACCAATTTTCAATGAACAAAAATTTGCTTTATAAATTAAATCACTTGCACTTTTTTTTTTCAATTCGCATGCATAAAAATATAAAGAAAAAAAATATTTCAAATAGCGAATGAAAATGTGGCCTAAATAAATTCGATACTAATAACAATCAGCTGGCTAATATTATTTTAATAGTCGATCGATTTTGATAGTCCTCATTTTTATATCAACCAGTTTGTCGTTTGTAAAATTTTCCTGGTGTTAACTAATTAATTTATTTTCAACTTTATTATTATAGAAATATATCATAAAATAATGAGCGTAGACGAGAAATATTTTAGGATTCCAAAGAATATGATATATTCGGATGACGTTGCTGTAATTATTAAACATCCGAAGCCGGTATCGAATTATCATTTAGTAACGAGTATTACGAACAAAGTCAAAAGTACCGAATTATGTAACGTCGACAAACAATCCGTTCAAATGATTAATCATATGAAATTTGTTACGAACGCCACTATTAAATGGTTGGTGCCGAAAGCTATTAAATTAGAGTAAGTAAAATCGATAATTGACGATTACTTATATATTATATATATTGCAATAATTTGAATGTAAACGATAGTTATACATTATATAGTCATAGACGCCGTCTTTGTTTGGTTGGAGGCGGGGGCGGTCGGCCCTTCAAAGTTTTTATACCGGGGCCATGACCATCAGCAGTTATTAATTAAGGACTTTGCCCATTAAATGTTTATTATTCAAGAGTTATAATCCTTTCAACCATAAAAAAATATATAAAAGCTTGTCTTTATATGAATATTTCAGGTAATTTATATGTAAGATTTATTGTGTATGCTTGATAATGACGTAACTATCGAAAAGGTTTGTAATAGAAAACTTTTATAGTGATTCAACTGTGTTATGATTATAATTCATAAAATCTCTACATACATATATATATATGTGTGTGTGTGTGTGTGATTTTTATATGTAAGAAAATAATTTTATTAATGAGTTATATTTATGGAACATAAAAAAATGTCCTCCTCGCTAAATAATCTTCCAAGTCGTGTATAGTAATCTATTAAAAGATATTAACGTATAATTTAATGGAGTTTAACGTGTTTTATTGTAAATAATGTTGAAGCGAGGAGGTCACTATTAAAATATTTTATAAATTGAATTTTTAAATTTACGTAATTTTCAATCTTTCATTAAACATTAACGGAACTTTGTTGACATTAAAATAAACAAATTCGACAACCATTTGTTGTTATACTAACATAAAGAAGTTTTGTGATGTTTTTTGTTGTTTTTTTTTTTTGTCGTAAATCACACGTCGAAGCTGGTGTTGTCAATGAGTTAGAATCAGGAACTTGACAATTTAGCAACTGATGATACAAATATGGTTTTTTTTTGTCCGATAACAACTCATCAACTGTTCTATCATGTTCCAAATTTTAATGCAACACGTGTCTTTAATGAATATTCAACGCTTAACAGTTTATTATTAACAATTACACGTTCTCTTCGTTGTGCATTTACATTGTGTACGAAACTGTCATTTCTAATTTATTTACATATTTCGATTATATAATAGGAATAAACGTTCATATTAATTTTTTTATTTACGAGCAGTATAATGTATAAGTTTGTTCTCGGTTTAAAACAGTATACCTTGGGCTTTATAATTAATTACGACCGTATATTCGATTTATGAATAACTTGAAATGTAGTATTTATTATTATTAACTTAATGTATGCTAAAAAAAAATTAACTTAATCTGATATGGCTTCTCGACTGTTTAGGAAAAATTAAAATGTAGTATCGAAAATTATGTTTAAATTATTTTAAATGTTTATAATTAATTATAACAATTTTCAATCTAATTCGTTTTAAAATTTGTTTGGAATCAATTTTAAACATAAAAAATATTCAATTCGTTATCGATACTACCCAATCGCTAATATTTGATATCAATCCTAGAATATAAGCATTAACGTTGAAGTTTTGAACAAGTATAAAAAAAAAAATGTATTTTAGTTATGTACGGTGCTTTTAATAAGTAAAATTAGTCATTTTAAATTGAATATCCGATAAATGACGAGTTTGATTTCGTAAATTCGGTAACACGGTTTCAAAAAATTCAATTTTTCGAAAACTTAACGTTCGGTGAAAAATTTTTTCGTCGCTGATTTATTTTTCATAAATCACGATTTTTGTACACTTGAGTATATACTCAATTTTAGCTACGATGGCTATTAAAAATGAACTATCGATAGAGTTATATAACTATTTATAGAGCATATTCGTTTCGAAATGCATAATTACGTGAAGCGCAGTTTAATTATAAATTAAAGATGTGACGCATCGAATATAACGTAAGTACAACTACAATGTACATCGTTTATTTCTGTTATTTACTCGTTATTGATAGTTTATTATTGTGACGATTTTAAAGGACAAATTTGCCTTAATTCTATTCTATTATAATTTTCTATACGTGCGCTATTAAATTTTCCGAGCAAACATTTTATGATACGTTCGAATCTTCATCTAGCAACATATTTCATTGGAATATGCACAAACAAAAAAATTTCGAATGATTCATTTAATAGGAAAAATTATTTATGTAAGGAAAAACGATTTCAACATTAAACGTTACAAAATTGTTATATTAATTATTTCGATTTTCAGAATGGGTTTTATAGGTACGGATGTATCCGGATGTAATTTACAATTACACACGGTCAGTACAGATTTTTCCGGTCCGTTTATGGATGAAGAAAATTGGAATTTATTCACTACCAATTTATTTATTCCGATTGAAGGTAAAGAAAAAGTCCAAAAATCGTTGAATTGTTATTTATATGTAATTCTTCGAAGTTATTTTAAAATATAATTCGTACAATTAATTATTATATCCTGAATATTAAATTTTACAATGATCAAAAACCCGTGATAATTACAAATTTAATGCCGTAGCGTATGTAATTTTCTTTTTTTAAATTAAAATTTGAATTTTTAATAAATCGACATTTTATTAAATTTATGCGACCCTGTGAATACTGCGACGCTGTTTAATAACATAGTTATATAAATGTGAATTTTAAAACAGAATTTAATTAATATACCGATAACAAGATTATGTATGTTCTATGTGTGCGCGTGAGCGATCTGTTGGTTTATCGTTCGTAAATAAAAAATAATTTTTCGTTGCAAAACACGGTGGAAACTAAACCTTAATGCTGAGGAAATAATGGCCATCTTATTCTAAAGAACACCACCACTCTTGTCTGAGATTGTGGTAAAATCCAAGTAAATTCCGTTTCTTAAAGAGGTCAAGTATTTAGCAGTGATAATGGATAGTCGTTTAACGTTTAATAACCACGTTAAGTATTCTGTTGATTGAGTTCATAAAGCTTTCCACATTCTATATCCCATATTTAATAAAAATTCCGGTCTTAGTACATTAAATACAAAAACCAATCTACACTACCGTAATCCAACCAAGATTGGCATATGCGTGTCCTTTATGTGGTCTTACGTATTTGATAGTACTTATAAAAAATTAAAGATAATTCAAAATCATCGCTGCAGAATTTCGCTGAATGCTACACGATACGATAAAATATCACACTCATATAATCAATTAAAACTTCCTCATATTATTTTGCATATATTAGTAAAATATGGCAAAAATTTTATAAAAAAATGTGAAAAGCACGATAATGAGCTAATTAAAAGCATAGACAGTTACGATATATCTAAAATATAAACGTCGTAGACTTAAGCGCAGAATTTTATAATTATTTTTATTTAAAAATCAATTACGCGATTTAAGTTATTATTAGGACTAATTTAATATTAACTATGCGTTCTTTTATGTAGGTTTTTTGTTCTAATTTTTCCCGCGTAATATATTTATAATAAAAATTAAATTTTAATTCAAGTTCAAGTTGTTTTATATTTATTTGCTAACGTTATTATTAAAGTATTTAGCTTAATGAATTTACTTGTAGTTCTGTAAAAATGTAATTGTTGAAATAATTTTGTTGTTGTCGCTGTTTCCACATTGCGCTTCATTAATTTTTATCTTGTCTTTGTAGACGTCTTGGAAAGTATAAAAATTGATGGTCACTTCTCCGGACCAACCGATTCGCAGGTCGAAGTTCTGCTTAATGAAGATATGCGATGTGTACATTGCGATACACACTTCGGTACATTCAACACATTAAAAGACCACTTGAAAACGCACTTTAAAGAATTGCCTAAAATAAAATAGATCGAAGTAGAGTACGCGGGTTTTTTTTGTTTACTAATACGATTTGACCGTATTAGCAAAATATAAAACTGTACTAATTAGCGTTAATTGGAATGTAAAATTATTAGTCAGTTTTGTACAATAAATTAAAAATCAGTATTAAATTTTTCGTATAAAATGTGTTTTGTAAAAATTATTCAGCTTACTATTAACGTTATAGCATTTTTTTTTTTACTTCTATCAATTATGATTAAAATATGTCGGTATTTATTTTCCGCCAGTCTAAACAGGATAATGCATAAAACTATGTATACGTATACTTTCCCTAAGGAACAATATCCTTGGATATACAACCGTGAGAAATTAATAACACACTAAAAATACGTCATGTCAGTTTATTAATTCTAATGAAACATTTAAGGATCTAGTCGTTTCGCAAACTAATTATCGAATTTCGTGGGCTATTTTTTTATATATATGTCGATATATTCAAAACTTTTCACTATCAAAGCTAAAAAAAAATTAGGAAATCACTTTTTTCGTTTTTGAACTAAAGTGATGTATTAGCGATGACCGTTGTATATTCTAAAAAATCACTACCCTCGATGTAAATGCCGACGTTAAACTAAGTTTTACTACTGTTGCTAATTTAGCTATCGTTGAATTATGTATCTTTGGAAATTTGAAAATATTCGAGTCTGTAAATATTTAAAATGCAAACGTAAAATCGTAGATTACAAGTAGAAATGATTCGTACTTTAAAAAAAAAAACAACTACTGAATAAGAACATGATTCAGTTCGCTCTGTTAAAATATCTTTTAATAATAAATTCACCCGGACAAAACTTAAAAATAAATAATCCGAAATATATACAAGGTAGTTGGCAAAATATAACAAATTTCGAAATACTCATTGAAGTACTATTGTATATGTACATACCCGCTTAATTATATTTTATATTTTTAATTTTATACGTGTGTATATATATACACGTTAAGATCGAGGCAGGCATGACGTATAAAAGTGAATGAGCCTGGTAAAGCACTATTAAATGAAAAGAAAGCATATAACATATTTTTTTATATAAATAAAGCGCAAACAGTAATTAGTGCCCGTTAAAACTATAAATTATCGATGCTAGCCCATTAGCGCACGTACACAAGTATATTTTTGATTTACGCTATTTCTAGTACCGTTGTCAGTAACTAATATGTTCTTATTGAACTTATTTAGTCCTTAATGTTGTTATTCAATTATAAAATGGAAAACCACGAACACCATAAATTAACGATAAATAATTAATATTTTCTATTTTAATTTCATCAAGATCTTCATTTTGAATCTGGGGGCAGAAAGAAGTATTGATGAAGGGCATCTAGTTTCCGGCCCATCTTACATTCCCCATACGATCAATAAGTCACAAGGTTATTCACTTTTAACATGTAGGATGAACATTAAATGGTTAGGTATGTGGACAGTTGTACACTGCGCGTTCGAGAATCGGTAAACGATTTGTGCTGTTCGTTTTCTTCAGGGATAAAAAAGACGAAAATTCTGTACATTACAAACAATTGCAATTAATTTTCGTCAAGGTTCATTTTGGCCATTTCAAATTTTGAGTTGAAAATTTGTGTGTCGTTTGTACTTCATTTGATGTTATAAGTAACAAATTTATGTTAATTTTGTTGTAAGTCATCGTTGTGGTTACATAATTGTTACTTAAAACATTGTTTCTTTATTTTTGTGATATTTTAAAATTTCTAATAATCGAGAAAAAATCGACTACAAATAAAAGTAGTCACAAAAACACTATTAAAAAACTTAAATAATTCGACAGACCTGAAAAGTATCGTAACGTTGAAGATTATATGTATAATTTTTTCCCCATATCGGATCGACGTATATACCAATGTTCTATAAACTTCAATGTGTCTTCTTCAAAATCACTGTAAAGTTTTGATGAATCAGATGCTCCGATTAATTTGCAATTGAATAAACAATTCCAATCTTGCCTTTCACCACATTGATATTGATAATTTTTTAAACTCCATTTAAAAAATTTTGTTAGCACGGTACCGCTTTGTATTTTAGTGTTCTGTAGGATGAATAATTGACAGCCTACTGAAAGTAATTCTGCTACCTGTCTGTTGTCAGCTTTGTACATTTAGAGTTTTTACATAGTCTGGATTCTTCAGTTCCTTCACTGTTCTAAAGAATTTGTATATAGATTTCAGTCGGCTTTCGACAATTCCTGTATAACAATGTACTAGGTGAGGCTCATCATGAATTGTCTTCCATCTTTCCTTCTTCGCTGTCGCATCCCTTCTAAATGCCACAATAGTGCTATGCCAGCAAGTTCGTATGATTTGGATAGGGACGTTGATCTTAAACAACCGGTTATTACTGAGCATTTCTCATTCAAAACAACTTTATCTTTGTATGCATGAAACGGTTCTAAGTTGAACATGCATATTCTCCTGCAGAGTAACAAAGAGACAAGACTGATGTTTATAATAGATGGGGTTTAGTTCGCCATTTAATACCAATCAATTTGTTTTTGTCATCACCTTCATCTTTATGGCTTCAAAATTATGATCTATCGAGTAAGATACCTAGATATTTAAAATTATCACTATGTTTCAGTTTTATAATGACATTTAATGCTTAGCTTGCGTTTTGTTTCGCCATTCCGTTGATTGAAAAGACAGGTTTGAGTTTTTGCTGATTCTTTTTATAATAATCATCCAATTCCATCATCACTTTAAACCTTCCTCAACTTGTTCAAATGTGTCATTTTGAGCTGTTCACACTAGATCGTCTATATAGAGGAAGTGTTTTGTATCAGTTCCTATCGATTGGCCATTATTATAAATATTTAAAAGAATAGGAGATTGCCTCGCGGTAGCCCATTTTTTTTTGTTTTCTCGATATGCTCTCCCATTTAAGAACACATAATAACGTCTGTCTTTTAGCAGCACTGATGTCATCTGAGGAAATTAGAAATCTTTGATTCTTTCATACACCTTATTGGTCAGAATTCGGTACGACATTGTATCGAAGGCTGCAGTGAGGTTCACAAGAACAGCACCGGTAATTTTACGATTTTCAAAACCATCTTCTATGTCGTGTGTTAAATGCAGAATTTGTTTAGAGCAAGATTTCCCCGGGCTGAATTATACCTGTTGAGAAATAAGCTTAGTCAATTGTTGATGTCATTTGGTTTCGAACAACAATTTCCAATGTTTTGTATAAATGACGTAGCAATAATATTGAATAGTAGATTTTTGGGCGCTGACCACCTTTCCCCATATTCAGTAGATCAATAACATGTGCCTTTCTCCAAATTTTTTCGTATGGTTATTCTATTGATGCGATCATTAAACATATCCTGAATCCATATTTTGGTTGCTTTCCAAAGCGTTTTCTTTCCCGTATGCTGTTCTATTTTTTACATAGCATTTGTGATCTTAATCTTCGTAATTGGTTCATCAAAGTGTTTTAACTCTAAAGATAAGCATCTTGTAATATATATATATTTTTTCCATTTTAACTTTTTGTAATGCTTTCTCATTTAAAACGACGTGGTGGTCAACTTCATTTGCAGTAACGTTTGCGATACCATTACTCTCGCCATTTAGTTTCTTCAATAAGCTGTCAAGCTTTACGGCTATATTTGCTAAGAATCTTTATGTTATAATTTAATCACTCCAATATCAAACGTAGCTCTATAATTTTCTCTACATAAAATGTGTCCAAGATAATTTATCTTGCGCTCTTCTACTGTGACAATTAGTTATCTCTTAGTACCAGCCATTTCGAGAACCGTCGAATGTAACTTTTGTATTATCTTCAACATTCTACAAATATGATCCGCATTTTAAACGCTTCGAGAGGTTTTATCGAGTGTTCTTTAAGTGGCCAGGACTCCATAAAAAAAAAAAACCGACCACGCGTACCATTTAACCATTCTATATCGGATGTAGAAAGACAGATGCTGATCACGGAGTAGCTGTTTATACTTTGCGAAAGCCTGTCTCGCTTGTTCAATCCTGGACTTAATTTCTTATGTCTCTGGATTTCGTCTTTCGTTAATACTAAAATACCAAGATATCTAAAACTCGTTCTATGACATTGCAATCGATGTACATTCTGGCTGTTTAAACAACAAGCAACTTTGTTTTGTCTGCATTTATTTTTAATCCGGCTTCTCTGCGATGGCGCTTTGACCGCATCTATAATTGTCTGCAACTCGTATTTCGTTTTATATATTATTTTTCGAATATCGTAAAAGAGAATTTCGAATAAATTCTGGGAACTCGAAAACGATTTTTATCGTGTACAATCTAGATTTAATATTTGTCTCCTTCGGAATCGAACGTATTTTTAAAAATCGCCATCGCGCGATTTCGTTTTCCAATTTCAACCTAAATCCGACACACGTTTCGCTAAACGAACGATATCGACGTATTAAACTTTAATTAAATAATCTAATCGATGCTTCCCTCGAGATTAAGTCGTTTAATAATAATAATAATAATAAGGTAACATTCGTTATTCTATTCTTACGATACAATCGCTAACATTTTAAATAATAATAATTAATATTGTCTAGTTATTATCGTATTTATGAATAAAATTTTGTTTATTTTAATCGAACATATTTTTCAAACTTAACGCTTGGTTTCCACTTGAAAAGCCGTACTGATGACGGTGCCAGTTTTCTTGTTTTCCAAGATAGTAAAATGATTACCCTCGACAAAATGAATCTGAACCGGTGACTTGAAATACTGAAATAGGAATATTTCCAGAAATATTGTAAAAGTACTTAACAGTAATTCTAGGAAGTTTAAACGAATTTCGGAGATATATATATATATATATATATATATATATATATATATATATATATATATATATATATATATTAAAATAAACAACGAAAAAGAAGTTAAATCAATAAAATTTTGTTTTTTCTTTATGAAAAATCACAAAGCTTTTCGGCTCTTAGACCATTATCAAGTGAACATTTAAAAAATATAAAATGAAAAAATAGTAAGATTACAATTCATAAGAAAAAAATAGAAAAATAAAGAACAGTATTAATAAAACAATCTGACAATATCGTGTGATGTTGATTTATAGATCGAACTCTAAACAGTAAAGTCAGTCTAAACTGTCGCCGCTCAGATGAAATAAATCTTCAATCGTAATATTTTGTTGCGCGATATGTTTTTATTAACAGCAACTAACCGGATCAGAAATACCCCACTTCTGCAGGAGGTAGTCGCCATGTACCATGACAAGTTCGAATTATATTCATGAGTCGTCACTCCTTTCGTCGAAGTTCCATTACTAGGTGTTGCTCCGTATGGTTTTCGACGAGAACTCCATTTGTGAAAGAATTACACACCGATTTCCATCTCTTGATCTATCGTTCTTTCCAGTCGAGTGCTAATTGTGCTTGATCCAAAGTTATCCACGGAGATTTCCTAGATTTTAATCTAATTCTAGGTGCTTCTCTTATAAATTTCGTAATTAATAGATTTTCGTTTTCTTTTAATTTTACTGAACTCTTTTTCAACGAAACGGTTCTTCGAATTGGCGGCAGTTGGATGTTCGTAAGAACAGGAAACCATGCGGTCGGTGTGCTGCGTATCGTTAATGAGATAATATGCATTATTTCATTAAGCTTCCACTTTTCGCACGTAACAACTGTTCACCCGCACCGACGAACAATATTCCGAGGCTGCGTAAACTAACGATAAAGCGAATATGCGTAAAGTCTTAGCTGTTGATCCCCACGACGTACCAACTAATCTTACGATATTGTTATAATTTTCTGACTTAGGTTAATAAGATGTGTTTTATACGTGAGCGAACGATCTAACGCTATTCCCAGATAACTTTGGATTCTTCATGTTATTAAGTGGCGTTCCATCCATTGTCAGGTTTAATATTATTAAGGCGACTTCAGTTTTGTTCGTATTTAGTATTTTTCCACACATGCACTTATTATAATCCCACTGCGATATCATCAGCGTATTGAAATACTATTCGATATGTTTGGAAAATCTTAAAGTTATACATTAAAAAGCAACGGTGCTAAAGTGGAACCTTGAGGTAAACTATTGTATATTCTCCGTCATCTGCTCCGTTTATCCCCCGAATATGTATCCAAACCGTATGGGGCTGTAAGGTCTAAGAAAACAACCGCTGTTATTTTTCTGAAAACCATTCTCGATAAATTCGGTTAACGTGCAGCTACTTGATCAACGCAAGAGCTGTTAATACGAAAATCAGCTAACTCGACAGATAGATGTTTTTCGATTTCCGTTGATATTCTATTGTATACAGGCTGTTGGTTTTTGTTTATTTATAAATTTTATATTGGACAACTATTTTTTAATTAATTTAATTACAAAAATTAGTTAAAATCACTAAACGTTTATTTTCTTGAAAATCACAAAGACTTTCGGCAATTACGCCATTATCAAGTGATATTAAAATAAAAATAAAGACTTAAAAAATAAAAACCACAAAAATTTAAATTTAAGATCACAAATTTATAAATATAAAAAGAAGAATAGATACTTAAAACAATCTGACAGTGACTGTGGTAAACAACACAATCAACTATCAGTAATGTAAAATAAATTTACAAAGCAGTAGCCGTATTTTTTTAAATCTTTATTTTTAATTTAAATATCACTTGATAATGGCGTAATTTCCGAAAAGCTTTATGATTTTCAAGAAAATAAACCTTTAATGATTTTAACTAATGTTTGTAATTAAAAATCTAAAAAATCATTTTTTAATTTATTTTTTCCGAATATTAATTTTTGTTTCATTATAAATTTTATATTGAACAACTGTTAAAGTTGTTTTTCTTTAATTATTTTTATTTTACCGGCTATTGCTAACTAACAAATTTTATATTATTACCGATAGTTGATTGTGTTGTTTACCACATTCATTGTCAGATTGTTTTATTAATACTATTTTTTTTTTATGAATTTCGATTTTGAATTAAGATTTTTTCATTTTTAAATGTTCAATAATGACCTAACAGCCGCGGAAAGCTTTGTAATTTTTCACAAAGAAATTTTAGCGATTTTAACTGCTTTTTTGTTGTTTATTTTAATAAAAAAATCACTACATTTCACATTTTTCAAATAATCTTAGATATATACCTTTGATAATCCGTAATCATCGACAGTCGGCATAGATAATTCCGTCGGTCGAATTAAAACAGTCGGCGTCACCAGTAATTCATTTTTCTTATCGCTAAAATTTAATAACGCTTTTAATCTGATATACGTAGCGTTCATCAGACGTCTTTGATATCGCTTACTATGATGTACACCTTCCTCTGGAGCATGCAACATAACCATATTCAATCTATCGTTCCAATTTGTCGTTTTCATCAAATCATCTTTCAACTATGTATAAATAAAGCAATAACGTGTTTTATATACATATATGTTTATTCGTGTGAATATTGTTTGTGTTCTATTTTTGTTATATGTCTGTACGTGTAAGAAACCATACATTGAATGTATTTTGTTTTGTTAAATTAATAATGATAATAGTAAACGCATAATTAAAACGAAACGAAGATTAATCACGAGATTATAATATCGATAGTTGTTTATTCTGCACGTGGAAATTTTAGTTTACGTTAAAATTTTTAGATTACGTCAATTTTTTTTTTTTTAGAACAAGTTTAAATTTTTAGCGAAATTTCATATTAATAATAAAAAAAAAAGAATAAAACAGAAAAATAATTTAAATAACGGTCTTATTTGAATTTAAATTAAAATGATAAAATAAAGTATATCAACCCCGCAATAGTTAAATCTGTACATTATACTCTACTGGCGACCACGATCTTTTAAAAATTCTCTATTAGGCTCCGGTACGAGCCCCGTAACCTGTAACGTCATAAATTATCAACCACGACGCGAGATCAAGCACAGTGAATGTTTTAAATTGACTATCACCACGCTAGACAAAAGAGCTAGCCAGTGAGAACTTCATAGTGTATAAGATTAGTGAAATAAAAGAAATTTATTAGGTAAGGTGTCAGTACGAAAAAATAATTGTACGTTAAATTCATTTGACCCAAAATTGTGCGTTAAATTCATGTGACGTAAACGAATAAAATTACCGCATGAAATTTTATCAGAAAGAAATCAAATTTTATGCTCACGAGGAAATTCTTTGACATTAAGAATTATTCGTAGTTCGAAGAAAAAAAATTATAAGATAATTGTATAAATTTGGGGAACGTAAAAGAAAGTGTGAGAGAAAGAAGCAGGGGCGTATTACCCCCAATGCCAAGAATGCCATGGCATAGGGCGGCAAATTTTGGGAGGGCGGCATGTAGGACCAAAAATAAATTTTGTTAACAAAAAAAATTATTTTTTTTAGTTTTAAATCAGATATATTTATCACAAAAAATACAAGTAATTATAGTATAAAGTTTTCAAATGTAAATTATTTATTATACAGTAAATACAAAAATGGATTATTTTTAAAAAGTTCTTATTTTACTCATACCATAGACTTTAAATTTTTTATTTTTGTGTTTAAGAATAGTAAAACACTTTTCAGAAAATAAAATTTTGTAACCGAACCAACATATTTGAGTAACAAAATTTTGGAAAATCGATGGCCTTACATGGGGCGGCACCACTTGTGTGGCGTAGGGGCGACAAAAGTTGAAATACGCCCCTGGAAAGAAGATCAGAAACGATTCATAATAATGCGAAAATAGGTATATATCATAAATACTAACATAATACATAGGTATCTAAAAAATGTTTATAAAACATATATTTTATAAGACATTTAGATATTAAAAAAAAAAAACAAGAATAAATCTATAATGATGTTTTGCATTAAAAATTATATCGTATATATTGTTTAATACAAAAATTTGTATAAAGTTAATTCGTTGATGTAACTGAATATTCTAATTGTTTATTATATAAAGAACGATTAAGGATGAAATGTTCTAGCAGCATTGTAGTATACACACAAATATTTTAAAAAATGACTTTTAGAATATATATATATATAATATACAAGGATGTATAATATCGCCTATGTTATTTAATGTATATAGCGAACACATGATCCGAGAAGTACTTGAACGGAATGGTGGCATAACAATAGGAGGCCACAAGATCAATAACCTACGCTATGCCGATGATATAGTATTACTAGCCGCCTCGGAAAAAGAACTTCGAAATATTATAAAAAAGCTGAAAATCGTGAGTGAAAATTTCAACATTAAACTGAACAAATTGAAAACAAAAGTGATGATAGTTGATAGAGCAAAAAAATAATAAATCAGAAACTACAGATATCGGCGGTTATGAAGTAGTACGACACTTTAACTACCTCGGTGCGATAATAACGAATATAGGTGGATGCGGAGAGGAAATACTCAGGCGTCTTAGCAAGAGTAGCAATGACCAAAACTGAATAGAATATGGAAAGATACACGCATAACCAAAGTCAACAAAATTAAAATTGGTCAATGCAGTCATTTTTCCTGTTGCGACGGACTATTAAAAAATGCCTCTGAGATGGCAATATATCGAAAATTTCTCCGTATACCTTGGACGGCGCTCCGAACTAATAAGTCCATTATCGATGAATTAAAAGTGGATACCAGACTTTTAACGAAAATCAAGAGAAACATGATAAGATATTTCGGACATATAGCGAGAAACATCGATTCAATGGAACGAACAATAAAGGTATCGTAAATGGTAAACGTCCACAGGGAAGATGACATACACGCTGGATCGATCGAGTAAAGGCGTCAACAGGATATACTATGTCGGACGCGTTTCAAAATGCCAACAATAGATACTTATGGAGAAAAACTATAATGCAAATTGAATAATATTACATGTCGCCACGTCCTTACGTAGAACAATGGACAGTGATGCGATGATGATGATGATGATGATGATATATAATATATAGATTCGGAAAATTAAACAAGTACAATGATTCAAATAACTCGGTCAAATAATAACGGAACACCTGTACCGCGATATAGAAATAAGTTCAATAATTAGATTAACTAAGCTGGCCCAACAAGAGAAACGAAACATATTATGCAAAAAGTCGATACCATTAAAACTACTGCGTAAACGTGTTTTGTTAAAACTTACGTGTGGCCTGTAGCGCTTTACTATGCCGAAACGTGGACACCGAACAAAAGGAATGTTAAAAAATTGCGGGCTTTTAAAATGTAGTGCTGGAGAAAGATTAAAAGAATAAGTTGCACAGAAAACGTTACGAATGAAAAAGTTTCCCAAAGAATTGACGAAAAACGAGGACCTTATTACATTCGATAAAGAAGAGATGAGGCGTGTACTCCGGCATGGTGGTCTGTTACGCAATGTAACAGCAGAAAGAGGTCGTGGTAGACCGTGAAACATTTTCGTGGCAGCATTGTTGTATGATACAGACACAAATCAATACTGGAAAATGAAAACAGCTGCAGAGAATCGGTTGGGCTGAAAGTTACTTACTATCGAAAAAAATCAGTCCTAGGGTTGCCAAACTTACGATGATGTATATATGTATGTATTTATGTATATATATATGTATTTATGGTATATATGTGCGTTAAGTATATGTTCAAACGTCATATCTTACCTCGTTGTATACATGCGGCCAAATCAAATTCAAATAATGTAACAGTAATTTAATTTCAAGATCGTACTCAGATTGTGTCTTTTCGTCGTAAAATACTAGTCTAGTCATATCGCGTAGAAAATCTGGCGAAGAATCGATTAGACACAACTGTCCGCTATATCCGTCAGCTTCTAATAATCTGACCACTTCCATGGCAACTACACCGCCGTATGAATAACCGACTAAGTAGAACGGACGACCGGGCGTTAAACGTTTACGTATATGCTGACGTTAAAAACAAGGAAATAGATTAATATATATACCGACGTTATAGACGGTAAAACAGATTAATATATAAAACAGATTAATATCATAATTACGGATATTATAGCCTATTATATAGCCCGACAATATTGCTAAGAATGTCCCACTGCTTCTTCTTCTTCTCTTCGAATTTGACCATCTATGGACCACGTGAAAACAACAAACTTTTGCTTCTCCTTTCTTCCCAGTATTTCTTCATACTCTGCTTTTTTTTCCTGTCATCTGTCCATTTTTGCCCGCTTCCACGCTTTTTGGTTCTTTTAAATCCATCAAATTTTTAAATTTTATTTCTGAATTCTACTCTGTTATCAATCATCGAATTATCTATTTTCATTTCATCGAGATCTTTTTTTGGTGTTACCACCTCGGGCTGGTTTTTAATCTATCAAAATGGTGAAAGATTCTTTTTGTTAGTCTGCTCTCACTCATTCTCTTTATATGTGCAAAAAATATTAATCTTTTTTTCATAACATCGGATAGTTTTCGATTTTTTCATATCATCATCATTAGTCGCATCAGTCTTTTGACTGGTAGCGCTGCAGCCTCCTTTTCCATTCGCCTCTGTCTTCCGCCGTAATTTTCAAATCGCGATAGGTGCCCATTCCTACGCTATCCATTATTTGTCTGATGTAGCACTTCTACCTTCTATCATGCCTTCCAATATTCGTAGAACCAATCCACCATGTCTTATCACATGACCTATTCATCTATTTCTTCTTGTGCAGAGGTGGTTATAAAATTCTTTTCTTCCTTTCACTTTTTCCATAACTTTCTTGTTTGATATTTTTTCGGTCCATTTGATCTTCATCATGCGTCTCCAGCACCACATTTCAAATGCTTCCAGTTTTTTAATATCGACCTTCTTGAGTATGCACGTTTCGCTTACGTAAAGTGTAATACTCCATACATATGTTTTAATTAATCTTTTCCTCAGTTCTATTCCCATATTACTGCTGAGTATAATTTTCAATTTCAATAATTGTTGCTTCGCTATGTTTACTCTGTTTTTTATATCTTATGTATCGTTTCCGTCTTGCGACACAATACTTCCCAGATATTTGTATTTGGATACCTGTTCCAGTTTATCACCATGCAATTTAATATCGATAGTTCTATCCTGCCTAGCACTAGTTACCATTATTTTGGTTTTATCTTTATTTATTTTCATGTTTATTTTCTTTAGCTCATCGTTTAATATTTTCAATCCGTTTTCTAACCTTTTCCCGTTTTCAGCTACAATTGCAATGTCATCTGCGAATCGGAAGCAGCATATATTTTCTCCATTAACAGTAAGCCCTACCTGATCAACAGAACTCCTCCTGCTCTGTGCACCGTGTGTAGCGTCAGGCTAATTTCATAAAAATTGAAAACGAAAATTTACACGATAAATAGTCATCGGTGCACAAATGTTTTCTTTATACATATAAATACATGTAAATGCTGCTGGTGAGGTAGCTATCCAGCAATTGTTTTAAGTGTCAACGATAGCCTTCCTTATGTTTCCACGCGATCTTATCTGATGTATAGACCCACCGGTCCTTGTTTAACTTTTTAATATCGTCTTCGCACCGTGTACGTGGTCGACCCCTTTCCCTTTTATTTGTTGAATTCCATGCAGTTGTTATGACCGTTCACCTGTTATCATAGAATCTAGCTATGTGACCTGTTCATCTCCATTTGTTAAAAAAAAAAAAAAAAAATGGAGACGTACTTGTCATTTATGATCAAATTATTATTTTTTGCATAAATTTAACTTACCAGATATAATTCAGCGGCTAGTCCTTGGATAGTAGTTTTCGGATCGTCAAAACCGTATTGTAAACATAAAACTTGCATTTCCATGTTAGCAGCCAGCGGCTCCATTATAATACTATTTCCTAAAGTAAATTGTTAATTAAATAACAAATTAATTTATTTATATATATATATATATTATATATATATTATATATATATTATATATATATATATATAATATATATATATTATATATATATATATAATATATTATATATATATATATTCTGTATTATTTAAAGAAGAACATACATATGCGGAAAAAATATTTTTTTTTCCACGGAAGCAGCGAAGCTACGAAAAAAATATTTCAATTTTTTTAATTTATTTTCTTTTAGGAGTAGCTACTACCTATAAGGCTATTTTACTCGAATTTTCAATTACTTAAAGATAATTACAAAGTTTAGCTTTTATTATGAAGTTGGTGAGAAGGTGGAAAAATTGATTGCAACGATGTTGAGTATATTTCTGGCAGATTATAACAATATGATAGAAGATAGACCATTAACGATGTACAGCATACTTCACATATTGGCTATGGTTGGACACTCAGCAGATACGTGTACGTGCTCGGTTAACAACTGTTTTCAGTCTCGGTGAACAGATTTTACCAATTTTTAAAGGCTAAAATGCTAAATCCTTTTTTATATTGCCGAGTACACTTGGCCGAAAACATGGAAGGACTGGTTGCACGAGTCTAAGATTTTCCGGCTATAATATTTTGCATTGTCTTCACCTAGCGTTATCGGCAGGTTAACTTGGATAGGACCTTGTGTCGCACGCTGTGTCTCATCGTGGCCTATATTCTAACCATATTTATGTAAAAACATTGAAAATCATCTAGAGTTATCTAAAAAGCAAACTTATCTAATAAACAGTCTGTATAAGATTTATAATTTTCTATCGAAATTTTATGTGTGACTGAAAGGGTTAAAGTGTAAGCAAATAAATATCGTGCGTTCGCTCGACTTACCTTCGATACCGGGGATAACAAACGCCGTCGGAACTTGATCGACCGGAACTTCTACGGTAAGACCGTTATTAACTAATGACGGTATCCTCATAATGGGTATCGAGGCGACTACCTCGTCGGCTACCGAACGTAGGAAATAATCCATTCCAACTTGCGGGATTTCAGTGGCGGTAGTAAGTTCTGGAACTATTTTGAAAATTTTTATTTTATCGTAATATTAAAAAAAAAATACTAGTATATAAAACTGGAATTTTTGTCTGTCTGTTCCGATTTAAGTCAAAAAGCACAGCTTATAGTCTATATTATCGGATTCGTTCTGAGTATTGCTTCACATTGATATCAAAAATAGGATAGAAATTACAATTTAAAAAAGTATGAGACAGCGATATCTCTGTCAAATAATGTATCTCCACTACCAACAGACGCCATTAAACCATGTTTTGCTGCGTTAGGGCCGCCGACAAAACAACGGACGGATATAAATATATATAAAACTGTTAACGGAAATAGACAGCGATATTGTATTTAAAAAAATAACTACACAGATGGAGCCGTGGGTAACTTCTAGTATATAATAAGTAGATAGATACTTAGAACATAGTATGTAGACCATAACATTTTATAAACGTGAAAATGACGAAAAAAAAAATACGTACAAAAAAAGATGGAAAGACACGGATTCCGAAGACGGATGCTTAAAATTCGGTGGATGGACAAAATATCAAATGAAGATGTTTAGAAGGAAAAACTATTTTGAATAGAAAATCGAGAACTGTAGAGAACAGGTATTAAGGCATTATTATTTGTCGGCTGATATTGTTAAAGGGGAAATCCAATATATACACATAGGCTGGGAGAACAACAAGGACGTCGATGGATCAGTAAGCAACGAAGTAAATTTCTATATACAGAGCCGAACAAATTAACAAGGAACGGGAAAAAAATTAAAAGACTTTTGTGACAGGGGCGAGCTATTCAAATTACTGATGAATAATATAATCACAAAGTCTTTATGTACAACACACATGGTGTTCAGTGCACGAGGAAATTAGATTCAGGAAAATGTTCATTTTTTTCATTCGGGTCAGTGATATATGTTTTATGAAAATATTCGTACAAAATCATTAAAGTACACTAATAATTGTATCCACCATGAATACTAAGATAATAAAACGATAAAAGAATAACAAATATTTAGATGGTGCATATTTAAACACCGTATGAATACGACGTCCACATCTGTCATCTTTAATTTATGCATATTACACGCCGTGTATATATTCATAAGTTAGTCAATAAAACTCACTTTTCAATTTTGGGATTTATCCCTGTCATATATATATATATATATATATATATATATATATATATATATATATATATATATACATATATATATATAATTTCATCATCATCACGCTGCGCCTTTAATTTCCAAAGACTACACACCAACATCTATATGTAGTTAAATAGAATATCTGTCCCTATAATCGTCTGCTCCTCGTGCTTTAACATTTTTTGTTCCATTCCTGATTCATTTGCAATCTTTTTCTTCCTCGCTGAAGCTTCCGTTCGATTTTCCATCATATAGCCAGCATGAATATCCATCCCCTCTGATTTTGTCTACCATATATTTTCTTTTCCTCTTCATTATATCATTTTTCATTCCGTTTTTTTTTTTTGGATAACTTTTTTTTATTTATTCTGTTCTCTGGCCACGGGATTCGCCACATGATCCTGAGTGCCCACATTTCAAATGCGTTTAATCGTATTCCGCGTTTAAAGTCGTCCGAGGCATATTTCGCTGCCGACATTACGCAGCATTGATTTATTGCCCTTTTTTGTTCCCATTTGTAATTTTTGATCTTTTAATATCGCCTGCAAATTAGTTAAATGCCTGTTTCGTCATTCCAATGCGCCGCGGTCTAATTTCTTTAATATCTCTTTCATCATTGATGAACAGAGCTCCCACATATCTAATTTGATTGTCTCCGCCGTTTCTCCTTCAATATTTATCTTAGGATATGACATGCAATTAATTAGTTTAATATTTTTTCAATCCTAATTTTTTCCCTACTCGATTTAACTTATTCAACATATCTTATAGCTCTCCAGTTGAGTAGGCAAGCAATATTTTATCGTCTACACAACTTGTGCATTCTATCGAGTATCCGTTAATCCTAACGCCCGCATTTGTATGATTTCTTCTATGTATATGTTGAATAATCTCGGCGATAGCGCGCATCCCTGCCTCACCACCGTTTTATCGGACATGTTTTAGAAAAGAGTTCGTGTTGTACCCTGACCTAATATATACTGCTTCTTTTTCGTAATCGACAAAACACGCAATCATATATCGACCAATGTTAAGCGATCATTGTATTCTTATTTTAAATAATGATATCACATCTCTGCCGCCTTTTTAGCGACAACTCTATACTGCATTTTACTGAGCTACGTGTCAAACTTCCGCTCAATTCTCGTGTTAATTATTGAGAGAAGTATCTTCATGACTCATTAATACAACTAGTCGATACTGGCTGCATATTTGTGACGATGTTTTCTTTGGGATAAATACCGGGGTTTTGAAATCATCAGCTATTTTTCCTTCATCGTATATCGTGTTTAGCAGCATTAACAGTTGCAGTCTGCATCTAGATGTCATGTTCTTGACGATTTCTACTGGTTCCTCTGCTGCGGCTTTGTTATTTTTTTGCTTTTTTATTGCGGTCGATTTTCACCGCAATAAAGTTCCAGTATATACTCCATCTATAATTCTTCTAGCTCTTCTTTATTACCGCAGTAATTTCCATTTATTTTTATTTGTTTAACCTTTGTTATTCGTGAACCGTTTTTCTTCTTCTGCTGTTTCATCATATTATTTGTTTGAACGTGCATTTCTCTTGCATTATTCCTTCTCTGTGACTTCTGAATTTTATGCATCTTTCTTCTAGTAAATTTGTTTCGGCTTCTGTACATTTTCTAATTACTTATTTGTTTATTCTATTATATTCATTATCTCTGCTCTTGATACTTCTTTCATTGATCGTATCTATGATTTCTTGAGATATACACGGTTTGTGACTTATTTTCTTTCCTTTTGATATTCGTTTCTTCATAGCGTTTATTACTGTTGCTTTCCATCATTTCCAGTCTTTCTCAATGGTCGTTATTTGATTGAAATCTATAAGTTTTGTGATGTACTTTCCTGTATGCCGACTCTTTCTATAATACAATTCTTCTCTAACACCTGATCGAGTTCTGTAATTTTGCTATTACTTTTTAATCATTTAGATTTCAAAAGTTTCCCCGTTTTATTATTATTCTCCTTTTGAAGTTTTTTTAACGGAAATTCGCAATTTACTACTACCGTTATAAGGTTTTGAGTTGCAATCGGTTTCTAGGTAAGTATGACAGTTCTTCACTATATTTTTGTATCTTTCGCTAATCATAATGAAATCTATTTGATTCCTGTTTTTTGGTCTCCAGGACTTAACCAGGTATATAGAGTCTTCTCGATGCTGTTTGAACCATGTGTTAAACAATTTAAGATTATACGCTTCTTCAAATTGTAACAAGCGTTCCCCACGTTCATTTCCACTGCCTAGGCAGTATCGTCTCGCTGCTGAGCTTCCATGATTCACATCGACTTCTGCATTAAAATCGCCTATTACAAATGCGCGTTTTATTATGTTTTCTAGTTTTTCATAAAACTCCTCAATTTTTTGTTTGCTTTTATCAGAGTCGTTGGTACGTATATTTGAATCACTACCACCGATCTTGGTTTTGTCTTGATGTTTACCATTATTATCCTATCTGATATCGGAGTTATCTCGGTTTTGGCAACACCTATCTGTTTTTCCATCAGTATCCCGACACTACTTTATGAACTCGTATTCATCATTTTCGCTTAATTTATTGACCACACCTAGTTTCGCTTATACCTAAAATATATCAAGGTACAAACGCTTAGACGCAATAAATACATTCTTTACTTTTCCCCTACTTGATATAACATTCTTATGTTCCACGCGGCTATCCTCATATATTTCTTTCTCCTTCTCTATTTCGCTTCTTTTGTCTTCGTCTTTCTTGGCTATTTTCTAAACACTTATTTTCCGCGTATAACCTGGTACCCATCATTACGTGGCGAAATTACACATTATCAAATCTGGGCAGTCGACAAACGCCGAGTGTCAAACGGACTGCCTGGCATAATATTACACTTTTTTTTTACGTTTTCGTGGGAGAGTATTGTTATAACGATGGTATCCCGTTACATTTTATTATGATTTTTTTTAAGCTTTTACTCTCCTAGCCTTTGGATAAAAATAATTTATATTTTATATATATATATATTTCTTTGTGTGTGTTTTTATTATATTCAACGAGCACTAAAATAATCAACGAACCCGCTTTCGGATTTTTTGTTTCATCCTCTACAGCGGCCGCTATTTCGTATAATTTAGCGAAGGTCAAACTACGGATATCTTGAGGTGTTAAGAATACTTCAAATTCCCTTTCTAAAGATTGTTTTATCTCTACAGCCATCATTGAATCCATGCCGAGTTCAGCTAATGTTGAATGTAAACTGACTGTTTTAATATCTCTGAGACCTATAATATAAAAAAATAACGGAAATTCTAGCATATCGCCTGTTTTAAAGATATGAAATTGTTATTCATATTATCCTTATTTAAATCACAATATTCGATCGTGTAAAATATCTAAACAACGATTTAAAACAAAATATAAAATACAAAAAAAACTATGATTTAAAGGCCCAACCAACGAAATACATGAAATTTTTGGCATACGATCATTTATAACTTACTAATATGCACATAATAAAATATTAAAAATTAAAAAAAAAAATTTACCCTCCGCTTGCTTGTCCCCAATAAAATGTTGCGTTTACGCAACTTTGGGCGTACGTAGGTTCTTTTTTTATTACACCGTATCTTATGCTTTTATTTTATAGACGAACATATGTTATAAAATATACAATCTAATGTTTATTTTAAAAAAATTCTTTGTGAAATTCCTTATAAAGAATTCAATGAATATCATTAGCGAAATAAAAAATTTACTAAATAAAAAATATATACGTAATATATAATTTTTTATTAACAAATAAGTACATTTTTGTTCAAATTTTCAAATCAAACTTTATTTTACTTTCTCATATATAACGATTTACAACAACATGTTGCAAATTCGCGATAACGCGCGAGCACGAGCGTAAACGATACAATTTTAATTTTATTAAATATACGGAAAATAAATTAAACAAGCTTATAAAATAATTATGCGATCGATGATAAAAAATAATAAAAATGTTATAAATTTGGATAAGCGTAATCTACAATGAAAAAATATTCACTTAGAGCAATATGAAAATGAAGCAAGAATTATGGAAAATTAAAATATCAATATGGCGGTTAAGCACGCAATAATTACGAACTTTATACATAGCAGTAGACGAATTCGCCCTAAGAAAGCTACAGTGGGAAACCAGCGGTATAAATGGAAAATATATAAATCATCTTCGTTTTGCGGACGACACGACGACATCATATTAATAATATTAATAGAAGAAAAAAAAAATCAAGATCAACTACAGAAAATAATGCTGGAATTAGAAAAAGCGCTGTACAAGATTGGTTTGAGAATAAACCTAGGGAAAACGAAAGTTGTAAAATATGAAGAAGACGGCGGAAAACGACATGAACATAAATTTAAAACAAGGTGCCGTGGAAACGGTAAATACCGTCATATACGTAGGAGAAAAATTTGCAACAGGAAATAATAGACGTGCACAGTAGGTTAAAAGAAGAATTAAACTCGGGGCAGTTGCGTTTGGTAAAATGAAAAAAATTCTACAAAGTAAAATTAAGCAAACCGAGCTAAACTGTTCAATCAAATACAAGTGCTGACCTATGGAGCGGTAAAAACTTGGTCCCTAACAATAGAATTGATGGATAATATCGGAAAAGCAGAAAGAAGAATCTGGGAATAAGGTTGGGTGACAGAATTCAACATACGGAGAAATATACACGGTTTGAAGACATTGTAACCGAGTCAGCAATAAACAAATGGAACCGAACAGGACATGTAGCACGAGATGGACGAAGGAATTATTAAGCTGGCGGCCATACACTGGAAGGCGGAAACAAGGGAGACCCTCAAGAAGATGGTCGGATGACATAATAAAACAGGCAGGTCATACATGGATGCGCGAGGCTCAGAGTAGACAGCGATGGAAGAATTTGAAAGAGGCCTACACCAAGCATTAGTGTCACAGGGCGTAAAGAAGAAATATATATATATATATATATATATATCTTTACTACGCGTCACGATTCTTTACCCGAAAGAAATTGTGCACAAACGTATTTTGAAAGAATCACATCCTAGGATCGTATTAAACAATGAAAACTGTACGAGAGCGAAACTCATAAAATACACGAATTATTTGAACGTTTTTAAATTTTCGAAATTTCGCATACGGGCGGGGGGGTGATATTTTTGTATCGATAAATTAATTACATTTTGAAATTTCGATCGATTTTATATTTTTCTTAACATCGGCGCTTGAAAATTTAATTAGTTTAATTCGAAACTTCGAAGAAAGTAATAATCGAAATTTCAAATTTCAAATCTCCGCACAAACTTACCTAATATATTGACGACGGTATCCACGATAGTACCTCCACCGCTGCCGCTAGATCGTTTCTCTGCAACGACCATACTACCGACGATAGCATTAGGCTGTTTCAATAGATAGTCCATAACCTCCAAACAAGATGCTATTCTTTGCTGTAACGTTCCACCTAGAATCGAAATATACGTAACACGAACGGGAATTATTTAGGTACTATGGTTTAGACTATTACGGTATTGCGAGGAATCAAAAATATTAAATATCTCTAGTTCGGACGGAAAATATTTAACAGATTAATCGCACGTAAATAAAACGCTTCAACCTCGTACATTATAATGAAAATATGATTGAATTCGATATTACAGAAAAATAAATTAATGATTTTCCTGTATTCTCACGTTAAATCAATTATGTCTTTCAGTCGTTTGAACATTCGCTTCGTTTTTTATTTTGTATTCATCACGGTTTTCTTATAAATGTTTTCTCTTATACAATATCCGTCAGCAAACATCTGTTGAATGTTTCATTTCCGCAAAATAGTTTTTCTTTCTTATACACTTTTTAAAAGTTCTTCCGTTTCATATTTTATCTCCATAAAGGAAACGTTAAGCACGCGTCTCCGTTATCATATCCCAAATGATTATATTTTTTTATATCTTTGTTCGTCATCATTCATGCTTTAATCGCGTAAAGTGCTACTCCATGCATAACGTCCGACAATACAATTCCGTATTTCTAGAAATAGCATATGCCGCATAATTATTACAACGCATTTATCGTCATACTCCGACAAATACCCTTGTCGCAATTGCGCTACATACCATCCTAGTCTCATATATATATATATATATTACATTTCCTTTGGATTTAATTGTTCGAATTGTTCTACACGATTACCGGCTATTGTGTTTTTTCTTTATGTATAAATTTTATATCGGACAATTGTTTTTAATTACTTTTTTTTTTACCGACTATTGTGTAATTGTTTATGTATAAAATTTTATATCGATGCTTGTTGATTGCGTTGTTTACCACATTCACTGTCAGATTATTTTATTAATACTATTTTTTTCACTTTGCTGATTTTTACGAATTGTTATCTAAATTAATGTTTTTTCATTTTAATTCCACTTTATTTTAACAATTCGTTCCACTGCGTCATCTAACTTCGTTAGTGCGCGTTTCTATACCGATACGATAATCTGATGTTGAGCATCATTCTCTCGCGTGCATTTTCGGTATTTCATATCTTCTGTATGTTTGTTTTTATAAACGAGAAACCGAGGTAGACCGAGCACACGATGTTACACGATAATATATCAAAAGTAGTCGGGAAGCAATGTTTGCGAAAGACGCAGAACAGAAGTGTATGGAAAAAATTGGGGAATCCTTCTAGAAGTATAGATAACGGTATCTCGTTTTATATATATATATATATATATATATATATATATATATATATATATATATAAATTATGTTAATTCTTAAAGCGCATTAAACTCGGAAAACATATTTTCTTTATAAAAACAATTCTATTAAATGCGAATATTACTAAAATCAGATTCAAAAGCGTGTACACCTACCGATAACTATATCAACATTATCTTCGGCCATGTCCGCCACAAGGCCCACTTCTCCAACTGCACCCCATTCTATCGCGACAGCCGGTAAATTATTAGCCCTGCGACATTCGCAGACTTTTTCCATAACTGAATTCGACATGGCGTAATTCGTTTGTCCGGCATTTCCGTGACCGCAACTCACGCTAGAAAAGACGACAAACTGTTCCAACTCTGGACACATAGTACGAGATAATTGATCTAAATATTGGGTAGCTAAAGCTTTCGGACCGGCGGACGCTTCAAATGATTCTTCCGTTTGATTGTCGAAAGTAGCGTCTTGCAAAACCTGGAAACGTTACGTAATAGAATAATTTCGAATCAAGTTCGAAAAGTAGTTTTCTCCGTTATTTTCAATTACTCTTAGCAAGCCATCACATGTTAGCTTGCCGAGAATGAGTCGTTTGGCTGTTCCTCTATGAATTTGGTCGATGTTCGGACTTTAATTTTTTTTTTACTTGTTCGAAATAAATATTTGAACAAATTACCAACGCATTGTTAAATGTAATACTTCTGTATATTATCGTTTGAAGATAATTTTATATTATATATTTTTCCCTAAATCCGATTTTTTACCTGCTTATCGCTTCTATGAAATCGTCTGAAAGTTGTAAATTAATAGATTGTCGAAGTTCCGCGATGAAAAAAATATGAAACTTTTATTAATTCCGACGAATTACGTTTACTACTGTTTACTTTTTGGTTTTATTACCTACGCGATTCGTCGTAAAATATTTTTTTAACTCACCACGGCCAAATTAAATATCGCTCGAACGGGCCCTAACGAATTCGCCGTATTCAATAAATTTTTAACGCCCTCTTTTTTAGTAATATCGTCCAAAGAAATGACTACATTAACACCGTACGAACGCCACAGTCGGATTCTCATCGATTGATATCCAGTTCTAATGCCGCTTCTAGACGTCAATATAAGATTCGTAGCGCCTCTTAAAATTAACCAATCGGCTAATTCCAGACCAAATCCTCCTAGACCGCCTGAAAGTAAATTTGACATCGAATAAATTTCGTATTATCGATTTAACCATAAAAGTTTTTAAACGGATGCCCGATTACTTTATAAACACTCTATCAAGTCGTTAAACGGTAGACCCAATTACGGAAAGATGTAAGAATTTTTAATGAAAATTTACCGCGTATAATTCTCGTAATAAATTTAAAAAAATTAGCACACCCGGTTAAATATCTTTCAGAAAGATTTTTTCCCCCCGGAATTTACATATAAATTCTCTAATTATAAATATTATTGATTATATTTTCACCAATGTGTTTTCTGGAGAGAATGGACTACGACATTCGGTACGGAAATAATATTGGAATAATATTGGTATTTCCGTATAACGTACAAACAAATTTATTAATTCACCCTATAGCTGAAAAGATTATTTCATTATCTCGGGAAAGAAAAATAGAAGTCCACACGTCATCTGAATACCTGGAAACAGCTGTATCGGCCGAAACGAGAAAACAAAACCAGTCCGCCAGAGATTCTTCATATATGACGCCAGTTCAGTTTCCACCGCTGCCATCAAGTGACATACTTAATGTACTAAAAAATTACGCTATCAAACAAGACCAAGACTAGATTTTCAGAATTACTGAAATTCAACGGAAACTGACCGATCCGCCTTAGTCGCGGAGAAGAAGTAACACTTAACTGATCGTTACATATTCAATAAGACTAGCGTTGTAACATCCAACTTTCCTTATTCCATCTTCTCCTTTATTGTCCTACCTACAACATTCTCCGGTCTAACCTTAATTTTTCTATCACGATAGATGAAATACTTTCCACCGCTAACTTTAATAATCTCCTAACTTTTCTCAATCAGACAAATATACTACATCTATTTTAATAACTTCGTTAGTTATTTTTAATTTAGTAGATCGATAAAGAAAAAACTAGCTCAATTCAAAATATTAAAAAAAAAAAAAATTATGTAAGTATAATTTACGTTGCTTCATAATGTTTTAGGTCAGATGGAATTCCACTCTGGGGAATCGCAAGAAAATCTCATAAAGCGACCATCCAAAGAGTCTAATCAAAAATACTACGATCGATAGTCGATGCACACGTGCGCAATGACGAAATACATAAAGATCTGAAAGTACCGATGGTTAAAGAATAAATAGAAGCAGTTAGCGTACGGAATATAGAACGACTACAAAATCAATCAGTTGGCGCTTATCGAAGACCGGTACTCGATTTAGATGATTAAAACGATCGAATACGATTACCTAACCAAATATTGTATCAACAACAAGCAATGACGACCGTCGGGAAGTATTCCATTAATTAATATGTAAATGGATTTCATTAACACTGCCGCTTATTGTCTTCAACTAGACAGATTATGCGCAAAAAATTTATATTAGAAAAAAAAAAAGTTATGTTCACTCTAAAGATACATGAGGAAATATGTGTCTAATTCAATGTCGCTAATTATCGAAAATATACCAGACACGGTGACCGGGGGAAATATTATAAATCGGCTTATAACGTAATTCGATATTTTAACCTGAAATATATTATATGATCATCGAATTTGTTAAAAAGGCTTCTAAGTATCCGAAGAAATGAGTACATACATTGTTATCGAACAGAAAACGATGGTACACGTTTTAGCAATTTTGGAAACAATTTATAAATTAACTGAGAAATAATTATAACGAGAAGCGTACGTCACGCAACGCGAAATTACGGCATTACGAACGGGTGTTATTCAACCACTCGAGATACACGGAAAATTCGTTATTAAATGTAAAGAGCACGATCTATAAGAACTACTAGATACGATTAAAGAATGCAGGCAAAGATTTAATGAAGATTTATACGAAAAAATATTCGGTCAGGTTAATTAACGAGAGATGAAAAGAAAACCGAATTATGTTTCACACGATCGTATAAAGATGTTGGACAATACGAGGCTAATTAACCGAATATTTACTTATACTACAGACTCTAAAGAACAGACGGAGATTAGAAAATGAATTAGACGAAGCTGATATCGAAGCATACCATCAATTGAGAAAGAAACTAGGATAATATGACAGATTCGAGGACAATCCAAAATTACGTATAGAAAATTCGTATAGACCACTGAAGAGAGATTGACATACAGCAATTTTAGATAGAAAAGAAACCTAAAAAATGAACGAATTAAATTACCGCAGTACTAAATTTGCCTATTCGATATATATATATATATATATATATATATATATATATATATATATATATATATATATATATATATTTATATATATATATGTATGTATATATATATATATAATATATATATAGAGAGAAAGGGGATTTCATAATTGGCGTTTAGTGAAAATTTCTCAAAGTAGCTCTACACTAAACAACAAATGAATGAGCGACCAAAGCGGTTTAGATAGCAGCGGTAGAGTGTACACAACAGTGTAAACGAATTTATTTGATTGTTTTCGCGAAAACTCTAAGAACGTCATTAGTCTGAAATGAAATGAGAAATCCAAATGTAGCGGTAGAAAGAATTACGTTAAAACCAGATAAGAGAGAACTAGGCACGAAATACCCTATTCTCAAATGTGCCATCTGAGGAGATACTTTTACGAGAAAACTTTTCAAATATGCACGGGACAAGTTACAATATAGAAGGAACGAGAGAAGAAGAAGAAAAGTTTATAAATAACAAAGATACAAACTGGAAACGAAAATCGTTTCGGATATGGAAGCTCGTTAGGAAATGTGGTAGCAAAAATGAAACTATTGACCGCGTTGTTAGCGGACGCCTAATGAATACGCCAAACGTCGAGTACATTGTTATGCGCAAGTAGCGCTGACACGTATACGTCATCTGGACGCGATGTTGTAAGCAGCCTTTCCGCATCGAACCATACGAATTGTCTATTTCATTTACGGAGATGCGCCAGTTGAAGCTAATCAGACGATACTTAATAATACATAATATAACATTCGCTTATATTTCACTTCCAGTTATCAAAACATACGTACATACATTCGCTTAAAACTCTTATATGATATAATATCTTAATACTGTAATTTGATATATATTACTATATAATAAAAACAAAAGGCAATAGAATTAATGCTAAAGTCACACGCGGATATGCAGCAGTACTGCAAGATTTGTCAATTTTAATGGACTTGGATCTCCGTGGGATTTACCCTACCGACTCGAAGCGTACGGTGAAGGCTATAGATAATCAGTGGAACGTGTCAGATACATTAATCGGATTAATTAAGCTTGGAAATATGTTTGTCGTTCTTGCCGGTTCATAATAAAGATATTACAAACAATGAATTTGTCAATTCCTTAACCTAAAAACGCGTCACTCTTATATCATTCACTCGCGCAGCTAGAGCATAAGCATCAATTGGGAACTGATATGAGCATTAGTCGATCACCTTTCGCCAATTACTATCAATTTCAATCGTCTCTCCCTAAATTTCGGTGGTTCTATTTTATCGAGAAGATTAATCGCAAAGCAACTGTACCCGTCACTCGATTACGATTTGGGTATCATTTTTTACCCGATCGTTTTTCCACACGATAAAAAGTCACCTCTGTTTTCGTTTCGAACAGACAATCTGTAATACCGGTCGCATTTTTTTTTTTGTGCTCTGCTGTGAAGATGTTATGTTACCTTATTACGTTCTCCATATATTACACTACCGTATACTCTATCGTACCTTCTATATCCGAATCATTTACAATCTTACATAGCAACATCTTGATCAAAATATAAACAGTCTCCCTACAGTATCATAAGCCGTTATGGTATCCCAATATTTAAAAAAAAAAAAAAAAAAAAAATCTGAATAAATACACTACGCTAGTCGTTGAAACGTTGTCGACGCTAAAAGCGTAATACGGCCAGAATAATATCAAAACGACTCGCAATACAGTCGACGGCCTTCAATGCAGATACCTGTAAAATTGTCTGAAGCTACGAAAGAAAATATCGCTATTTGTATACAAATAATTAAATACCTTCAAATTCAGGAGAAAAATAATATAATTATAATAATTAAAATAATAATAATTTAATTCTAAAAATTTCTTTACCGCATACGATGTAACTGCCGTTCGCTTTACATAAATATCTCGGTACAGCGTCTAAAGTTCGAATTTGAGGCTTTGCGTGTTTATCTTCTTCTTCGTCGCGAATTTTCAAGATTACTTTTCCAATATGTTTACCGGCCGCCATATATCTGAAATAGTCAAATTATCCAACAAACTTTTATTGAATACAATTTTTCACGCGATCGCAGTTGATTACACTGTATTAAAATATATATATATATATATATTCGTAAGCGATGTCTATTTTTATTTTTTCGCTTTGACAATAAGTTTTCAATTTAAAACTGGGAGCGGTTATTGAAGCGCATGTATTACGTGTAGAAAAATATCTAGACTTAATTTTGCTCGAGTTCGGCGCCCTATTGCTCGGCAACCGACCTCGATAAACGCGATTTAAAAATGAAAACTACAAGCATTTTGGAAACGTCGCAAAGTAAAAAAAAAAATAAATGGAAAAACCGAAACAATTAATTTAATTATTAACGCTAATGTAATATCCCAGAATCCTTAATCGTATAAATAAACAGCGGAGGTAATACTCGATTAAAGATTTCCTCCTTGTATAGAACTTCTCCGACATCAGCAGCATCCTGCGTTATCATCAGACTTATATTTAATCGGTAAGGCGGCGATTAGTGTTGGTTGGTGCAGTTAGATCCGTAAATTCGTGTCAAGATTGTTAAACGATTACTATATCGATTACGTATCGACGGTTTCTTTCAAAAAGGGGTTCGTAACTTCGTCGTTAATGTCTCGGTGAAGAAGGTGGAATACGGACAAAATCGACAGAAGAACTTAAACTTACTTATGTCTGATGTATCTTGTCCAGGCTTTATATAAAAACGAATTTTTAACAATATGGCAATTAGACAACCCACACCACAAACGACTCCGTCTTCGGCCAAATGGCACGTGTTAATCGCTGGAAACGACGTCAGACGCCTTAAACGCACGAAACCGTATCAACTAGTCAAATTGTGTATTCTTTATGTAAACCGCTGAAAGTTGCGTAAATGTACTTCCCCCGTCTGTGTTTATTTAAGTTTATCACTAGTGAAAATTATTTGCCAGCGCTGCTGCGACACGAAACCGAACTATGTCTTTCAACCGCATAATCTTCTTTTTCTAGTAACGAAAAGTCAGGCCCCCGCGTTTTGTCGTTCTCTAGTCGAAAACATTAGTGTCGGAAATCTAAGATTCTCCTACTGCATGCACTCTGGTAGATAGGGTTCGAACGGCGCAGATAACGAAGGAAGTAATCATCGGTTTTTACCAATTCAGGTAGATCGGCAGTTTACAAATTCACACAACAAACGAAAAAAGTAAGAATTCCTCCTATTTTACTTGTTAATTAATAATCGAACTGATATGAAACACAAAGAGACGAAGTTGAAATAGTTATCCAGTGTTGTCAGTTGTGTGGTCACGTCTCAGCTAAATGTAATCTGCCAGATGTATGAAATACGGACAAGCACGTTCAAGGAGAGAATGTATAGTTCGATGATGATAAAATGTGCTAACTGTAATCAAGCTTATACATCGAATTCTGAGCGAAATTCGTAAAAAAAAGCGGAATCGCCGAAATTAAATAATCACAATTTAGTAAAAACCTACGTTAAATGCTAATATTAATAATTAAAAAAACTTCTATTAATAACAATAATAATAATAATTAATAATAATAGAACGTGCGCGGAGATAGCTGGGCGGCGTAACTATAAAAGTACCACGTTCAACATAACAGTATTTACCGGTCTATTGGATTTAATAAAAGAATTCAACTTAAATAAAATATTCGCAGTTATCGAATTAATTATTAACCGTTTAAAGAACTTAAGGGACACTGATTCGTTAAACAAAATTACGATATTTAATTTTTTATATATAATGTGGAAAATTACGATAATCATCGGAATTATTTTAACAAAAAATTTTGTAATTAAAATTTCAATTTGCCATAATGATCAATAATATTAAACTATTAGGATGAAATGCGAATTCCATTAAATCTAAATTAAACGGATTTAGATTCATTTCATTGATGAAAAGAAAATAAATAATGTCGCAGTATGCGAAGCAAAATTATATGAAAACATTTCAATCAATTGTCTTGGTTATTCTGTTTATCACGTGGATAGAACAAAACATAGTGGAGGTTTTTACCAAAAAGTGATAACCAAAATGTAAAACTGTAACTTACAAGGATTTTCAAATGGCCATTGGCCGAGCAATTGTATTTTCATTTTTAATATTATCTGATTTTAGAATTGTTTTCATACATTGTATAATATCTTTTCTCCTATTAAAAATTGTACTAACACTTCGAGAAGATTCCATCTTGTTGTATTTTAACTACTTCATCAAGGTACTGCAGTTCTTTTTGCGGACTGCTGGGAAAAAATGTACATATCGCTTGAAAACTTGAAAAAAAACTCGAACATTCCTATTTATTGATGTAGCCTTCGTAAGAACTAAATTCATTTGATGGGGATAGCAATGCACAAACTCAGCACATGAATATGTTTCTTTAATTATGGCTTGTACACCGTGACTCTGGCCAGCCATGACATGCTCCATCATAAGTTTGAGCGATTAATTTTTTTGGGTTTTTGGTAAGTTTATGTTTTTCTAATTCAATTTAATAGACAACAAGCTAAAGTTTGTGCATCATGGTTTTCAGTAGAAATGAAACTACAAAATCTTTCCACTGGTTTTCCATTTTTCATGTACCGGTAAACAATAGCCATTTGTAGTTGATTTGAAACATCGGTGGTTTCATCTGCGATTATAGACAAAAATTCAGAATCTGTAATCTGTTTGGTTATTTCATCTTGACAAACATCCAACATTATTTGCCATAATTCATTTTGTGTATGGTTTTAGATGTACCTTTAAAAACAATGGCATTTTCAAAATGTTTTTTTTTTTAATGCCATATCTAACTCGGAACTAAAATCAAACCTCTAAATATTCTAGCATTACAAGATGAATCGCTTTCATCATGACCTCTTAGAGCTAATTCAAAAACACCGCAAAACCGAATGCAATTTATCAGTATGTTTAATACATAACGATTATGTCGAACTTGTTCATTATGTTCAAACAATTTCGGACGAAAAACAGTATCCAATTTTTCAGCTATGTTGACATTAGCGAAAAGAGACAATTTTAGAACATTATATTTATGTGAATCTTAGACTTCTCGTGAGTTTTAATACGAATTGTTAAATGATTAACATCTTTATAGCCTAACTTAGTCCATACATCATCACCCCAAAAGAGTAAACATGGAAACCAAAATAGTAAATTTTGAATCAGTTATTATAAATTTATTTTTTAAATAACCGTTTAAATTTTCTCTTACCGCCAGCAACTGTTTGAATTATATTTAAGTCAGGAACTGGCCGTCCTAGTTTTGTTATTTCTTTCTTCTCTGAATATGATAGTTCATTAAATTGCAAAAATATTTTCGACACTGTTCATTATATAGGAAGATTATATATAAAGACCGTACAAGTTTAAACGTGATAAAATAATAAAACAACAAAAAAACAATGAACGCACGATAATACCAACCAAAACTACCGATGATATAAAACACGTGATATTAAGCAACAGTAAAATAATCACCATCATTTGAAAGAGGAAAACGTGTTAATTTACTGGTGTGCAATGTCCGGGACAAGTTGTTATTCTGTTTGCGTTCGTAGACTGCGTGACAGCAGGCACAAGTGTATTTACTAGGAATATACGCGAACACATAGTCGCATTAAACGTAACACACGCAGCGAATCTAGCTTTCATATTGTACAGCCTAGTAGATGGGATTTTCGGTTTGCCACACCGGAATCGCTAACATTTGTGGAACAGTTTCACCATTCAAAACTGTCGATGTGAAAAGTTTGTACTCGAAGTGCAAACCGAGTCATCTACTAACAATGATTTTTATTTGATTTTTATCACTACAAAGACACATGTTCTCCGTTAAACCCTGTTTGTGTCGTTAGTTCTACCGTCGATGCATTTCATCGATCGGATTTGGAATACTTCTCACATTATTTCCATTTTCAACAGACTACATTCTTTTTTAACCACGACGAAAAATTTATTTATATAAATAATTTTTGTAAAGCAAAAAATTGTTTTCAATTCATATTTTAATAATTTGTTTTATATTATTTGATCAATTTGGAATCGGTTTGCACAAACCTGCAACAGTGGGAGAAACCGCCCCTGACACGAACACACTATTATAACGTAAATAAAACTATCAAAGAACAGCTAATAAATCTTCGTTTATTACTGATGATAGGACTTTCATTGTGTCGTCTGAAGTTGCAAAACATATTAAACTATTAAAAAATAAAACATCATGCGTAGATGACGGAATATCTGCAACAATGGTTAAAAACCTATCGCAAAAAGCTATCATTTACGTTATAAATTTAATTAATAGCACGTTCAGGATCGCAAATTTTCCATGGAAAATTGCTGATGTTATTAATGTTATTGCGTTACCCAAAACCAGGAAAGGATAATAATAATGTGAGACCAGTTTAAGTAATCTAAATTGCGGATATAGTGAAATAAGTTACGTTTCTCTTCGAAAAATCGGATTCTTAACAACGAACAGTTTGGGATGTAGATCAGGTTATGCGAGAATTTTACCGATAATTCTAATCTTGGCAAAAAACACAGATACCATATCAATCGACTTAGAGAAATCTATCGATACACAGCGTGGCGTAACGATGCATTATATAAAATGATCAAATTACAATTCCCGCCACGTCTTATTAAATTAATTAAATCCTATTTAAACAACGGAATATTTTACGTTACAAATTACACCGATAATTCCTCAATATAAACGTATTATTCGGTAGAAGGAAATGTATACTCGGTTCATACTTGTTCGTAATATTATTTAACGTTATCCTAAAAATATCATTTGTACATACCGCATCATATGCTAATAGCTACTGCATTATTTCACATAAATGAGATACAATTCGTAAAAGATTACAGAGAAAGCTGCTAAATTTCCAAATATTATCAGCGGTGGAAACTAAAATGCTGAGAAAACAGAGGCCATTCTCAAGAAGAAGACCCACCACCCTTGTCTGATATTTTGCCGAAGTCCAAGCAAAATTCCGTCTATTAAAAGAGGTTAAGTATTGAAGAGTGATAATGGATAGTCTCGTTTAACGTTTAATAATCACGTTAACCCGTTCGATCATAGTGTTCCCAAATTGGACATGCTACTTTAATCCTTTCACTCCTGATGTGTCCACTCTATGTGACATTTTAATTTGTTTTATTGAAAAGTCCCGATTTTATAAATATTTATATAAACACGTCGAAAATTATTTATAGTTCGCTTAAAAAGGGAGTACCGTATAATAATCAAATGTACAAAATTGATAGTTTTGTTTCAACATTTTATAATGTACGACTGAAAGGGTTAATTACGCTGTCGATAGAGCTGGTAAAGCTATCCACATACCGGATATTTAATCAAAAGTTCGGTCTTAGTATACATTAAATAAAAAAGCTGATCTGTACCAGTGTAATCCTACAAAAATTGTGTCATATGCGTGTGTCCTTTATGTGGTCTTACGTATCGGCTAGTACTTATAAAAAATTACAGATAACGCAAAATCATCGCTGCAGAATTACTATACGATACAACAAAATATCACACTTACATAATCAATTAAAACTTCGGCATATATTACTGCAAAAATTTTATAAAAAATGTGAAAAGCACGATAATGAACTAATTAAAAGTATAGGCAGTTACGATATATGTACGCGAGCGTTACACTAAATACAAACATCGTAGACATAAGCTCAGATTTTTATAATTAATTTAATTTAAAAGTCAATTATAGTATTCTTTTGTGCAGGTTTATTTTAATTTTTCCTACGTAATATATTTATTGTAAAAATTTTAATTAAAGTTCAAGTTGTTCTATATTTCTTAATTATTTTCTAAGGTTATTATTAAATTAGCTCTTAATGAATTTACTTGTAGGTGTAACACTGTACAAATTTAATTGTCGAAATAGATTTGTTGTTGTATTTTACACGTCACACACACACATAATAAACACACACACACACACACACACACACCGACGCGTTTATAGCAATCTCGGTTCTACCGTTTGAACTGAACGGCAAAACGACAGCGCAATAAAAATTATTGGCGTCTTTTTTAAAGCGTAAATATAACGGGAGTAACAATTTTTATTCGTTTCGCCTAAAAATTGTAATATGGATACAATTTAACACCTTGAAGAAATTTTAAGGGGGGACCGATATCCGATTTAATAAATAAGATTTTAATGTTACACGATTGTCTGTCGTACATTTAAATTGTACGATGCCGGTTTTTCCCCGCGACAAATTTAACTTAATATTTATTTCATAATAACATTTTTTTTTTTATTCTTATTTTTATAGCGTTGTGCGTAATTACCCCGAGGTTATGACAGCACTGTTGATTTAACAGTTAGATGTCGTAGATGAGGTTAGAAGAGGAAAGGAATTGTATAATTGATGGAATAGTTGAAAAAGTTTATGAAATCAGATAGGGTACGGGAAATGGGATCGATAGAGGTGGAGTGTAAAGCAGTATAGTAAAATATGGCAAATAAGAGAGAGGTTTGGGAGTAGACAAAAAGGAGCAAAAAGCAGGGTGTTAGAATGTTGGAGTATAATGAGAGAATGATATATGTGGGCAAAGCGGTGTTGCTGAGTGGTATATAGTTGGAACGGGATAAATCGGAAGGTCGTTTTCAGAAGCCAACATTGGGTTTGGTAGCAAGAAGGAAGTTATAGCGGTATTAACTTCTGTTGCCAGTTACGGTAAATGAAATATTTTAGGGCTGTGTTTAGTATTGGACATAGCATGGTTTTATAGGTTGTTGGTGAACGTAGTACGGAATGGGCGGCCACGACTTCGTTTCCTACAATTCCCTTATTATCTGGAACCCATAAGAGGGATACCGGATGTGTATCTTGGGTTAATTGATAAAGTAGGAATTGCATGCGATTAAAAAATGGATTTTTTTTACTTTGGGCTCTTGAGGACTGATACAGCGAACGAGGGAAGTCCGTTACAATTAAGGGACGTCACTAGGGTTTCGAAATAAATGTTGAAGACAAAAGAATATACCGTATAATTCTGCTTCATACAGCAAGAATCATGCAGCAATAATATATAAATCGTCGATGGAGAATGCGCATTATTTACCTTAACTTTGTAATTTTAGTTGTTTATTAAGCTTTATCGATACTATAAGCTTTTTATGTTACTTTATATCGTTTTAGGCGAGAAACAATTAATAAAACGCCTCTTCTTCGTTCGGATTTTTATTTTTCGTATTTTGGCGTAAACCGTGCCCATTTTTCACTTTACGACGTTTCGACTAAGCGGTAAATTTGAAAATAAAAATTGCTAGTATTTTCGAAACGCCACAAAAATGAAAATATAGGCGCGATTTTATGATCGAATTTTTAGAAAAATTATAACAACCTAAAAACCAAAAATATCGACTAGATACCTGAAAGCGGATTCTACATCGTCGTAATCGAAAATAGTTCTCACTAGCGGTTTAACAGCTCCGCACTTGATAACGTCATTCACGTCTTTCACGAGTTGTAATTTATTTTTTCGGTTGGCGTTAAAAATGGTATCTAACATAACTCCGTGAAAGCTCCTATCTTTTAAAAAGAATTCCATCCCTACGAAAAAAAAAAAAAAAAGATTATACGCAATACGTAAGATAATATTATAATCGAATTTTACATAGACAACGGGGTACACGATAAAAAGGTCAATACGTTTCGTTATATTATAAAATAATGTTTATACTTATGCGGATAAGGACTAAATAGTGATGGGCGAGTACTCGACTCCTGGAATCGAGTATTAACTGATTCTTAAGAAGAATCGCGACGATATTCGATTAAACCGAGTACTGTTACTTTCACTCGTAGTCGTATGAACAGTGAACACTGCCGGAATAGATTATCGTAGATTATTTCAACTGTATTAGAATGCTCGTAAGACGTATTTTAAATATCTTAATGATTAGCACGATTCCAATTACGTCTATCGAAAGCCTTTTCCAGGCGAAAGTCAAATATAGCGATTTATCTATTTCTATCCTTTTTTTTCTTAATCATAAAATCGCTTCTTTCGTTCCTTTTCACTTTCTAAAGCCGGTATTGTTCTTCACTTAATGTTTGAACTATTTTATTATTTATTCTGCCGAGGAAGATTTTCGTTATGATTTTTTTGAAAGTAGAGTTATCACTCAAAGCGCACTGAAAAAACTTAATCACGATAAAAGAGAAATAGAGTTTATAGATATTTTACATCGGAAACAAGTAGCGAAATTTAATATAAACGACAACTGCCACCTACTCTATTCAATACATACTTGGAGGGGGAATGTAATAACGGAATAACGGTTGGATGAATGAAAGTAAACCTGTTTATGTTTACAGACGATATAGTTGTGATTGCCGAAAGCGAACAAGAGTTAAATAATTCTTTGCAGAAAATGAATCAAATTTTACAGCTGTATAATAATATGCGCATAAATAAAAATAAGACTAGGATTATGAGATGCAGCAAAAAAGATCCTCGAGAAAAAAGTTAATGTAACAATAGACGGAAAAATAATAGAGCAAGTAAAAAGACGAAAATACTTAGGCAGTTTTATAACGGAAGCTGATAAAAATGGACCACCAGATATAAAAGAAAGAATCGCAATGGCGAAGCTATGAAAAAGAAAAGTCTACGGACATAAAACAAAAAAATATCAAAACAGATGTAAAGAAAAATTTCATTAAAACATTTGTACGGAATGTACTACTTTATGGATCAGAAAGCTGGGCGATTAATAAAACAACGCAATAGGAAGATAGAAGCATTGGAAACCTGGTGCTGGAGAAGAATGGAATAAAATGTACGGACAAGATAAGCAACGAGAAAGTCTTTAATTTAATTAATGAAGAAATCTGACGAAGAAGCTAAGGAGAGAGAAGAAACAACTGGATCGGTCATGTATTAAGGCATAATAAGTATTTAACGCAAATAATTGAAGGAAAGGAAAATAACAAGAGGAAGGCCGAGGCGGATATATTAAACAGATACAAAAAGACGTAAAAGCAACATGCTACGGAAACATTAAGAAAAATGGCGATTTCCAGAGATCTCTGAAAGATAACTTAACTGTCCACCAATCTTAATATAAGAAATGAATAATGATGATGATGAATGAACAGTTACTATAACAAAAGAACACCGTAATCTTAAAGTTCAATCTAAATTCTTAGTGTCATCGACTGGTTGACCCGGTCCCGTCAACGTTGGATAAAAGGAAAGTATGTTCAGCTGTTTTTTTTTATTTTTTATTTTTTTAGTGGGGGTATGCCTTTACAGCTTACCCAACGTGATAACTGTACGTACTAACTCATATTTCTATAATCGCGGACAACTTCTCTAGAAATAATCGCTATGTCAATAGATACGTAAATTCACAAGATGAAGATCGCATTATACACAGGACCGTTACGAGACTAGTACAGTAATTTAAGGTATAGTTCAGAGAATAAGAAGGACATTCGAAGAACATGTTTAGCTGTATTCTTCGATGTTGTACAAGCGTTTGACAAAGTGCGACATCCAGGGCTACTTTTCAAGACAACTTCTTCACTTCTATCTATGTTCTCTCACTTCACTCCTATTTATCCGATAGAACATTTGTTGTTAAAATTAATGACTGTTTCTCTGAAGAACAACAAATTCTATCGTCCGTTCCGCAAGGTAACTTGTTAGGGCCGTTTTTATATACAATCTGTATAGCAGACATGCCGACCAGCTGTCAGACTATCTTAGCAACATTTGACGATGATATAGCTATCCTCGCGTCCAACTCATATGCAATGTATGCAAACAAAGCAGTCCAACAAATCACTTAAAATCGGTCGGTTCAATGGACACGAAGCACACGAAATTTAGCGACTAAATAGACCATCTATCTTTCGGGCGATTTTCTAGTACTATGTTTCCACTACTTTTCCCATCGATTATATAAGCGCACCTGTGTACGTGTACGTTTAGGTAGATTTCGATTTAAATTTATCCTTTAACTAATTCAACATTTAAATACGTACAATAATAATAATAATAATAATGTTTTTTCGTATAATTAATTGATGATCTACCTATGGTATTATTTTTCGCTAAATCGAATTTTCCAATTTCTAAAAATCTTCCACCCATTCCTACACAGCGAACGGAAGCTTGTAATTTTTCTTCTGCCAATGAATTCAACACTATATCGACACCTTTTCCATTCGTTTCCTTCATAATCATCTGTTCGAACGACGTATCTCTCGAATTACCGATGTGACTTTCTGGAATCTAAAATTAAAACATTATTTATGTCGACGCTTACAACTCGGGAACTATATGCGGATCAAAAGCTAACGGTTATTACCTCGTGAAATCGAAACGCGTTTAAAAAAAAATCAGAAAAAAATCGCTACAAACATTTTCTCATTTCTAACTGGAAACAGAAATTTTTTGAAATTTTTACGTAGTACAAAAACTATATATATATATATATATATATATATATATATATATATATATATATATTCATAAGAGCGAATGTAATAATTATCGTAATTAGGCGATACATTTTTTGATTATAGTATACTTACATTATAAGAAGCTGTTTATAATATTACCACGTTTGGCCATTCAGGTGCAAACCATGGCCTAGTGAATATAATTTACAGCTGATCTGATTCGTGCATTTATATATATGTATATATATATACATATATATATATGTCTGTGTGTATATTATGTATATGTATACCATATGCGCAGCGAATAATACGACTACGATGATATACATATATGTATATGTATGTGTATTTATGTATATACATGTATATATCTATGTATTTATATATATATATATATATATATATATATGGGTGTGTGTATCATCATCATCATCAGTCGTGTTGTTGTGACACCAACCACCATAAATCATTTGCTTGAAAGATCACACCTGACATCATTTTTCGTTTAAAAGTTGAATCGTTAATTTTATGATCTATCAACACTATTCTCAGTATGCGCTTAGAGGACAAGTCATGTTATACAAAGTTTTATAATTAGAAATAAAAATCAGTTAAAATTGTTATTACGGGATGCCAGTAGTTAAATCTTTAAATATCAGTGTAGCTACTTCGTGATGATTATGATTTCACGCTAGAATTCGATATTATTACTGTCAGCTAATTCAGCACATAGTTGTATGTTATTTCTCGTATTATATTATATATATATATATGTGTGTGTGTGTGTGTCAGTGGTTAAATCTTTGAAAATGCAGAACAGAAAAACAGCACATTGAAAATAAACCAGCAACAACAGGGTGAAGTATGAAATGAGCTAATGCTGAAACTTAGTGTTTGTCATACTATTTAGTAAATCAATAATAAATGATTTGAAGGAAGCTACTGTAACCTATAAAACTACAACTAGTAGCGATGAATATTTACGTGCAATAGTAACTGAGTTAAAAAAATTGATTTCTGCGTGTAAATTAAAAACTAAACAATCGTATTAGGTGGCACTAGTAAGTTAACTACATCCTTACCGACTTAATTGAACATTGCGAATGAAAAAGATCAACGAATTACTTTCGATGCGCAGTGTCACCTGTTTGCGAAATAAGAGATCAGCATAAATTTAAATAAACTACAACGATAACCACTTCGGAAACTATCAAGGTTGAAAGTTTTGTTGATTTAAGAAAACGCAAGCATCGAAGGAAGCGTCCTCAAAGCATTCTACGAGTAAACAAGAAAAGAATTAAAATACTTCAATAGGGCTTATCCGTAACCAATGCTAAATCATAAAAGACGCCAGACATCTACAGGTATATGAAAAGAATCTCAAACTCTCGCAATTAGCAGATGTCAAAGCACTGTCTATCGTCATTAAATAGCCAGAGCATTTTAAATTGCCAGAGCAGAATTGGATCCTTACAAGAGCACAACTAAGCTTAGAACAAATTATAGCTCTAACAGGTATGGCGAAAAACAATGTTCAAAAAGTGATCAAGTATATATGGAACGAATCGTAATGTTTCTACGCCGAAAGAAAATACGAATGAAAACGAATTTTCGTAGAACTAATAGGGAATACGCAATTTATCAAGATGTAAACGGTTGAGCACGCATGTAGAAACAGTCGAGCACGCATGTAGAAACAGTCGAGCTGCAGCTGTAGCAGTTTACTTTAAAAATATAAAAATTACCTACATTGTTGCTGTTTCCGTCGTAACAATAATATTAAGCGTTAGCGATATACGTAGTTCATAAATCATTTCGGGAATAGCTGTATTATTAAATATATACAACAAAAGGCTTCGAATAAAGTGAGAACAATCAACTGAGGATTATTATGAGTTATACGAACATCGCTAATGTCAACGCTTTCCGCGAACTAGACTATGGATTAATATGAAAAACCCGATCTTACATACGTGTTCGGTAATAAAAGTAAAACTAAAATTAATTACATCGATGCTGGAAAGATTGAAAATTCGACAACCGACTGCAAATTTATTCGCTAAATTTGATCAAGACAGTGATGCGAAACGGGAAAAGTGTACGTTAAAATTAGTAAACAAGCCAACCGGACATTTCTATGAAGAAACGAATTGAAAAAGCAAAACTTTATTGAAATAATTTTTAGACCCGACGAGTATATTCAACGAATTAAGACAGTTGGAAATCGTTTGTTTTTCGTTTCATCTTATTGCATTTCATTATAAAATGAGTTTTCCTCGTAACACGTTTATTCGAGTACATATCGAGACACAACGAAAAACACCTCACTGACAAGTATCGTATAAAAAAAACACCATAAGTTGATTTATTAAGTTTGATCATTCATTTGATTTCGATCTATAGCGCGTTGACGTAATATGCAATGTACGAGTTAAAATAATTTTTAATATCGTTTTAGCTGGAAATTAATAAGATTAATTAATGTACAACGGCAAACATTCATGTCATGGGAAGGAGTTCATATTCTTATGCAACATTTACTTATGATAATGCCGTTCTCACGTTCGATGGTGTCATTTTTTTGTAGCCCATTTAGGCCGGCTACTATCTAGAACAGACTTCAAATCAACATATCGCGTATTCTCAGATATTATAATAAGTTGAAAATCAGTATCAATCCATCGAAAACCGAAGCAATTTTCTTTACTTGCGGACGATCAAATTTGTGTGCCGGGAAACAGCATTAACTGGTCAGATCAGATTCGGTATTTAGGTGTTGTTTTTAGACAACGAACTTAACTTCACTAAACATATTAGCTATATCGATACGAAAGCTAATAAATCCGCTTGTTTCATATATCCCGCGTTTAATAGAAAATCGTTCCTTAATATACGCGATAAAATTATTATTTATAAAACACTAATACATCCGGTATTTACTTACGCCCGTCCTGTTTGGTGTTCGATAACGCTAGTTATAATAAATTGCGACTCATTCAGTTAGGTGCGTACTAAATGCTCCCCCGTTATACTAGAATATATGCGTAATATTCTGACATTACCTCGTGTTATTACATTCTTAACATATCGCGTAAATTTTTCGACGATTACCGCATTAATGAGTTTATCTCGTTAACAGATAATTACGATTAACGTTTATGTATACAAAATATAAGCGTAGACACGTATTAATTTACTGTAACGAGCAATTCGCTTATTATAATATTGTTCTAATTATCAGCGCGATGTTACGTTAATTATTTTCATATTTAATCGTTAGTTTCAACGTTAGCTTGCATTGTTTTTTTTTTCCTTTACATTTTTTTGTTTGTTAATTACCTTAATTAATTAATCTATCGTGGTAAGGCGAGTTCCGGTACACGATATATATGGGTATAAATTATGTTTACTGACTGTATTTTAATTATTTCATAGAAAAATTGATTTATTCGATAAAAGATTTATTTATTTAATAAAAAATGTCTTTATTTAATAAAAGATTTATTTATTTATCGGTGTGTCAAGCCAATACGTCAACGCGCTTTACAATCGAAATGAAATTAACGATCAAAATCGACGAATCATAATTAATTCTTCTATACAACATATGCTTAAGGGACCTACTTGTTAGTGAAAGGCTTCTTTCGTAAAATATCTGTCGACATGTACTAGGAAAGCTGATTTTGTAACGAAATTAAGATGAAACATAAATAACATTAGCTTATCGGTCCGGACCCGCCACCAAATAATCAATCGTAAATACAATAATGACATTAGTTTTTCTTTTTTTTTCATGTTCAGCTGTAGCACCGTAGCACCGCGTTCAGAGTTTTACGTTCTCCATGCATTAGACACCGTCGTATAATGCTTATCCAACTGCATGGTCCACAATTATTCCTTCACGTAGCAACATTTCTAGAGAAGTCGGCATCTTTGATTAAAATATAAATAGTCCCCACAGTATCACGTTTGGCAAGACGTAAAGACATTAAAAATAAAAATACCTAATGATCGTGCCGATTTAGAAATATAGAACTGTTTTATAGCGGAACATTCAAGCTGGGCAAGATACCGTATTGCATACACCGTTATATACGCAACGTTAATGTGATCTTCAGATGTCATTTTTAAATTATGTCGTAAACTAATGAACACGAACAAGAACTTCTTTGTCAACACTCGAACCCCAGGAAAATTGTGTAGGTGCATAATACGAAAACAAAGGTCAATGTCTTTTTATATATATATATTAGATATGTGTCTATAATTAGGAATGTATCCGAGAGGTGATGGTTTTCGTTTTATTCTATCAGAATGTCAGCTCTGATATCCACGTATCAGAATTATTATAAATACAAACAATTTTTTTCTTAATTTTGTTAAGTTCATTCGTGTACATCTTCGATATAATTGATATTTGTATAAGAAAATGAATGAAATGATGTAAGTGTGTGTGTAATATACGTTTACGTTACTATATAGTAACATTTTAAGTGTAATCGTTAATTCGTTGCGATAAATTGAAGTGTATCGAACGAATTATCCGTAAGTAGAAATAAGACTTGGTTAAAAGTTCACTACTACTATTAAAATAGTAACGAACGTAAGGTACTGTCCACGATATATAAATATACGTTTATTAAAGATCCGCAAATTGGCCAAATGTTCTCAACTAAATTATTATTATTATTATATGGTTTAGTGTACGTCTACCACCGTCTCTAAATTACTATTACGAATTGCAGTTACGCGCAATCCGTTATTAATTATTTTATGAAAATAAAATATAAATTAGAAAACGTTTAAAGTGTGCGCACCTGTGGAAACGTTTTGCGAATAAATTCTCTTTTCTCCGGTGTCCCGACTGTGGTGAATATTTCACATTCGTAAAACAGGCAAATGTTAATAGCCGCTTGACCAACACCACCGCTACCGGCATGTATCAATACCGATTCGCCTTTACGCATACGGGCTATAGTTATCAAAGCGTACACAACCTGTATAGATAAAAATAGTATAATCAAATCAAATCGAATCAAATTTTATTTGTATTTATTTCGATAATAAATATAACGAAACTGATTAAAATTCGCATTAGAGTACAAAGGAAACCGGTTATGCGCATGAGTAGCGGCTAAATTTTCAATTTATTATAACTTATTATTGTACAAGGTTACCCGAAATAGAAAACATAACGTAAAGCGAACGTAAAAAATTCATCTTCTACATACAAAAAATTAATGTTAAAAATATTCAAAAAGAGCAAATTAAAAATACAACTATAAACAAAAAAATTAACGGTAAAGCAATGACGATATAACGATTAAATAAAAAATCAAAAAATCAAAAAATCAAAAATTAAAAAAATCAACATCGGGGAACACATAAATAACACACAGTGGCGTATTTCAACTTTTGTCGCCCCTACGCCACACAAGTGGTGCCGCCCCATGTAAGGCCATCGATTTTCCAAAATTTTGTTACTCAAACATGTTGGTTCGGTTACAAAATTTTATTTTCTGAAAAGTGTTTTACTATTCTTAAACACAAAAATAAAAAATTTAAAGTCTATGGTATGAGTAAAATATGAAAATTTGATCGAAGAATTCGCCTTAAGAAAGTCAAGAAAAATTGTACTATAAAATAATTACTTGTATTTTTTGTGATAAATATATCTGATTTAAAACTAAAAAAATTAATTTTTTTTGTTAACAAAATTTATTTTTGGTCCTACATGCCGCCCTCCCAAAATTTGCCGCCCTATACCATGGCATTCTTGGCATTCTTGGCATTGGGGGTAATACGCCCCTGATAACACACAACGTGAAAACGTAAAATATTAATCTATATACAAAAAAAATTGATGATCGGAATATTAAGGGAAAAATTAAAAATTACGGAACATATTAAATACGAATTTTTTATAAATAAATTAATAATAAAGTAGCAATAACGGTGTATAATAACGATTAAACGAAAAGTGAAACAGTATATTATTTCGTACGCTGAAATTTCAAATAATAAAAATTAAATAAACAATAAAAAATAGAGAAACAAATAACCGAAACTTTAAATTAATTAATTAATTAATGGCCATTAGAGATCAATATTTCAATGGCCAGCGCTGTTTTTGTAGTTATTTAAAACGTAAGAAACCAAAGTTTTACGACGACGATGCTTATAATTAATTAAATATCGTTTAGTGGAATCGCGGATTAATTATTATAAGCCGCCATGATAAATTGCTTGCATACGATGCAGTGTGTTCTATTAAAGTTTGTTATCGTTGCTTTTTCGGTTATCCCATTTTTCCCACTTACAGTTGTCACCATAAAATAATCCCAATTTTGTTTTTATAACAAAGTCTAGAATATTGTCGTACGTTTAGAATTGTTTTGTCGGAATTTTTTTTTTAATCCTTAGCAGTGGTCTTTGCGATAAATAAAGTAGTTGTAAATGATATCGCGCTGCTACTCCGTCCCAAATGATATGTAACGACCGGTTGATATAAAACGCTGAATATAAACGGATTAGATACTAACGGAAAAATATTCCTTAATTTATTCATGCTTATGTCAAATTATCTTACTGTCTAAAATAAAATTCCGAAGTACTTATTTTATCGGGTTCAATGTTTTACCGCTATTCTATTTACGCTGTACCCGGTAGGCTATAGTGCGAATTACTATTAGCCGCAAGGATGTGATGTTATCCGCAAATATCATCAGGTTTTTGATTCGATATCGGTATATAGATCGAACATAGCAATGGACTAATTATACTACTCTGCGGTAGAGATGAAGCGATGCTAAATTCTTCAGAATGTGCTTATCCTTATTAGAAACGATCGACCAGTACGATCTAAAGAGCTCGTACAGGATTTTTACGAAGAAACTGAACTAGTTTGTGAACTCGTGTGTCAAACACTGTCGAACGCCTTGGACACATCTAAAAAGGTTGCGGAACGTATTTCTCTTTTTTCGAATGCTGATGAAATTCCGTCAACTAATCTATGTAACTGTTGCATCGTTAAGTGAGCTGTGCGAAAACCGAACTGATGATTCGGTATTAAGGTCATTTTTTGAATTTTCCACACGATATAATACTAATCTTTCTAGAATTTTTTGATAGTTCAAGAAGGAAATTAATCGTTCGATATGAAGATGCGTCAGTCTGCAGCTTTGATGACTTGTGTATCACGATGATGATAGTCTTAGTATGCTGTTAAAGATATAGCGTATGAACGTAACTGCTTTTTTTGATAACCGAGAAAGGTTTTCTCCAGTTATGTTCGGTAGACTGTTTTTTGTTGTTTTTTGTTTTGGTAGCTGTCTGTATACATTATCGGTGAGAAGTGTTTTATGATGCTTTGAAATTACAATATGTAAAATATCTTTCACAAATTTTGAATGAATTCCGTTTGCGTTGGGATTAGGTTTGAACGTGTTGCTAAGAATATTGGCCAAAAACGTCAGCTTTATCCGTTTTTGCGCGACAACAATTACTTAATCTTGTATCGAATTGCTCAGGAGTTGGTAGTAGCAACTTTTTCGTTTTAACCCACAAAGATTGGCTGTTTCCATTCAGCGACTTAATCGAGCGAGTCATATTTGTATGCATTAATTCCTTTTTTTTTTGTTTTAGTTTACTTAGTAGTTGGTAGTACGAATCCTTGAAAGACGGAAAACGATTGTCATTGCAGTGCGGGTTTTCTTGTTTTTATGGGAACGTAAATGGTTTCTCGTCGTTTCCGGTTCTGAATGGAACTGGTAAATGCGTTTTGGTTAATCTCTGATAGACTCCGTACCTCCAATTTAGTCTAGTTTTCAGATTTGCCTTATTTTCAAATATACTTGAGAAAGAATTCCAGTCTGTGTAACCGATAGGATGGTCTAGCGTTGACAGATATCGGGAGTTACTAGAGATGTTTTAAAAAATATTCGTCACCGACGCGATTCCAAAAGTAGTTCAATGCGAACGACCGCCACGCTATGCACGAACCAAAATTACAACGTGCTATCCGTTTTGATCTGAATCGTGGACGTTAAACAAAACTTAACGTCGTAAGTTAGAAGTGTTTGAAATGATCAGTTATAGAAAAATGCTCGGAATACTGTGCACATCGATCCAACACATTAATTTTTTGATAGATTTGAGAATAGAGCAAAATGATAGACTGGTACAGAAGATAAAAATAGGGATTAGTAAAAGGAAAAAGAAATAAGGGACCTACATCGACTACATTTTACATATAGCGAGGATAGCATCGACGCATCAAGTGTGACGGAAATGCCCCAGAATCGGAATGAATGACGGAACATAGTTTAAAAATGCACAGGATTGGTCACGACGTCTGAAAACAGACTGTTTTTATCAAACCGTATAAATCTTAATCAAGTAGATTATATTAATAACAAATATAAATACGAAGGCAAACACTTAAACGATGTTTAAAAAAGTACTTAATCAATATTATTTAGAGCAATATCAAATCATGTGGAATACATATAGTGGCTTAACGTATCAGTATTTTCCAAATATAAATGATAGATTCCGTAATACTTATTTTATTCCCAATTATTATAACACACAATTTATTACTGGACACGGTAGTTTCAAAACTTATTTAAAACGTTTTGGTATTGCTGAAACTGATAACTGTATTATTCGATGTAATTTTGCGGATACGGTTTATCATATCTTGCAGGGGTGTAATTGTAATGATATTGTAATAGAATGTAAAGCAGAAGAATTGGTAAATAGTAAATATAAAGAATTCAACATGTTAGCTATTGAGGAAATAAATAATAGAAAAAATTATAATTTGATATACTAAGATTTAATGTTCTTATATTGTTATTTTCACTATTCATTTTAGATGATAATAGTATTATATCGAATTAAAAATGTAAGTTAAGATTGTAAATGGAATTTAGAGTGACATTAAACTTAATTGGATTGTCACTTTAAGTTTCATAATATAAAGTTGTATTTCTATCAAATATACTATTTTTGAAAAAAAAATCAAACCGTATAAAAATATATATCTTACCGTTCCGTAGACTACTGGAATCGTGGCAGCTTCTTCTAAACTCCACTCATCGGGAACTTCCCACGACAAAGCTTTATCGTTTATAATTAACGATGACATAGTCTTGGCTAATATCATGCCCATGTAACGTTTACCGTCGATAGATTTACCGGCATACTCGAATCCTTGAACGCATTCCTTCCGAAACGAAATAATTTTCCGCGTATAAAAATAATGTAAAGTTTAAAATCTATCTAGAGACAAAATTAATCGAATCAGTTTAAAAGTTTAAAATGATCGCTTCTAAAGATTTTTACTAATTTTGCACGTCTGTAGACATTTAATTTGTCTTTCTATAATTTTTAATCGATTTAACCTCCTGTTATATAAAATTAAGGTTCTCTTACGCACCTGACGTCTTCGTAGATGTAAGGTTACTCCTTTATATATTCGAATGCGCGTTAATTATTCCCGCTAGTGATAGTCTTAGTACGCTCCTATTTCTATACAGAACCGTCCATTTAGGTTTGATTCTCATTACTTGATATTCGATATATATCACACAAATGTCTAAAAATTATAGGACTAGGCGGTGTTTTAGAATTTTCTTAGATATTCGAACTTAAACTTAATGAAGCGGCGGACTGCTAAACAGACTTCCTTGTCGGGTATTCCACTCTCATTTATTTCATCGTCAGATCTACGCTCTAATATTCAGTTAAACTATCACAATTCTTAATATGAAAATTAGGAATCCTCGAATAAAGGTAAATATTTTAGAATTGTTCAGTCGTATCTTCCGGTATTTCCACGCGTCAACTTCGCAGATTTGTTACCATAATGGGTCATTCCCGTATGGAGTTAAATTTTTTCAAACGGCGATAGTCAGGGACACACATATTTCCATAAATTTCCTGCAAGATATAAATCACCTTCTTCTTAATTAATTTAATTATAATAGACTAGTATTTTTTAATAAACTGATATATTTCGCTATTTTCCGTCCATATTCCCTACATTATTAAGCTGTGACTATAAAGTATTATTTCCAATTTTTCTGTTTATTTTAAAGTGCAAAATTATTATTTAAAATTATAATTTAATATGCAATGAATTAGAATCTACTGGCCACATTAGTTTGACCTATACTTAAAAAAAATAATAATAATAATAAAAATTCTTCTTCTCGTAAATTGTTGTCGTTTATGTTATTATTCACCTTACGTTATTATCGATTGCATTTGTGCAGGTTACACTTACGTTGTAATGTCGCTATTATCAAGTCTGCAATTTCGTATAGGGTGACCCAGAGAAGACTGACGGTTTTATTGTTTTTTAAATAACTCAAAAACTACTCGAACGAAGTTTTCGAATGAAATTTTATTTAAAAATAGGTTAGCTCACAATCATTTTTGTAAAACAATATCGTTCAGATGGCCGTCATTTGGAATCACTCAATCTTTACAAAATTTTCGAAGACTTTTTCCAGCATATGTCTTTGAATTTTTGAAATTTCTTCAGAAATCCGAGTTTTTACCAGATCTCGTGGAAGTGTTTCGTAAACGTGGCTCTTAAGGTATTCCCACAAAAGAAATCGCGTGACCTTGAATTCTTTTCGAAACTCTCTTTATACTATCTTGTTCGATTCACGCCGAAAATAACGTTCCGCGTAAAACGTGCGCTCCTTCTCGTTATAGGATGTCGTGATAACTGAACAAAAACGAATCTCTCCTGTGTACACTAAACGTGAAGCACGCCTTTTTCTAGCAGCGGTAATAACTGCGCTATTAAAAAAAAAAAAAAAAAAAACGTCCACCTTCTCTGGGTCGTTCTATATAAGTACCTTTAAAACTGTTTCAATTATCTAATACGTCAGAAGGATTAATTCGCAGTCTATATTCGTGTGCCATTGCATACGATTGACGTCGTTTTATATCGGCGTGCCTCCAGGAATTAAACAAAAATCACCGTTACCTCGAATCAGCAATAATACATTCGTGTGGATGAACTAACGCGTCATAAAAATCCTAAACTCCTCAAAAACATTTTTATACGCATTTTCTAATAGAACGTCCAGTGTAACCGTAAGATCCGGTTAAAAAAATATTATCACCTCGCGTATGCGAACTTTTAAAACATGATTTCTTCTTTCGGATTTTATAATACATATTTATAAGATATAACGTTAGGACGCGTATCGATAATTCGTACATAATATATCAGTGTTAAGGTTTTTTGACAAGTCGAATAATGTATTAACGAAGATATAGCGATATCAACTTAAAGAGCACGCGGTCAATTGTATCGGTTTTTATAGAGCGGGAACTTGAGTGTCTAGAAAAAAATTGGAATTTGAAAAGTTCAAATATATCGCGAAAGAGGCGAGTATCGAATATTCGACTAAAACTAATATACTATAGAACATTACGCAAATGGAGCGAGCTAGACATGTCGCGCGAAGAAATGTGATCGAATCTTTATGTCGATGGCCCTCAAGAGAGAAAGACTAACGCGATGGAATGATGATATCGTAAAAATCATTTGATTCGAAGAAACGCAAAACACGAGTCGATGAAGAAAATTTAACACAGTCTTCGTCCAACAGGATAGACTGTCTGATAGTGACGTGTAAATATTCTACAAAATAATAGACGTATGCGTTAACGGTAGTTTTAAATACACGCGCGATATCTTTATCCGAATGTAGTATCGTTAACTAGTTTAATAATCGATACTCCTCTTACTTGTTCTAGCCGATTTCTGGTTATAATCTCCGCCGATAATTTTCCCGTTGCCAACATGATGTCCCGGAAATTTAACGGCGCGTAATAAATATGTACAAGTTCGTGATCTTCGGTCGGTTGATAACTATTCGTTAAATAGAAAGACGAGAAAAAAATAATTATTATCAAATCGTAACTATAATAATCGCATCGATATCTCCTTGAATAATTTTCAACGTATTTAACAATTAAGATAAACGCTCTACATTATTTAGCGAACCCCGTTTGAATACTAAGTTAAAGCTTATTTAAAATGTCTACTTCATCTATGTTCCGTGTACTGTCGGCTGTTTACACAATCTATTCAGCAGCTATTCTAACAGAATCGGAGTTATATTAATTTGCGCGGACTCCCTTATACAGTAATATTGAAGCCAATAACGAGGCTGACGCAACAGCGGGAGAATCGTGTAGAGTAATGATATATCTTAGTCCATATTCGGAATACGATAAAGACGAAAGCGACCGAACTTGGCTATGACTCTGCCATCATAAACCCGGTAACGATGAAGGCAAAATGATGCAATCCTGTTCCGTGTTCGATCTGGACGTACACGTTTCATGCATCAGTTCCTGTTTACAAAAGAAGAATGACCGGCCTGTCCTGCGCGTAATACTCTCCTTACCATCGCCTACATCGTAACTTCTTGCTCAACTTATACTTTCCAACGTTAACAATCTTCCTTATTTCGACGCATCTCTTCTTCCGAAAGCTCCTCTTTTTTCTTAACAATTCTAATATAATACCTTTCGTTTCGTGCCTTTGGTCAACCGGGAACGGTAGAAAAAAATTCGACGAAAAATTTAATAAATTCGATCGAAACCGATTTAAAACAAATTTTTTTTTGGAAAATTATATAATATACGTATGTATATTTACGTGTACGGATTGATCGGTCCTTCGATCCATTTCAAAGTGGATAAATCGCCGCGTACTAAAGTGTTGACGTAGGCGTGATGCGTTTTGGCAGTCGGTTGAACGTCTAATAATAAATGCCTATAAGTACCCCACGTACCGTTCTTATAAACATTCACGGCCAAATCCTTAGCTATTTGAGATTTATATAAAGGATGTTCCAGATTAAACGAAGGCGCTTTTTCGTCCATTATAACGAAACATCTAAAGAAGAAATAAATAAAATGTAGAATACAGATAATGTAACCCCCTTTTCGTCGTACATGATGAAGGTTCGATAAAAAATTATAAATTTTATACAGTGTACTTGTATTTATTATACGATATCGTTTCTTAAACTTTCTCGATGTGTTTCTATAAATATTTTTAAAATTGAGACATTTCACTTCAACGGGATAATTAAAAAATTTTCGTTAAAATTTTGCCTATCAGTTTTTACCTTTTGGCCAGATTAAGTGGACTGTTATCGGCTTAATGAATATTTCACAATAGAAGTTCCGTCAGAAAGTTATCTCATTTTTTTTTTTTTTTGTATTCGGGGCAGAACGAAATCTGATGTTCGATATTATATTCAATATTACACAAGTAGAAAACTTCGCTTCTGATGATTCCTAACTCGACAAGATTATGACCACTTCTTAATCTGGCAAATACATTTTTTTTTTATTTAATTTTGCATGCAATCTGTATTTAATAACAATAAGATATAAAAATCAAAAGGAGGATAGCAACCTAATGGGTGCTGATCCTATTTATTGATGAATACTTTTACTTTAATCTGCTATTTTTAAGAGTAAGAGAGTATTAGGATCGATGTTGAAGTTGGATAGGATGGAATCTGTGTATTCGTTTGAATTTAATGCAGTTTGACAACAGGTTCTTTGCTAGTATATATTTGAGTGTTGATTTAGACTTTCTTTGTATCTTGCACTTGAGCTGCGGATTTCATGTTTAACCGAGCTGATCTTGAAGTCCTTAGAGATGTCATCATTTCGTACGAACCAAGGAGCATTCACAATTTTCCGTAGGATTTTTGCTTGCGTTCTTTCCATAATAGCTATATTGAATTTAGCAGCTATGCCATAGGTCCAAATTGGCTTTATTATTGTTTTGTAAAGTAGAATTTTATTTCCTAGAGAAAGAACTGAATTTCTTCTAATCAACCCGTTCATATTTAGACAAAATTTTTATGAAGCGCAGATCCCATGTTTAACTCAAGGTTCTTTTGAAATTGTCTTTTGAATAGTAGCGTATTTTTTTATTCGAAATACAACGAAAGGCGAGGTTCATAGAAGGATAGCACTAGCTTGGAGGAAGTATTGGTCGCTTAAAAGTATATTTAAGGGACCGGTTGGGATCAAAAATAAAAGAGACGTATTTTATTGTTCCATCGTTGACATATGGCTCACAAACATGGTCAACAACCAAAATGGATGAAATTAAAATAGAGAGTAGCTAAAACAGTACGCTTAGGTCCGTTTTAAATATTAGGCGCAGAGATAGAATTAGGAACTCGCTTATTAAAAAAAAAAAAAAATTAGTAATGTAATAAATTTATTCGATGGATACAAAAGGAAAAAGTGGGATTGGGCGGGATTACGAGGTTATCGGATAACAGGTGGACGTATAGGGTAAAACATTGGTATATTGAGGACAAAAGACGAAGAGGGAGACAATTTCTAAGACGGGAAGACGGAATAACGAAGTTTATTCATAATAAACAATATGAGAGAATTTCTCAGGACCGAATGAGCAAGGTTGAGGGAGGCCTTTGCCCAAGATAAGGGCTTTTAGTTTTTCAGTTAAATTATTTATTTTATTTAAGTACACATAATGTTAATAATGCTATAATAATATTAATAAATAATCTACTTTTCAGATGATTGACTACCAATCAGCGCGGAATAGGAATAAATAAGCTTACCGTACATTTTCCGTATACGGTTCCTTCCTAAATGCGTTAAAAAATCCTAGAATTCCGTTAAGAGCTTCTTTCTCCGAATAAATGATTAGCCTTTGATCTCCGCTCGCGTTCACTTCTTTTAATCCTTTTTGAACTTCTTTCACCCACGAAAACTTATCGCTAGTTATCCTGACCACAATTGGATCAGCTAACATTGCCGGAATTTGCTATAAACGATCAAAACAGCATTGTAATTTCGTTTTCGTCAAAATTATAATTTTAAATTATAAATGTAAAATAAATAAAGTACGAGTCAATTGTTAAAAAGAAAAAAAGAACCGCGCGAGAAATAATCGAAATAAAAATGTGATTGGACTAAAACTTTCGAACGCGACCGTCGATATTGGAATTCAATTATAACTTGCAGATCGGGCAGAAGAATTCAGCTAAATATTTTCGTCGCGTGAAGCAGTAAGTAGAAAAAAAATAGTGTAGCTGTTGCGAAGAAATTACCAACTCGATCTGTAAAACAATTACTCTACCAATCGATCATCGAAGGATCTATAACTTTGGGGATGCGCGAAGCCAGGTCAACCGAATGGTTATTTAAAGTTATACGTGCAATTGCGCAGTTTAGTATGCAGATCTGAATCACGGAGTTTATCACGCATAATTTTAATCGTAATAAACATACTGGTATGGTTATCCTGGACGGTAGCGAATGATTTCGATACTACTTGGCATAAAGGTATTATTTACAAAATGATAAAATATCAGCTTCCTCGTTATGTAATCAACGTTATTAGCAGCTATTTAGCAAAGAGACTATTTTACGTTACCATCAATGATTCAAGGTCTTCAATGAAAACGTGCTCGGCGGGGGTGCCCCAAGGTAGTATTCTGAGTCCCTTTCTGTTTACTTTGTTCTTATCTGATTTCCCAAATCTACCTGATATTCAGACTGCTCTTTATGCAGATGATACATCTCTGTACTTCTTATATATCTAAAGCAATTACTAATAAGTTATACGGAATAAATCGTGTCTTGCGTTATTATAAAAAATGGCAAATTGATATTAATTACGATAAAACGGAGGCTATATTTTTCACTCGCAGACATCCCACATTACCTGCTGAAGTTAAGGTTAACTCTACCATTGCGAGTTGGTCAAAACACGTTCGATACCTCGGGGTAGTCTTGGATAACAGAGTAAATTTTTCTGAACCTGTCATACTACCTTGAAAGCTAGCAGCAGTATATCTGTCATATATCCACTAATCAACAGAAAATCATTTCTTAATTAATAAATTAATTTTGTATAAAACACTTATACGTCCCATAATGACGTGCTGTTGTCCAGCTTGGAGTTTCATTTCAAATACAAATTTTAACAAATTACAAGTATTTCAAAATAGGTGTCTCAGATGTGTGCTAAATGTCCCTAGATACCAAAAAATCGTTGACACACATGCTACCTTAAACATGCCTTATATTAAGGACCATATCTTCAATTTAACGCGTAAGTTCTGCGATGACTGCTTAGTCCGCGATAATAGTTTAATTTCTACCATCGGTAATTACGATTAACTCCAATTTATGTATAGTAAATATAAACATAGGAGGCTCAAACATAATAGCTTTTTGTAACGTTATATGATACTTATTTTATGATTTATTATTTCTTCTATATTTACTTAATGTCTAACGTGTTTTTTCTTTTGTTTTATTATTACTATCTTAACTTTTTGTTTTTTGCTCTACAGTTTTTTTTTTTTAATTATTTTTTACCGTCATTATAAGTATACTTCTTTTATTTATTACGGGTCTTTGTATTATTTCTGTTTTACGGCGAGCCATCCTGGGCGTTACGTAATTATTATTTAAAATTTTTGGTTTTTGACGATTCACTGTAAATTATGTTGAAATATACGTTGTTGTTGTTGAATTTGGAGTGGATAGACGAGAGGTCATTTGGAAAAGCGACAAACATCTGCATATTGAGTTTGCTCGACACACTAGCAGCGGATGTTAGACACCTTTTTAAGTCGAACGATTTACTCGTGCAAACGATACGTGTATATATGAATAATAGAAATTAGTTAACGAATTAATATTCTATACATATTTAATTACTAATTAGGAAGCATTTCGATTTGAATACCCTTTTAAAAACTTTCTCGTTTATATACACTACCGAATCCATGTTTATGGATAGTTGCTCCCGCCCTCTTCCTAAGTTCGGAAATTACTTAACTATTTATCCGTTTCTTACCGACTACGATCAAAAACGAACAAGTACATTAAGCTGTTTTTGTTATCGGCCCTTTTAAAGTTTTACCTTTCTCGATACTATCGTCTAATTTTCTGCAAAGTATACATCCATCATTAATATATTTTTTGTTACCGAATCAAACGTCACATCGTATAATTCTTTGTAAAGTGTTCCTCATTTTAATGCTCTCTTTCTTATCACATCGTACACGGAATCAACGAACGGTTTAGCATATTGGCATCGCTAGAAATTCCCCATAGCTGATTATATGGCCGAAAACTACGGGTGTATAGATTTATTCATGCCCTACGTTCAATATTTAGACTTTTCCATCGCAAAAACTTCCCATAAACAATCCTTATTACAGTGTCTAATCTTTATTTAGATCCTCGTTATAAATTACTGCAACCCACAGTATTCCTCGCCTTCCACCGTTTGTTAATATCCCTGTTCCTCTTCGTTTTCGATCCTTATTCTCGCCGCTACTACTTGTCGATCGTGTTTTCGAAAGAATCATCTTAATATTTCCTTATTTAAGACAAATCTAATTTCGTCTTCTTCTCTTTCTCATACATCTGATTTTCACATTTTCCTTTGATGCTCTTATTATGCAGCCTCTCGCTAAGACTTTATCGCAACTATCTTGTTTATCCCCATTTACATTACTTTGTTAGCGATAATAGTGCTCTAATTTAATCGTACTTCGGTTATTATTGTTAGTCTATAACTAATTTAAGTGTTAATTTTCTTTTTTTGCATTTTAATTTTCACATATAACGAGTAAACTGTTTTTCGAAGCCAAACAAAGAAACGGGAACAAGAAAGAAGTAAGCATATTTTTTTCTCAAGTGCCCCAGCAAGCTGTTACTCATTTACCAATTAAAATAAATAGCTTAATTGACTACAGAGAACTTTGAGCCGAATATGAAAAATGCTATGGCAGGAAAATATATGTGTACACACACAGAAATAAATATATATCCTTCTTCTTTTGGTGTATCTGTCCTTGGACTAATGATAATCTTCCATTTTTATCTAGCATTGTTGGTTAACCTTCTTACTTTACGCTATTCAGTGTATTTAATCTGAGTCTTCTTTTGTTTTTGCCTTGTACTTTTTCTTCAAGAACAACCGCCAGCCTACTTAAATGTCTTAGGACATTATCAATTCATTTCAACAGCCTTATTTTTATATATATATATATATATATATATATATATATATATATGTGTGTGTGTATATATATATATTTACCAAAAACCAATTGAAAATTAGTTAAATCACTAATATTTATTTTCTTATAGAAAACACAAAGCTTTTCGGCATTTACGGCATTATCAAGTGAAACATTTTTAAAAAATCATAATTTTAAAATATAAATTAAATATAATTACTTAAAAATATTTGATGGTGATTGTGAAAATATACTCCAAAAATGCTGTTCTGCTTCTGTTCTGTCTATTTTTTGAATTGTTGAAATTTAACATCAATATATTTGTTTATTAATTTTGTTTTTTTATATTAATTTTTTCTTCAATATTATTTTCACGGATTCTGTAAAAGTTGTATTCTGGTGGAATTTTAAATTTTTCATTTACTGTTGTGATGTATGATGTCCAAAAGTAAAATATAAAATATAAAAATATACGAACACAAAAATTTTTTAAAAAACACAATTTTACAATTAAAATGAAAATAAATATTAAAAAATCGGATAAAATTTATATTTTTAAAATTATGATTTTTTAAAAAGATAATGGCGTAAATGCCGAAAAACTTTGTGTTTTCTATAAGAAAATAAATATTAGTGATTTAACTAATTTTCAATTGATTTTGTATATATATATATATATATATATATATATATATATATATATATATATAAATCTGTTTGTTTGCGCAAAACTACAAATCTCCAAAACTTGATCTGCTGGGAATGACATCGCACATACTGCAGTAAAAAACAGCCGTGCCAATAATTACGTTGCGAAATATGAGCCAACCAAAGCTTTGCAATGACACTCAATTCGCAGTAAAAAAAGTAATGAACAGCGTCGTAGAACCAACAATTTCAAAGGTGATATGCCGTTTCAATTTAAGAAATTGCGATTTCCAAATCGACATTTGCAATCACCATCAACAAGGCTCACAAGGCCAGTCTTTAAAATTGAGCGCTTTAGATCTACACGCAGATTGATCCTAACATGGACAACTATATGTTGCGAGGTTCAAGAACTGGCAAAGCAGACAATCTCTACGTCTGTTCCAAGAATGATACGATTAAAAATATTGTATACCTACTCTACTACCAAATTAAATATATTAGAAATTTATGTCCCTTTCTGAGCCATAGCAACGTGTGGCAGGGCGGCACAGATAGTACATATATATTATATATATATATATATATGTATGTGTGTGAGTGTGACGTGTATACTAATATTTGAACGAGTTACATGTACGTGAGTGAACTTAAAATATATTACCTTCCGCAATAGTAAAATTCGCTCATTTTCTAATGTATAGTCCAAGCAAACGGTAAATCCGTGTAATTCAGGATGTAACTTCTGTTCGGTTTTCTCTCGACTTAAAATGAATCCTCCTTCTTTCACCGTATTCAGTGCGGTCTGTATAAGCTGTAACAATTGAGTTTATTCATTAAAAATCTAGGAAAAAAATCAGAAACTTTAGTCGTGGCCATGAGACAATTATTGTTAAAATATTAACTTTAAAAAAAAAAAAATAACAAAAAAGTTTAAAATAAAGCCAAAAAATATACACATATAAACGAATAAGTTAAAATTGGCACCTGTATTTTACTTTTAAAAATAACGTATTAAAAACGGCAATTTAGTCGGGTACATAATTTTTTTTTTTTAACACACGATATTCGAACACTACAACAAAGTCTCCTCATCCTGGCAGAAAGACATTTGCGTAGATTCCGAGACATGGACGCGTTAAGGAGAAAACGAAGCCGCCTTTCACACAGTAACTCGTTCAACATATACCAGTGTACATACGGTAGATTTCACGAAAACAACGCTCGTCTGAAATTAATTACGCTAGCGACGGTGTTGAACCCTGCGACATTTCATTAAGATGTAAACGCCATGAAGAAGTAGTTTTTACACCGCTAGTATTAAAATCATTCAAAAATATCTCGCTTTCGCCTATCAACCCTTTCATTGGATATGTTGCTTTGGAGCGACACTACTTTAACGGCTGATATTTAAGTGTACTATATTAATTTTACCACGAACATTCATTGTCCTTTCTTAGTTGTTTTTCTGTTTTGTCTTTTCTATTAATTTCAATTTTATTTCCTCTTATTTTATATATTCCGTTTTTTAAATTTTATTTTTCGATATGTTACGCCTATTTATGTTATTTTAGCTCGGTAAAGTTGTTGTTACATTCTTGATCCGCAAGTGTATATCTTCACACCCAGCGGTCCTGTGATGCTGGAATCAAGTTTCGTGTTTAGCGGGAAGTTTAAATTAGGTTACGTACCAAATTTTTCAGAATTTTGAGATGAAAATTGAGAAAGTACTAATGAAAGAGTTAAACAAGACTAACGTTCCTGCTTGCGATAAATGCTCTATTCTCTTATGCATTTATATAAGAGCTTCCAGTCTGAAATTCGGGGAAAAATATAGAAAACAAAAAGTGAAACATAATATAAGAAGGTAGTTAAAAATCACTAAATTTGAATAAAAATAAACAAAACTTTTCGACTATTAAATCGTTTGCAAGTGCACATAAATAAAATAATAATGAAAACAATAATAAATTTAACGAAAAAATAAAATGTAAGAAGATGCTTAATTTAGATGTACAATATTGTCATGTGAAATAACAGATTTGAATACAAAACTAACACGCTGATGGTGAATATAGTAAACAACATAATCAACTAATCGGCAATACATATAATAATCTATACATAACCACGTAAACTAGACAATATTATATATATATATATATATATATATATATATATATATATATATATATATATATATAATATACATGTGTGTGTGGTACACCTAGTCCAGGTCTAATATAAAAAATAAATGATTAAATTTATAAAGTACTTCTTAAAACTAATTTTTCATTAAAATTTGTCATTGAATTGAATGAAACATTTTCATCTCTTTCTCTAGTAGTTTTCTTTTTTTTATAATGTATTTCTTTCATTTTTTTTTGTACGTAAAATTTTATAATTTCGGTTAATATTATCGATTTCGTGTTTTAATTCTTTACAATGTTTTCTAAATTATGATTTTTCATTATTGCACTCGAAACAAATTTTTCATTATACAAAATTGACAAAGCTTGTGATTATATACCGAATGTGCTTGGTGGTACAGGCAAGTAAGTTGCGTGTAGTGATAGGCTTAGTTCACTACTATCTATACTGAATCCATTCCGGTTTAATTCCCATTCCTTGATATTCGATATATATCAGACAAATGTCTAAAAATTATACGACTAGGCGGTGTTTTAGAATTTTCTTAGATATTCACTCCGAATTCTTAATGAAGCGGCGGACTGCTAAACAGACTTCCTTGTCAGGTATTCCACTCCCATTTATTTCATCGTCACATCTACGCTCTAAAATAACTATCACAATTCTTGATATGAAAATTAGGAATCCTCGAATAAGGGTAAATATTTCAGAATTGTTCATATCTTCCGGTATTTCCACGATATGCTCGTATACCAATATCTATCCCTCTTCGTCAACTTCGCAGATTTGTTACCATAATTTGTAGGTCACGCATGGATCATTTCCGTATGGCGTTAAATTTTTCAAACGGAGATAATCAGGGATACAATGTACCATATTTCCGTAAATTTCCTGCAAGATATAAATCACCTTCTTTTTTAATTAATTTAATTATAATAGACTAGTATTTTTTAATAAACTGATATATTTCGCTATCTTCCCTCCATATTCCCTACATTATCTATTAAGCTGTGACTATAAAGTATTATTTGTCATTTTTCTGTTTATTCTAAAGTGCAAAATTATTATTTAAAATTTTAACCCTTTCAGTCATCGTGTCCATTATATGGTACGTGAAAATTTAATACTAACAAAATTATATATATTTTCGTTGACTACCAAGTAGTCTCAATTCTAACTTACGTAAAAACATTGAAAATCATCTGGGGTTATCAAAAAAGCAACGTTATAACAGCCTGTATAAGATTTATAATTATCTGTCAAAATTTCATGTATGACTGAAAGGGATAATTCAATATGTAATGAATTAGAATCTACTGGCACAAAGGTTTATCTTTACCTAGGCCATATGTTTGTAGATATTCGGATACTCCAATAATAAATTCTATAGGCGATTAATCAATCTCTACGACATAGGTGTAAAAGATATAAGCACAGGTGTATATAACGTGTCCTTTTTCAGTAAGCCATATTAATGTCCACAGATAAATTAAGATACTTATAAGCTCATATACGCTCCCTTATTTTTAAGAAGATAGGTTTTTATATTTTAAATTTTTCTGCAATTTTACGTGTAAATTTTTTCTTTATAAATATTATTAATTTTTATTATATTTTTACCAATGTGTTTTCTGGATAGAATGGTTATAATAACATTCGGTAAGGAAATACTGATATTTTGTATTGGTATTGTTGTATAACGAACAAACAAATTAATGATATAATAATAAAAGAATTTTCGAATTTTTTCATTATTGTTCGTGTAAGAATTTAAATGCATTCTTTAAATCTTATTAAAAATTGCCCGCCTGTTTCTTCTATGTATTTTTGTTTTTCTTATAGATTCCAATTTAATTTATTTAACACTCCTCTATATTTTATTTTGTTTTCAAAAATTTATTCCTAATTACTAAATTTATGTAATATTTATTCAAAATGTTATAAATATTTTTATTGCATCGTTAATCTAAATATTAACTGGCTGAATAAATAAAAGGTTTAAAATTAACTATAGATTATTACGTATATTGCTGATTGGTTGATTGTGTTATTTATCATATTCACCATCAGCATTAGTTTGTCATCAAAATTTCACATTGTTTTTCTTGTAATATACGTACGTTTAAATTAAGTATTTTCTTACATTTTATTTTTAAAAACCAGTTCAAAACAGTGGAACGCTATAGTTATATTCAGATACAAAAGAGTTCACCAAATTAACTTACATCCTTTCTATTTAATAATTCAGATACGATGACTAACAAAGCGCTTTGATCGGCTGATAATTTTTTATCCTCTACGATTATACCATTTCCAATTTCTTCTAACAACGGATTGTCAGCATTTCCCAATACTAAAACATCCGCCTAGCGAAGTATAAAAAAAAATAAATAATTTTTTTAAATATAAATAATAATTATGCTCTAAAAAAAATCATATTAATTTACATTTATAATTCGGTATAAATTATTTTTCCGAACATTTCATCTACCGTAAACTAAAATCGTTAAATATAAACGAAGCTTTTCGGCAATTAGACAATTTTCAAGTTAGAAATAATTTAAATAATAATAAACGATAATATACGGGTATAGAAGAAATTATTGACAATTGCATGTTTTCTACTAGTAACTTTATCGTCGTAAAAAATAATAAAAAAGCATCTAAAATCGCTAAAATTTAATACGTTAAAAGACCGCACCTTTTTCCCGGCTATAATAATTCAAAGTATTAAAAAAAAACAACTGAAATAAAAAAAAAAATTAGAGGGAATAATTTAATCTAGATACGCAACTTACACTAACAGCTTCGATTAAAGACTGAACTTAGTCTAATAATCTCGGAATGAACCTAATAATCTATACATAAACACATTCATAACCAATCAGAATAATCCGCGATCTATGTATAATATAAAAGTGATTAAATGTATAATATACTTTTTAGAACTAATTCTTCATCGAAATTTGTCGTTGAACTTCATAAATTATTTTTATCCATTTTTTTTTTATTATTTTATATAACGTTTTAGACGTATGTAAAATTTCATAATTTCATAAATATTATTATTTTTTGTTTTAATTCTAAAATTACGTTTAAGAAATATATTATAAATTTAATCTCCTTTTATGTTAAACGTAGAGTGTGGATCATTCTATTGATTGTTTGGCGTGATTATATAGATCTACTAAAAGTTACACACGGCTTCGCCTGTGTAATTATTTTTTTAATACAATATCGCTGTCTCTTTTACTACACGAAAGCAAAAAATTCAGAGAGGATCAATAATGCGATGTTTTGTTTTTAGTTAAATCGGGACCGACAGACAGATAAAAATTGTATTAAAAAAAAATTTCTATCTTCTATTTTGTTGTTATTATTAATTTATTATAATAATGTGTTATTCCTTATTGCTTAATCAATACTATATTTGTTAAATCTTTTTATTATTTTATATGTATGACTTCTTACATAATTGAATGAACCCAAATAATTATTTTAAATTAATAGTAACAACAAAATAGAAGATAGAAATATATTTAAAAATTCAGGAATATATAAATTAATTTGTAATCAATATGAAAAAGAATACATAGAAGAAACAGGCAGGCAATTCGCAATAAGATTTGAAGAACATTTAAATTCATATATAAACAATGATAAAAATTATTATTTGGAAAGCTTTGTATAGAATTAAAACGCAAAATAAATAATATTAATTGAAATTATAAAACTGTACACGCAGATAAACATTTAAAAGAAGAGAAGTACAAATGAAAATAATAAAAGAAAAAGATAAAAATAATTTATTAAATTCAATGATAAATTTTGATGAATTAATTCCAAGAAGTATATTGTAAATTTCATTTTTATATTGAACAACTATTTTTTTTATTTTTTTATTTTTCACTATTTGTATTTTAACTGCCAAATGTTTATTTATAAAATTTATATTGGACAACTATTTTTTTAATTATTTTTATTTTTACCGGCTATTGGTTTTTGTTTAATTATAAATTTTAATTGAAAAAAAAATGTATATTACTGATTGTTGATTGTGTTGTTTACCACATTCGCTGTCAGATTGTTTTATTAATACTGTTTTTAATTTTGCATATTTTTGTGAATCGTAATCTTAAATTAATATTTTTTTCATATTATATTTCTATCCTTTTAAACATTCACTTGATTAAGGCCTAACAGCTGAAGAGCTTTGTAATTTTTCATAAAGAAAAACTTTAGTAATTATTTCTTTTTTGTTGTTTATTTTAATAAAAAAGAATCACCACATTTCACACTCTTCAATATATATATATATATATGTAAGTGTACACGGTTGTATATGTACATACCTGGATAAGGGGTAAATCCCCTAAAGCGCTGACTATTCTCGAAGAAACTAACGGACCATCTTGTTTCGCTATGCTATCCAGCAGTTCGACTGTCTTAACTTTAGTAGAGGGCAAATTTTCTAAAGCTATATTAATAGCTACTCGAATTATTTCGTCAAAACTGAATTCCTGCAAAAGAGAAAGAGAGAGAGAGAAAAAATGTGAATTATAACTTTAATAAATCAAATATTATTTTAATTATTATTATTAAAATTAAATTAACGTGCCGTGTACAGCAGCTAACGCTAGATGTACGGTACGAAATGAGGATTAAATTGACGAATAACTATTTTAATCGTCACGAAATATTTACAACACCATGTAAATACACCAGCAGCCGATCTTAAGGATAACAGCGTTCAATTTCAACGCCCGAAAACACTTACACAAGTGGACCTATGTAGCCGATCTTAACTAATGTTTATCAAATAAAGAATGACTATCATTGGACAACGTTCTGTTAATATTCGATACATCTAATAACAGTGCCCCTTATTATCCACCTGGCAGAGATTGGATGCAAAAAAAAAAACCATCCAAATCTCATCCGCGATTAAAATTTCCCCTAGAATAAATTATAGCGGGTTTTCTTGTCTTTTTAAAAGTGAATTTAACAAAAAAAAATTATAGTTACATCCCAGCAATAGACACTATCAACGATATTTACACAGTTCCAATAGATTCGCTGTTGACAGTTTCTCATAATATTTCCTAATAAAAATGTCGCAACTGAATAAGTCAATCATCATCATTAGTCGCATAAGTCTTTTGACTAGTAGCGCTGCAGCCTCCTTTTCCATTCGCCTCTGTCTTCCGCCGTAATTTTCAAATCGCGATAGGTGCCCATTCCTACGCTATCCATTATTTGTCTGATGTAGCACTTCCTTGGCCGGCCTCTTCTTCTTCTACCTTCTATCATGCCTTCCAATATTCGTAGAATCAATCCACCATGTCTTATCACATGACCTATCCATCTATTTCTTCTTGTGCAGAGGTGGTTATAAAATTCTTTTCTTCCTTTCACTTTTTCCATAACTTTCTTGTTTGATATTTTTTCGGTCCATTTGATCTTCATCATGCGTCTCCAGCACCACATTTCAAATGCTTCCAGTTTTTTAATATCGACCTTCTTGAGTATCCACGTTTCGCTTCCGTAAAGTGCAATACTCCATACATATGTTTTAATTAATCTTTTCCTCAGTTCTATTCCCATATTACTGCTGAGTATAATTTTCATTTTCAATAATTGTTGCTTCGCTATGTTTACTCTGTTTTTTATATCTTCTGTATCGTTTCCGTCTTGCGACACAATACTTCCCAGATATTTGTATTTGGATACCTGTTCCAGTTTATCACCATGCAATTTAATATCGATAGTTCTATCCTGCCTAGCAATAGTTACCATTATTTTGGTTTTATCTTTATTTATTTTCATGTTTATTTTCATTAACTCATCGTTTAATATCTTCAATCCTTTTTCTAACCTTTTCCCGTTTTCAGCTACAATTTCAATGTCATCTGCGAATCGGAAGCAGCATATATTTTCTCCATTGACAGTAAGCCCTTTATCCTTTCCTTTCGTTGCGTTTTGTATGGCTTCTTCTATGTATAGATTAAATAGCAACGGTGAAAGCTGGCAGCCCTGCCGTACTCCTTTTCGGATTCTAGCCTTTACTTCTTTATCATTTATTTTCAATATCCCTTCTTGTTTGGTATACATCTCGTATATTATTTTTATATCTCTGCTATCTATTTCAATTTCCACCATCTTTTTAAACATTATGTTCCAGTTTACTCGGTCGAACGCCTTTTCTAGATCAACAAATGCTATATACGTATTTTTACCAACTTCTAACCCTAACCTTTTTCTTATTACTGATTTTAATCCTAGTATTGCATCTCTAGTAGAATTGTTTCTCCTAAAGCCAAACTGGTCTTCTCCCAATGCAATATCAATTTTGTTGTATAATCTTTTATATATAATTTTCAGTAATATTTTACTCGCATGCGTTAATAACGATATGGTCCTGAACTTCTCACATGCGTTTGCATTATTAACTTTTGGTATAGGGATTATTATTGACTTTACAAAGTCTACTGGAACTACTCCTGTTTCATATATTTGGCTGATTAGTTGGAATAATGTTTTCTGAGCTTTACTACCAATGTTTTTTATTAATTCTGCCGTAATATTATCAACTCCTGTAGCTTTATTATTTTTTAACTCTCTCACCGCTTTATCAAATTATTCTCGTAGTATACTAGGACCTTTTTTACCTGCATCGGTTTCCTCACCTATCATTATTTTCTCATTTTGTTTATCCTCTTTGTACAGTATTTCTATATATTCTTTCCACCTTTTTGTTATATTTTCACTATCAATTAAAAGTTTTCCATTTGCATCTTTTATTGCACTATTTCTACATTTGAATTTTCCGTTGTTAGTTAGTTTCTTTATGTTATTATACGCGTGTTGTAACTTCCCTGTATTTAATAATTCTTCAGTTCTTTGACATGATTCTTCGTAATATTTCATTTTTTCTTCTCTACATTTTTTTGTAATTAAGTTTTTGAAGAATTTGTATTTCACTGTTCCATTTGTTGCTATTTCTCTTTTATGTTTTCTTCTTTCTTCTATCAGTAGCATGATTTCCTCTGTCATCCAAGGTTTTTTTGCTTCATATATCTTCTTTCCTATTACTTTATTCGTTACCTGTAATATGCATTCCTTTAACTCCTTCCACTTTAGTTCTACATACATGGAGTCGCTTATCTTTATTTTATTTGTATTTTCTTGAAATTCATTTCTCTTCGTGTTATTCTCTAGTATTTCTGTATTCCATCTTATTATATTACTTTTTATTTTTCCTACTCTTTTCATCACTAATTGTGTCTTCATTAATATAGGATTATTATCGCTTCCTATATCTGCACCCGGATAAGCGATACTTTTCTTCACCTGATTTTTATACCTTGATTTTACCAGTATATAATCTATCTGGTATCTACCTTGATCTCCTGGTGCAACCCATGTGTATCGTCTTCTCATGGGAGCTTTAAATAATGTATTAGTGATTACCATGTCTTGTCGTTTACAGAATTCTACCAGTTGTTTACCGCGTTTGTTTCTTCTTCCTAATCCAAATTCTCCTAGCCTGTATAAAATTTTTCATTTTCTGTCAAAATTTCATCTGTGACTGAAAGGGTTAAGTTTATTCGTAGTAATAAGACATTATTCAAAAGAAGGTGTCGTACCGGTGACAAAATTTATATATCAAATAGCCGTGGGAAATATTGCGTAACATCGAATGCGAATATGAAAAGATAAAATTTTTGAGAATATATCGCTCACTAATAAAATCTAAATGCCATTATGGTTTCTCGACTTATTCATCAGCTAAGCAATCAGTACTAACATTATGATATCCTTATATCCAATTCACCACTCAGCTCTAAGGTTAGTTTTAGACGCTCTTCGGTCGACACCTGTAAACAATCTGTTTTATGAAGCACAAGAATATCCTCCAGACCTACACCAAGCATACTTACTCCTAAAATTGCACACTCATATTCATATAACCCCTAACCACCCCATGCCCTAAACTTTTCTACCTCCTGATCTTACTCGACCATACTTAAAATCCATGCTCGAGTATAAAGTCAAATCCGTCCTACACAATAAAATACGCACCTCATTACGTACCTTCTACAACAACATCCTTTTCCCAATACCGCCAGTCTCGTCCCATCCTTTATCCTTCTACATCTTATACAGGGACGGTGTCAAACGAGACAACTACATATTCCAACAATGTTATTCGATTTCCGCTTCTAAAAAACTTCAGCATCCTTTCTACAGATCTGTACACAACTTCAATTGCTGTCAATGTGATTATTGGAGAACTAAAAAACAATGATGTTATCTGCACCGATTCCTTGAGCTCCATTAGAAGTCTTCAAAATAGTTCACACCGCCAACATCCTTTGGTAAAATCCATCTTAGCCAACGCGAGTTTACCGGAAAAATTATTCTCCTCTGGATTCCAGGCCATAACGACGTAGGATCTAACGACAGTGCGGATGAAGCCGCAAAAAAATCGTGTCAAATATCGCCTATTCCAGCTATACTAATTCCAATGAAGGACTTCCTTCACATCATACGATCTAAATTATCCGACAGAACAAACGAAAGATTCTCGAATCTGCAGCAATACAACATCAACTGGATCCATATGATCCATATGTCAAAACTCAAACAGGAGAAACGAAGTTGTCCTGTGCCGTGTATGCTCCGGCCACACACTGCTTAACCCGCAAGAACTTATTTACTAATAGTGACAAACCGAAATGTACTGCATGCAATATTCCTTTAACTATTCCTCACTTGCTTATTACATGTCCGCTATCAACCACAAACCTTCCAAACTCTCTCCCAAATATTTTACAGCATTCTCCTACATCCGAATCTAGACTCCTTGCCTTTCTTCATTTATCCAGAATTTACTCGTTAATATAAATTCCTCCCGTGCCTCTGGACTTAATAGCAATACACGGCACGGTTATCAGCGAAAAAGAAGAAGAAGAGAAGAAAATATAAAATTTTTTAGCATTAGAACTTTATGTACCATATAGTGCATATGGTGATTGAAAGAGTTAATAGTATCAAATATAACTGATGATATATTACAAATATGTCGTTACCTGAATATTGATATTCGGTACAAATATGTACTTTTCTAATACCGGATCTCCGAGTGGTTTTTTCCTAGCTATCGGATTTGCTTTCAATCCACGACATTCAATACCGCCGGATTTAATTAGATCTAAGTCCTTATATACGTACACAGGAAATTCTAAAACACAAATTACATATGCATATATATATATATATATATATATATATATATATATATATATATATATATATAAGAATTTCAAAGTGCGACTCTCATTTTTGTTTTTGTTTCTTTAAATATCTATTAAATGCAGGAGGACTAAGAAGAAATTTATAAAACAGCAGGTTATCCGCAACTTAAAATTTTCCTCATAAATTTCCAAACTAAATGGATGGCAATTATCGAAAGATTATAATAAACGTTATTAGTTGTTGACCCAATCTTTAGTAGCTAATAATTATTGATCAACTTTATAACCAAGATAATAAACTATTTCATAACGAAAATAACACGCGTAGTGCTTGTTCGGTGTGATATATAAAAAATACTCTTTACACAATATCAAAATTATATTTGATAAACACGATCGACTAGTTTCACCGGATAAGCCATCATCAGAACTAAATAATAAACGATAAAACTAATTTTAGTATTTCGATATTCTTTTGTTAGACCATCTGGAAGAGTTTTGAAAAAGCTTAGTTTATTTCTAGAATTTCGAGGAAATCAAAAAATGTTGTATAATAGCGATGAAAGTATACAACCCTGTCGAACTCCATGACTCAAACATTTATCAAAAATTTTGTCATAGTCAACAAAGTAAAGGTGCGTATACCCGGAATTTTTCTGTATCCTTATAGCGAGTCTCTAGTTCCTCCTATAATATTACTTATTCATCAGCAAATCTTGTTAATCTTTTTTTTTTGTATAACGTGTAATATTTTACTGTTCCGAGGAGTCAACGATATCAAACGGAAGGAAGGTTAAGCGATAATCTGTGAGGATAAAGGACAGTCAATGGGGATGTGGGAGACGGATAGAATAACTCCGCACAGGGCACATTCTGGAGCAGAGGTCCTGTTGATGAGGTATGCGCGAGTGAGCCGAGTATGTCCCAACCGCAATCTGCTGATGATGACATCTTCTCTGCGATTTGGAAGAGATGTTTTCCAAGGCTGAGTTGAGCTCTTAATCTGACGAAGCTTGTTCGATTTCAGTTGCCACTTTTTCTGCCACAGCTTTTGAACTCAATTTTTTATTTGTTTCTTCCGGTCAGATGCTGGAACTGGGATGTTAAGAACAGGTAAAGATGAAGCAGCATTTCTTGACGCTTGATCGGTGGTTCATTCTCATGAATCCCTGAGTAAGCTGGGATCCACATGAAGACGACGCTTCGATTTGGTTCTGCCATCACCAACTTTACTACTTCTTTAGCTACTGGGTGCTAAACATCGTGGAGAGCATTGACAGCTGGAAGGGAGTTTTATCGTTCTTTATATATCGAATGAAAACGCTTATTAAAAGGTAAAAAAAAATATACTACCATTCAAAAGACAATTCCAAAAGAACCCTGCGTTAAACATAGGGATCTCTTCCATAAATATTTTGTCTGTATATTTGTCACATTAAGAACTGGTCATAATTGTACACCTAGTCATCTTTCCAAAGTGGAGTTTGTGATGTAATATTGAAGATATCATCGAACATCGAATTTGGCACTGCCCCAAATACAAAAATAGAGAGATAGCTTTCTGTCTGAACTTTTATTGACAAGAAATACGCTACCACCATTACAACTTGAAGAATTGATTACAGATCGTACCTGATTGGATACGCGTAAATTATATAATTTCATTAAGGTGAATAATATAAATTATAATCCGTGCACTGCACTTAAACTGGCGAAAAGGTGACTACTGGGCGGCTAAAAGACATCTATTTATCGTTGTTTAAGATTTCGATTTCGGTAATTTTCATCGAGGATCTGTCGAGTATAGTTAAACGTGGTGTTTATAATTGATATTTTCTACCCGTAGATGGATTAATCTATGTGAATAATAAAAACACGTGTTACAGTCAAAACTACCGTACAATGGTTGTGCCTAGTTCTGTTCATAGATGTCTGTTTTAGTTTTCCTAATCACTTAACTTTTCCAGTAACAAAAATTAAAATATTTGCGTTGGTTAATCGAAATTTATTAGCATCTTAAGCGATATTAATAATAAGAATTTTAATTTTTCCAGTAATATAAATTAAAATATTTGCGTTGGTTAATCGAAATTCGTTAGCATCTCGGATGATATTAATAACGCGAATGGAATAAAAATTACCCGGACTCTCAGCGGACATCGTATGCAATATATTGAAATGTTTTTTCGTGTTGATCACTAATTTACTTATGGCAGTTGGCACGAATAAACTTCTCGTATCTTCGTTAAGAATTTGCATTTGCAACATGTTATCCATGAACGCGACGAAATTATGCGCCCATTTCACGTAACCTACCGACGCTGTGTACAAATATCGAATGATTAAGTAAATACGATAATATTCGATCGAAATCTTAGAAAAATATAAAATTAATAATCGTCATTTATAAATAACTGTTTCTTCACTTTGCTATTTTTTGTAATATTGTACATGTAAATTAAGTAATTTTTATACTTTATTTGTTTCATTTTTTATTTTTATAAACTGTATATATATTTTTATATTTTTTTTTTTTTTTACGTACACTTCGACTCGATAGCCCAAAAGCTTTGTAGGCTTTTTATATAAAAATTTAGTGATTTTAACTATTTTTTTGGTTTATTTTTTAAACTCGCTACATTCCACACACTATTCATATGATGATGTTGATTATTATTATCATCATTATTATTATTACAATTAGAAAAAAATTAAAAAGTTGAATTATCTGTTCTATTATTTAAATAAAATGATTATTACGCCCGGTAATAACTTACGCCTGCCTTGTATGGTCTTCTACTTCAAATTCAGCACATAAACAACCCCAAACTGTACAAAACAGATGGCTCCTGTGCATATTGAATAAGTCAAAATACGAAAAAATCTCATGTACGCATGAAATTACTAGCCTACCCTATCTTAAGGATTACATATTAAATCTATCGCTAAATTCTTCACTCTATATATCATACTAATCACTAGGCCTATCGACTAAAAACTATGTATAAGAAGACGTCTAAAACTCATAATCTATTATAAACTACCGATAATTAATTTTAGTAACTATATACTATAAATTAGAAGTTACCCATCGCCTGTGTAATTATTTTTTTTTAAGCTTTGTTTCGCATTAATATCACAAATAGGGCAGAAATTAGCATGATTTAAAGTTTTAAAAAGTAGTAAACAGCGATGTCAAATCGTTTAAAATGTAACACGTTTTCCGGTTCAAATGTACCTTTACTATGTTGCCTTGGCCGAAATAACGGACGGAATATAAAGATATTTCGGACATATAGCGAGAAACACCGATTCAACGGAATGAACACAGGTTATCGTAAACGGTAAGCGTCCACAAGGAAGATGCCATACACGCTGGATCGATCAAGTAAAGGCATCAACACGCTCTACTATGTCGGAGGCGCTTCAATATGCCAATAATAGATACTTATGCAGAAAACTATAATGCAACTTGAACAATATTACACGGTGTCACCACGTCCTTACGTAAGACAATGCACAGTGATGATATATATACGTAGATTAGGTCCAGGGGTTTACTATGTCTTAAGCGTCTTATATCGTCGGCCGTGTAGGCCTGATGCAAGTGCATTTGGATGATTTTCCAGCCTCATGGCTCTGTGCAAATGACCTCGCATACATAAGGAATGTATCTGGTTGCCATAGGCTAAGGCGTATTTGTTATCAGCCAAAGAATTTTATTTTAGGCATTCTGTATAGTTATTATACTTGTCGGCCGTGCACAGACCCAGAGCTGCACACCGTATATCCAGACAGGCCTTAAAATCGCTATATAAAGATAAGACGTTATTTCTGCCCATTAACCAGAATAGTTCTTTAATACGTGCATCTAGTTCTTTAAGAAGTCTTTTTACGCTCGATAATGATGTAACGGACGAAAAGTTTCGCGTTTAATGTAAATAAATTTCTAGCGATTTAATTTTGCGTTTTTATTTAATTTAATTTTTTTTCCGTTTAATTATTATACTCGTGTTATATCGGATAAGAAAAAATTAAACGGTAATACATACTTAGATAATAAAAAATAAAACTGGCTGAGTCGACGCAGATGATTTAGATACGAGTTAAGTCGTCGGAATTTAGAAAAAAAAATATATATATTTCATATAAATTTCTTCGTTTATTTCGATTTATTTTTAAGAATTTTACTAGCGGTCGAAATACAATTTTTAAAAATGATAGACGCAGTAATCTTTATAAAAATAAATCGCGTAATTAAAATAATTAAGACTTTTACCTTCATTGTTAGCTTTCGTGATCGACTTGAATAGACCTTTATAGTTGTAACCTCTTAATCGTAATTCTTTATACACGTCTTTATCGGTTAACGGTAATAGATCCGGATTTTTATCATCGAACGAATCGTCTAAATCCGGTATATTGACCATTTCTTTATCTATATCTTCCGGTACGTATAAACGGCCCGTTACTACAGCCGCTCCTCCTTCTACGACTTCGAAATTACCGCTTCCCTTCTGCACCATAACGGTGAATTCTACGACACCTACAAGCGATGAAAATATTTATAAGAAAATCACACGTAATTTACAAAGAGTTTTTTCTTATTTTAATTAACAATATATATATATATATATATATATATATATATATATATATATATATATATATATATATATATATATGAAAGATAAAATGCCAAATAGAGAAAATGATTAAACAAATATAACACGAATTCCAGTTCTTCTTATGCTGTTAAAATCCTTGGGAGTTAACGATTATCATAAAACCGCATTAGACAAAACCGAGAGAACGTATTTCTGCTGCTCGGACGTATCTTTCCAAAACATCCAACACAAGGACATTTCGCAACTATTAGATGTCGAATTCCACACGTTTTCCTTCTTCAATTTGACACGTTTCAATATCGAACGTAGCGATAAATTTGAGGCCGACGAAAAAAGAATTTTTTTAGTCGTTTTTACGCAAATATCTGTGTAGATACCAAAAATGACTAATTTCGAAGGCGCGGCTATAAACTGAATGTTATCCGATAAAATCGATAATCGAGTTCTCTATTATTAAACGTAATTAACAGTATCGAAAAGAAATTTAAATGCTAACGTATCGGAATAAATAAAATCGATACATCGATGATACTTGCCTTCTTTCGGAATATTAGTAGCTCGATTGAAACGTACGTCTTCGAATACGATCGGCACTTCGCAATGCATTTCACCACGCATCAACCTCATCGTTTCCCACGCTAACATCTACGTAATTTGACGATATCGAATTTTAATATTACGACGCACATTTTATTCCGATCGCGATAGTTAAAAATCAGCCGCGAACGTTATGTAATTCGTACGTTTTATTAAGAGATTTAAATTTATTTCTGTAGCCGTATACGAGATTGCCTATTCACGAGGTCTAAGTTACATTGGCCAAACCGATGAATACTTTGAAGACCATTTAACCGACTATAAGTACCGTCGAAAAAATAAGTTAGCGCTTGTGCAATGATCGACAAAGATAGATGGGGGTATGAATTTTGAGAATTGTTCAATTTTAGCGAAAATTAGCAAGTACGAAGCTTTAGAGATGAAAAAAAAGAAGTACAGAGGCCTGTGATTGGTCGACTAACACCGACAATAAGAGGAAAACTAAAGCTTTCGACTATATAAATTGCGCATTGCCCATCCGACGCCTCGATTGTATTTTGACGATGAACAACAGTTCGAAAAATTAGGTTAAATAAAATAAAAAAATAAATACAAATTGGCGACGCGGTCTGAAAAAATTCTTATCGCGAAAATCACATTTCGATGTTTTTTTTATAAATAAAAATTAAATTCAATTTAATTTATTAATTATCGTCATCATTATTAGTACAGTCCTAAGACTATTGCTGTAATAGTAAGTTTCTATCGTTCCCAGTTTTATATTTCACGATCCATAGTGGGTCAACTCGAAAGAATTAATAATTTTTTCGTATTTTCTTTTTAACCTTTACACGTACCATTCAGTCACATAAACGATGGTAAATATCTGTATAAATAAATTCGATGAAAAACTAAAAATTCAAAAATATTTATATAAAACAAAAAGAGAGAAAAATACAACAAAGATAAAATGAAACAACGGTTAATGAATTAAAACGTACGAACATCGTGACTCTAGCTATTGTACACGTTTATTTTTACGTACAAAATGAGTTAGCGTTCAAGGCACTATTTTTGTGCGACGCAAATCTAATGTTATACGGAGACTCCTGCCACTGTCTTCTCCGTGATAATTAAGAAATTAAATAACGATGAAAAACTTATACTATATCGCGTGTAGAGATGGGCAGAATCGAGAACTTTAAAAATCGAGTAGTATTCGAATACTTTTAAGAATCGAATACTTTATTCGAGAACTAACCGCGAGCTGGAATGAGTCGTTTTTAAAATTGAATGATTCGTATTCACGAGTTTAATTCCTTAGAAAAAAAAATCGAAGTGTAATGCAAATTAATATATTCGATTTACGCGTATATACTATATTTTCAAACGGTTTTTTTTTTTTTGTAATTTAGTACTGTACTTAAGAAGAGCGATGGGTTTTTTGGCGCGTTAAAAATATCATATCCGTATAAAATACAACATAATGATAAATGCTGTTTAATTTTGTTTATTCGGTAGTTTATATGTATATTAGTTTTTTAAAAATTTCATAACTCTATTTTTTCGCATTTATTAATTTTAGTATACTATTAAAAAATGAGGCCCGCTACTAAAAAATCTGGTTTAGGAATTTTATAATAAGAACGAAGAAAGAAACACCGTGTTGCAACATTTTTACAATATGTATATTAGTCCAAGCTTTGATCGTATATGAATAATTGTTAATTTTTTATATAATACGTATTACTAATTTTCTCAAAATAAATTTCCTATTAACTCATTTCATTACTATTATCTTGCGATTCCTATTACTTTGTTTTTTGTTTATCCTTAGAATGTATTTGTACAAGTTTTGATGTAAATATAGATTCACAAACGTCTCTAATTTATAATACTATTCGAATTATGTTCTCGAATCGCCCATTACTAATCGCGTGTTGGTTTCGAACCCCCAACCGTCGAGTTGACAGTCGAACATTCTAGCAATTACGCCACCGCGACATAAAAATTAGGATAAGATTGTGAAAAAAAAAAACATATTAACTTGCGAAGTAAAACGTCTGTTTTCGAACCACCATAAATCAGAAATGAATAATCGACGTCCTCTGTAAAATTAACATTAATACGTTTAGTAGTATAATGAAAGTAAGAAGCATTCGTGATAAAGTTTAAAGCTACTCTCGAGGCTGGGACCAGAGCGTAATCTAAAGGGTGACAAATCTGCGAAAAATCTATACGGGGATAACAAAGTGAATCGGGAATTTACTTTCGGTTGAAGAAATATTTGTGTATTAGCACGAAATGCCGCAGTGACTCTAGGTATCCGTCTTGTTAAGTAATAATCGAATAGGGTAAAAAAAAGTTTGAGTTTTAATTTCGAGGTTATTAATAATCAATGTTGGAATGTGGTGATTTTTTATATATATATTATATATATATATATACTTTACTCAGTAAGTTAATAGATCTTTATTTTTTTTTAATATATTTTTCTACATTATCTTATCTTACCCACCGTCTGACGTCCGTGTTTTATTCATACTGTTTCAATTCATTAATCATATTTTCATTTAACCGTTGTTTCCACAATCTTGTTTTATATATATATGTATATATATTGTATATTCATATATATATATATATATATATATATATATATATATATATATATATATATATATATGTATATATTGTATATTCATTTAATAATGACTTAACAGCAGGAAAGCTTTGTGATTTTTCATAAAGAAAAAAAATATAGCTATTTTAACACTTTTTTTTGTGGTTTATTTTTTTTTATTACTATTAAAAATCGATTATTATACCAGATATCCAGTAGCCGGATAGAGATTTCGACCGTCTATAACGTGACCGGCTATAAATTCGACATCGTCGTCTTTTAACATAATCGAAACGGTTCTTTCCCCAGATTTGATCTTCTCTTGCATTTTATAAGTGGTTATGTGCCAATCTTCGCTGTGTTCCCAACGGACCAGCGGGGAAATCATCGGTGTTCCTCTGCTCACCGGGAATTGTACGGCCGGAAAAATTTTGTGTAATTTCGGGTTTAAGCCGGCTAAATAGGTTCTGTAATAACGAAATGCCTTACATTAATTAAAAAAAAAAAAACAGTGCCTCGGGTTTCGCCTATTATTTGTTTTTAATACAATATCGATGTATCTTCCTTTTTAACTATATATATTTTAACTATATATATATCCACCCGTTATTTCGGCCACGCCCATAACGGAACATAATCTGGTTTGTATTGCGGGTGTTTCTAGTGAAGGTACATTCGAACCGGAAAACGTGTTAAATTTTAAACGATCGGATAGAGATATCGCTGTCTCCCAATTTTTAAAACTTTAAATTATTCTAATTTCTGTCCTATTTTTGATATCAAAGTGAAACAAAGCTTGGAACGAATCCGATAATACCGGCTAAGCTGTGCGAATTTCATCATTAATGCTAAAAGCGTCTCAAACCATTAACAGGCATTCGAGACCATCAATTTGGTTTCAGGAATAATCACTCAACAATCAATTATTGAGAAAGCGCTGGAAGAAAGGAAATACTGTTCTGCAGCCTTCCTCGATGTATCACAAGCCTTCGACAGAGTATGGTATCAGGGGCTAATCTTCAAGTTAAAGAGACTCCTTTCTGGTAACTACTGTCGGCTACTTGAGTCATACCTTGCTAACAGAAAATTCAGAGTAGTACATGAAGAAACTTACTCAAACTTCTACGATATACGAGCAGGAGTACCACAGGGCAGTGTACTCGGACCCCTACTGTACGTGATGTATACACAAGATATACCTTTGACTAAAGACACTACCATAGCTACATTTGCCGACGATACGGCCATATTAGCAGTAAGTGGCAGACAGATCGAAGCTACTGAGAACCTGCAGAAAGCTCTCGATAAAGTCACTAAATGGGCCTGTGACTGGAAAATTAAACTAAATGAACTTAAATCAGTACACGTCACATACGCTCTCAAACAAATAGACAGCCAGCACTGTGTAAGTCTCAATGGTACCCAGATCTCACAGAGCTCATCTGCAAAATACTTAGGTATGCACCTGGACTCGAGGCTCACCTACAGAACACATGTTAAAAAAGAAGGCAAATCAGATCAAACTCAAAATAAGGCAGTTATACTGGCTGATCGGTAGACGATCCACCTTGGATATCTACTGTAAGCGACTCTTGTATCAACAAATTATCAAGCCTATCTGGACCTATGGCATATAAATCTGGGGATATGCCAAAAAAAAACAATAGGTATATGATCCAAGCACATCAAAACATCATCCTTCGAGCTGTCGTTGATGCTTATCGCTACTCAAGGAATGATGACATTCATAGAGACCTCAGCATGAAGATCTTAAACGCTTCAAACCACAGGATTTGGCCACGTAAAAAGTATATATGTATATAGGTATATAGTTTTGGACTACAGTCAATGGATTGTAGTTCCACTCATGTCTCTACTTGCTCGTTTAAGTAACTTTTGTTAATGTTAATAATTATTTAACCTAGTGTTAAGATTGTATTACTCAATTATAATAATTAAAAAAAATGCTAAATTATAATAATTTAAAGTTTTAAAAAGTAGGAGACAGCGATATCTCTATCAAATCATTTAAAATTCAACACGTTTTTCGATTCGAAGTACCTTCACTAGCAACACACACAATACAAACAACGTTTTGTTGCGTTAGGGGCGTGGCTGAAATAACGGACGGATATACATATATATATTGTTAAAATAAAGAAACAACGATATTATATTTAAAAAAAAAATTACACAAAGTCGTCTACTATATGTATATATATAAAGTTGGGGATAACTTTACAAATACTTGATTTTACGAAAGAAAACTACTTTTCATTTTTTTAATAACGACATCTATTTACTCATAACGTCAAAAGCGACTAACTCCTATGGCGGCAGAACGAGTAACGAGTAATATGAACGACCAGGGAACAGGGAACGAAAGTAAGGTTGGCTGCTGCACATTTGTTATCTATTCCCGTATTCGTATATGTATATATATATATCCATACAAAATTCCCCAGGAATCCATTATAAACACAAAGTGTGGCTAAAAATCTTTCAATTGCCAATATGTGCTGTGGTGTATTTATTATTATTATTAAGATTTACATTCTATAGGGAATTTTGTAACTCGATTTTTATCTATCTCGGCGATCAATTACCGTAATATAGTACGTAACAGATCGACCTATATACACATATACTTTTTCCTGCGTATTTTTTTATTAGTATTAAGAATATTTATTTAAAAATTTTATTTTAATTATTATATTTTATTTCCTAATGTACCCCTTACTCTAAACGCGTCATTATATATATATATATATATATATATATATATAAGCATTTTTTAAAGGAATTTTTATACAGCTTTTTAAAAAGATGCTATTTCCGTTTCCCAAGGTATCTTCAGCATTCTTCGATAGAGCCACATTTCAATAACCTCGTGTCGATCTATAATCGTTTTTTATTTAAAGTTGTAGCCTCAACGTTAACAACGAAATTAATCGAATACAACATCTGGCCTAGCAGGTCAAACGATCGATCACGCGATAAATGTACCGTATTATTCAAGGCCGTTCGGATGCAATTATACTTGTTTTTAATTTCATTGTCTGATAGATTGTAAATGGCACAATGGACGATATATTTAAATCTAATTGACCTTTTCTAAAATTTCATTTGTCAATGAGCTTTACAAATTACTATCATAACATTTTGCGTGTATATCGCCATTTGCGTTAAATTACTGGCACAGATATTGCAAGTGTCTTGATTGTTATTCTGCTGCTTACATAAACGTACGCATATATACATATATATATATATATGTATAATTCTCGTATCGCAATGTTTGTAACCAAACTCGTCCGAAACGGCTTAACCGATTTTTATGAAATTTTCCATCTGTTTCATTGGCTCATTCCGTTCGGTCGAAGACTCGTATGAAAATATACAAAAAATCCTCAATAACATTAAATACGAGGGACATAAGTGGGCACTGTGCGTAGATTTAAAAGTAATAACATTAGTTCCAGAATTGCAAGAGGGATATACCAAATTTTGTTGTTTCCTTTGTTTGTGGTATAGCAGGTCAACATCCAAACACTACGGTACAAAGTTTTCTCCACAAAAGGGCCAGTTTATTCCTGTAACAATATAAAATGTGGTCCTTTAGTTGACCCGAAAAATGCCCTTTTGCCATCCTACATATAAAGGTCGGACTTATAAAAACTTTCATAAAATCTATAGACATAGAAGGGGAAGAATACAAATACTTAAGAAATTTTTTCCCTAATATTGCGGAAAGAAGGCATTTTTGTCGGACCTCAAATGAGAAAATTGATGAACGACACGAATTTTGAACCGAAGTTTTCACCTAACGAACTCCTGGCATGAAAATCATTTGTGTCTGTGATAAACGGATTCATGGGAAAATATCGATAACTACAAAGACTTGATCTACTAATTCACTTCAAAAACTTATATTTTAAAATATCTCTAAAAATTCACTTCCTCCATTCCCACATAGACTTTTTTTTTCTAAGAATTTGGCAGATTGAGCGATGAACAAGGGGAACGGTTCCCATAAAATATTCGTATCACGAAAGAACGCTACCAGGGCAAGTGGAATCCTTCTATGACGGGTGATTACTGCTGGTTTTTACAGCAAGAAAATACCACATCTCGTAAAAGGAAAAAAAGTAAATATACACGTAAATACCTTTGTTTTTGAAAAAATCAGTAAGAAAATGTTTATATCGGTTTATTTTTAAGGCTCAGTTTTGCCAAATACTATACTCATCTTAGTTAAATATGTGATTTAATTCGATATTACGGTTGAAAATTATTGTTACGTCATGAAATATCTAAATAACGATTTATGGGACAAGTAGGAAAGGAAAATTTAAATAACAAAAAAACACTGGACGTGCTAGCACTTTTCTGAGGCCATATCTAAATTCAGCATTCTAAAATTAGCAGGAAAAACTGCCAGTGGTTCATGTTACCGAAAAAAGTATAATTTTGTAGCCTACTGTTATTTATTCCCATTTTATTAATAATTTCTGAGGATAGTTTTTACATTTAGTTAAGTTATTGTTGCCAGGGACATGATGTCACACAAATCTATCGATACAGTTTGCGATGCAAACGAAGTTGTAACTTATTTCACACAGTTTTTGAACAACTCATTGCATTTGCCAGGCACGCCACCACATCATTTACAAGTAAAGGTCGGTTCCCCCGGTTATTTTGCTTCGTAATTTGAACCCAGCACGGCTGTGCAAATTGCTACAACGAATCCCTATGATTCCCACACATGTGCCAATTAAATTCAAACCCGTTCAATTTATAATTACATTGGCATAGTCGCCAGGCGAAACGATGTCAGTTTGTGGTTTTTATTTCGACACTCTGTGTTTATCGCACGGACAATTATACGCGGCATGTTCTCGCGTGGGCGTTTATTTTGTACTCTTTTTTTTTTATTAGACAAGACTAAGTTAATTTATAAATTAAATAAAAAAAAAATATTTTTATACGGTATCACAATATAAATTATATATATATTCAATCAAAGCGGTCTACCAGTTGCATTAGCATCATCAGAACTTCTGTCTTCTTTTCTATTCAAATCTGGTTCGACTTAAATTTTACCGCCCCTCTTGTTCAACTAAAATTTTAGTTTTATTGTTAGCTTCAATAATATCCTGCATAGTGCATTTTGTTATGTTCATGTTACGTATTAGTATGTGCTGCAACGTCTGTCGTTCTTCAAACGGCACTTCTATTCTTTAAGCCTAATTTCGTGATTTCTACAGCCGTACGAGCACAGCCTGCTCGTATTCGATTTATTGTGTGCCATATTGGCCATCTCTCTTTTTGTGTCCTAGTGTCTGCTCAGTGGCTTTGGTGGAATTTCTTTATTCCATCGTACTATTCGCTCTTTTTCAGGTTTCGACTTTAATTCGCCGGTCGTCAGTTAGCCGATAAGTACGATGTAGATAATTCTAAAATAAGCAACATATTAAGAAAAATACCGATTCAATTCCGAAGTTCACCTATAAAGTTGATAGTAACGATGGGCGCGTAAACATCGAAAAGTGTAATGAAGAAACCGAAAGATGAAGTTTTAGAAGAAGCCTTGTATTATTTGTGCGCAAACGATCAACTGAAATTCGCGAATTAGAAATACAGAAAAATTTCAACATGCGAGTGGTAAACGAGGAAATGTCTTACTTTTGCTGGATAATGTACCCGCCCATCCTTCGGTTGAACTGTTAACAAGAATAAAATGTTTAAAGTGAAATTTTTACCTCCTAATGTAACATCCTTACTACGACCGACGTATCAAGACGTTGTTGAAAGAAAACAACAAACGTTTTGCCCATTTCAAGCGAATGAATTCAAAGAAATGTTGTTACATGATTATAGATAGGAGTACTTTAAATAAAGCTTCGAACCGACTATTAAAATACAAGCACGAAGATACAATTATTGAAAGGGACGATTCTGTCTTGCAAAATATAAATAAGCTAATGATAAAAATATGCCGATAATAAAGAGTGTCTCAATTATGACCGTAATGATGAAGCCAGATCATAATGACGAAATTGTTAATAATGCAAGTGAACAGAAATACAAAAAAAAAGATTAAACAAGTAAATGCAGGAAATGATACAGGACCATCTTATAATTTCAAGCTCTGGAAACAGTTTTCAAATGGTTCGGGAAGCAAAACGAGTGCGATATAGTGAGTTTACTACATATCATATATAAATGGGTATTATATATATATTTTTTTTTAAATACATTCGACAAAATTACTTCTTATAATATTACACTCTTACATTCGCGTTGTATATACGTCTAGTGAATTTAACTTAACCTTTTAGTGCGAATACTAATGAAAATTTCGAAACTATCGACTTCGTTGTGAAAAAAATTTCCGCGTTGATTTTTTTTTTCGATAAAATTTCTCGAAAAATAATTACTTACTTTCCGATAGCGGTTAAGAAAAACTCGGTATTATCGACACCTCTAAGCGTCAACGGAATATTAATCACTTCATGCGATAATGATCGTTTTAAAATAGCTTGCAACAAACCGTGCGGAGATATTTCTATGACGATCGCGTTAGACGGAATTTTTGTAGACGCTTCTTCGAAATAAACCGAACTTAGTAAATTATTCGTATGATATTCGGCCGAGCAATATTTCGCTTTATTCGTGTTCCATTCGAATTCTTGTATGGAAGAGCTGATCCATTTGGCTGAACGTTCTTTAGGCTTCGGAACAATCTAATATAAATAAAACGATCGAATAAGAATTAGTTCTCGGAAACATATATTTCGACCGATGAAGAAAACCTGAACTGATTTCGAACGAACAACAAAATTTACTTTATCTCCTCGTAAGATAATTCGGTCGATGTATTTTGGAAATATATCCTTTAGTTTCGAGACATTAGAAACGAAACACTTTTTTTACATTGTATAACAAAAAGGTGAATTTACCGCTATATTTATTTGTTGTTTTTTTTTCTATTCAGAGTTTTAATAAAGAAATTTTTATTATTCACTTGTATACTATTATACTTGAATAATCACTTTTCCATTTTTTTTTTTATCCATCATTAATTATTAGTTAAAAACCGAAAGCGAATTAAATATAAATCAAGGCCGCTAAACTATATTCGACAGAAATAATTTATATTTCGAAATATAATTATTCGATTAAATTTAATTTCCGAATTCTATTTGCCGTGTCCCCTAAAACTGTTCGCAACTACCCTTCGAGACAGCATCGGAACGATTGGGAAAATGCAGCTATAACCCTTTGAAGGCTGTTGTATATGAGAAAACACTTAGAGGGGCGGAAAACGATGTACACGATTTTTAACAGTGCATCAGTTAATGATTGCCACGTACACAGCTGTTCAGAAACGCGTTAAAAATGTTTAACGCCATTTAACCATCTAAATTAATCGTACAAGGTGCTTATGTAGGCGCTGCCTCGGAATTCACAATAAGTGATGATACAGGTGGTTCGACTGTACTGCCCGTAAAACATCATTTCATTGGTGGCTTCACTGTGTAAATTCCTTTAATTCTACCTTCTTTACGCGGATGATGTACGATTTGCAAATAGTCCGGAACAATCACAAAAAAAAAAAAAAAAAAAAAAAAAAAAAAAAAACGATACAGCAGTTGATGATAAATGCGCGCAAATAGGGCTCGAAATTAATATAAATAAAACTAAATACAGGCGAAACAACTTATGAGAGACGCCGGATAACAACCGCTTATAACTTATAAGAGACAAATAGTAAAAAAGAAATGTGTGAGAAATTAAGGTAATTTCATTTCGCTGAATATTAACAGACTTTTTAATTATAAATAGTGAAACAAGCAGTACGCTTGTTACGAAACAGTTTCGAATTTCACACAGACTGGCGTCTCGATGTTTGTTTATTTTTATTTTTATTCGATTTTTGGTTATGAATATTCTCTCATTTCACCGTTTTCTTCTTTCCTCGTTTAAGGCCGCTCTCTCTTCGATACCTCATTATGATTTCAGCTTAGTTCCTCGTGAGAATTAACAGTGCGTACCGTGCGAGTTTTCTCTTCTCCCATTTTTTTTTTTTATTTTTCTCTTAATTTCCTTATAAATCAAAATATTACGTGTTAATAACGTTATCGGTATGTTAATTATTTATTAAATTTAACATTTTAAGCAGCCACTCACTTCAATAACAGATGTTGAAAAAATTTGCTCATAAGAGACAGCCAGATGACTTCCGCTCGATGTGTCTCTTATAAACAGGGCTTCGACTGTATATTTGCGTAGAAGATGAAATATATCCGGACAAATACAATTACTTAAGGAAGTTAAGACTTAAGCCTGAAAAGACGAGTGTTATAACAGTTTGTTCGATCAGTTTTAACATATGTGCCAATACAAAAGTAAAATTTAATCGAGCAAAAAATTAAAATGTCTATACCGGGGATTACTGTAACAGATGAAAAAGTGCATAAGTGAAAAAACGAAAGTGACCGATGCAATAAGTATCATTAAAGATGGTGCGTGGACATGTGTAACTCTACAGGACCGTCGGATAAGTACGGTAACATTATGACGGCAAACAGGCCTTAGAACGACCAAAGAGATGAAATTAGAATGTTCGGGGCAAAATTTATGGGAAAAAGCTCAAGATCGCGGCATGTGGAAAATGTGTGGGAGGTCAGCAAACTGATAATGACTAATTTTATAAAGAAGTAAATTTTAAAGTTGGAAAAGTTTTAAACCCATTATATCGATGTAAATAAAAATATGTTTTCTTTCTTCGAAATTACTTGAAGATTTAAATATCGACAACATTTCGCGTGGGTTTTTTTTTTGCGAACTGATCGACGAGTTTTCAGCTTTTTCTATAGTCATAAATCAAGGGCTCGTTTCTACAACGCAAATAAAATATCGGAATCATAAAATTTTATATAGATTATAATTTCGTTAGGAAATTTTTCGGGCTTTCTCCCAGTTTTTCTTTGTTAATAATTTTCCTTTAAAGAAACGTAACTTTATCCATTACATCGTCGCGTACGATTTTCGCGAAAACGTGTCGTCACATTTTATTTTCAATGAGACTTATTATTAACGATTTACCTGGCTTAAATATTTCAATAATTTAGGAGCGGCTTCCCGAATGTAACGGCTATGGTAAGCTATATTAGATACATTCACTTCGCGAGCAAATACCCCTGCGTTTTGTAAACTCTTCACGTACTTAGCTATACTTTCCGTCGGACCGGACAAGGTGCAACTATCTGGACCATTATGGCAAGCTATATCGATGTCGGAAGGGATTTTATCTTTAATCGCCTTATAACCCAGTCCTAATATTTATCGAAAACAATTTCATTAATATATTATATATAGGTACAAAGCTAAAAAAAAAAAACAAAACCGCGCGTATAATTTTTCTAAAATCATCGAGTTCCGTACACGAAGAAAGTACGTGAATTATCGAAATTTAACGGTTAATAGTAATTCCGAAACAAAACGTTGTTCTTACCGACAGCGGCCATAGATCCGTTTATAAAATCGGTTTCTAAAGAGGCTAAACCGCGATAATAAGCCGCTAATAAAGTCTGTTCAGCGGTGAAACAGCCGTCAGCGTACGAACAACCTAACTCGCCGACAGAATGTCCTACCATTCCATCCGGAACTATTTCTAGTTCATTTAAAATATCCACTAACGCAATCTATATTTAAAGAAAAAATCGAAAATATTAGACAAAGTACGTGTTTAAAAACTGACTGCTAAATATTCGATAATTGGCTCTATTTCTAAAAGCAATCGAACATTATTGAAAAGCCGTTCCCCGATTCGGGCTGTTCCTTCCAAAAACTTATTTTTCTAGTAGTAAACTGATCGTCCGACTGAGGATTAGTTGTTAACCGTCTAATCGTCTACTAATGCTTCGGATCTGAAACCGAATTGGTAATCAATGACAGTCGTCATTCGGTGTAACGAACCCGTATCTCGTTATATTCATCGTTAAAATATTCAAAATGTTTTATAAATAACTCCAGCCGATACAGGGCGATTCTTAAGAAAACAAAATTATAAATCGAAATATTATTTAATGTCTTTTTGTTCGCTTTAAAAATGATATCGGACAACCTTATTCAAAAAGCATAGTGGTTCTAACAAAACGTGTGCTCTACGAACTAGTGCAGATATTTAACGATCTGAACCTTTTCACATTACGTCACTACCTCCTCAGTAGCAACCAATTTTCGTTACGGTTACATATATTATCCGATATATGAATCAGTAGGCTACAAACGAACAAGATGTATTCAATTTGACGATATTACTACGGGTATCGAGTTAAAATCATTAACAAAACCGGGAAAAATCTTACCAGCATGGAGATATACGCCAATTACTTACGAACAATTTCAACAAGGTATTTGAAAGACAAATTTATGCGCTATATTAGGCAACTCCTCTATTCTTACGATTGAAAGAATTATTATACAATTATAAATATCTTAGATAAAAAAAATTTCAATTCAATTTCGATTTATTTCGATATTTCCGTATCGCTAAATGTACACGATAAATTCAACTGCGCGCGTACTAGCGTCGACATAAGAAACAATAATAATAACTGTACCTGAATAGCGGCTATTCCGACGAATGAATTTAAAATATTGTCGAGGATTTTTACATCGTCGGTAGTGATGATTTTAATCAGATCGATTCCTTTCGATTTCAATATTTGATGACTACTCTGAATAGACTTGGCGAATGTAGGAATTTCCAACAATGTTTTTCCCATAGTCGGCCATTGAGATCCCATACCGGCGAAGACGAACCAGACCGGACGTTTAGCTCCCGGGAAATACTTGAACGATATACGGAGTCGATGATAATCGCGTAAAAATATCGCATTAATTTAAAAATAAAAATAAAAAATTCTAATTTAACAAATGATACGAATATTAAAAATAACACCAGACTCGCTTCGCTTTCTTATGTAAAATATTATACACGTTACGTTTTTTCTAGTGATAGGGATTATCATTTTAAATGTTAACAAATTTAATAACACTATGATTCGATATTATATATATATATATATATATATATATATATATATATATATATATATATATATATATATATATACTAGAAGTTACCAATGGCTTCGTCTGTGTAATAATTTTTTTAATACAATATCGCTGTCTCTTTCTTTTACTACATTTGTATAGGAGGGAATAATTTTAAAATAACGGTAGATGGGAATGATAGAAGGGAATAATTTTGAAATATTGGTAGATGGTAATGCAATGCTTTAATAAATATTTTAAAGAAAATGTAGCAAATTTAATAAATAGTCACACCTCAAATGAACAATTTGCAAATAATGCCTCATTAGCTGTGAATATAAACTCGTTTGCATTCTATGGACTACCTGCGACGATATAAAGAGGGCAATTTTATCGCTACCAACTGAAACTTCTTTTGGCTCTGATAAAATTGCATCGCCTTTGATAAAGGAAAATTTTAACTTCTTCATTGAATCACTGACGTATTTGTTTAATGAGTCACTTACATCGGGACACAGTTTCCGGAAGTTCTGAAATTAGGTGTGATCATGCCAGTAGTATATAAAAGCGAAAGTAAAGCTAATATTTAAAATTATAGACCTATCTTGCTATCTCAAAAATATAAAGCGTATTCTAAAACTGATGTTAAATTTCTTATTGAAAAATCTCAGCTCAAATCAGTATGATTTTATACCGGGATGGTATACCGATGATGCACTCTTCGAACATATATCGTACATTACAGATAATTTAAAGCATGGACGGTCTGTTATTGTGGCATACTTAGATTTATGTAAATACTTTGGATACAATGAATCATGAAATTTTGCTGAAGAAATTATACTCGTGCGGTTTCAGAGAGGTCATTTTAGTATGGTTCAGATCATGCCTGGGGAATAGGAAATTTATAACCAAAGTATGTGGCGAGTACAGTAAAGTTATTACACAAAATTACGGTGCGCCACAAGGCAGTGTATACGTGCACCATATACCATACTTATTTTTGATATATCTAAATGATCTGTGTAATTTATCTCTAGAGAAAGTACAATTGTTAGTTACGTTTATGATACGATCTTGTCAGTTACTTCCAAGTATCCAAATGTCTTACAGAGCTTAATACAGACTGATATTGGCAAAGTGTTCCAATGGTTACAGCATAATCGGCTAATTTTAAATGTTAACATGACCAAATATGTCGTATACCAAAATCGAAGCTTATTTCAAAATACGGAAATAAAATTAAGGGGTGTGTCGAAAATTACTAGGATATTTGAAATGAAATATCTCGGACTAATGCTTGATAGTAAAACAAATTGAAACTGTCATTTATTATTTTCAGCGCGTAAAATAAGAAAACTAATTTTTTTTGTTTACCAGTTAGTTCTGTATTTTTCTAATTTTCATTTGTTTCGCCTTTATTTATCATTTTATTATATTACTTCATTGGGGGTGTAAACACTTCAAAATACGGTGTTACGTATTATTGACAATGGCGATAATAGAGCAAAGCGAAAAGCAACATTTTTGAATTTTAGTAAACTTTGCAATTACTCAGCTTCGTAATAAAAAATACAGCCACATTTAATATTTCAAAACGAAATTGTAAAACAATAACCATGGGTGCAGAGCAGGCAGTAATTTCTCGATATACTAAGTATCATTCCCGAATGCAGGCAGCCTATAATGGTGCTATAATTTGGTAAATTGTAGACTTACTTCACCTAAATATATATATACGTGGTTGTAAACGGTAGTGTACGTCTATATACATATATATATATATATATATATATATATATATATATATATATATATATATATACACGTGTATGTATTACGTATGTTTACGTGCGTATGTACATGTATATATGGTAATGATACCGCAAACGTTTTTTATATATAGTCACATTGTAATGTTATATGAATTCAGTATAGTGTGCACGCAGTGGTGCACCCAGGATTTGTATCTTAATAAAAATAAATGAAATATACACAGCCGAATGTGTAACAAAATGCGACAAGCAAAACAAGATATAGACGATCACGAACAACAAGGAAACAAGTAATAACAACAACAAAAAAACACACTGGCACACGACCTGGGTCAGATTTGAATGTCAACGGCCATATTTTTCTTTGTGTTGCACAGTCAGCTGGATTTTCAACGTCAATTAACAGACTGAATGTAAGGAATAAGGAATATTTTCCAACAGCACTTTTTGCAATCTAGACTGTTTTGCATGCTATTCAAAATGAGGTTTTATTAGCGAGCTCTTTCAAATATTCTTTTCTGTTTCAACTATGATTTTAAGCGGGAAATTGTTTGTAGCTTGCCAGTTAGGGGGCCTTTTTTATAAATGTATTTTATACTTTTCGATGTCCTGTGAGGGCTTAAGCCCGGGAGTCCCCCTCCAGTGAGTGCACCACTGTGTGCACATATATTACATATATTTCTGCTTATTTCTCCTGAAACTTTGGAGTGTTATAAATTTATTTCTGTATTATGTTCGATTGTTTGTGAGAGTGTATGTAACATGATATATAATAATAGCGTGGCCGCAATTCACTAGTGGTTTTATTTTAATTAATTGTTATTAATATATTTATAATACTTGTGAAATATATTTGATTTGATTATTATTATTATTAACATTATTACGCTTGCAAAACGTAACGAAAACCTAGCGTAACTAAAGTGAGGCATCGACAAAATGTTGGTTATATACGCAAATTACGGATAAATCACATATATATATATATATATATATATATATATATATATATATATATATATATATATATATTTAGGGGAGACCTACATCGAATCAATGATGTAACACGGGCTTTAAGATAAGATATACATATATATATATAAATAATAATAAAGTACAAATTTGATTATTGATTTTCTTTTTTATACCTTACACTGTATTGGAAAAAAAAATACAATTTTGGGAAAACGTCTTTAAAACCATTTCAGTCACCATGTTCACTACAAGGTCCGTGAAATTTGAATACTAACAAAATTATATTTTCCGGTTGACCATGAAAATTATATTTATGTAAAAACATCGAAAATCACCTCTCGAATTATCTAAAAAGCAACGTTGTAAAATAAACAACCTGTATAAAATTTATCATTTTCTTTATATATGACTGAAAAGGTTAACTTTTCCCCTGCATCCCGAGGTACAGAAGTTTTTTGTTAATAATAATAATAATAATATTAAAAATAATTCATAAATTTTATTTGATATCATTTTAAAAAAATAAATCTATTATTTCGTTTCTTCCATTCCGACGACGAATACATTTTTACTGTACGTGTCTAATCGACACTGGCAATTATACTTAAACCTTTCAGTCATACATTATAAAATGTTAACATTAAATTATAAATTTTATACAGGTGTTTTATTATACAATACTGCATCTTGAGAGAACCTTAGATAATTTTTAATGTATTTATATATGTATAAAAATTGTCGTTAACATTAAAATTTTATGTTCCATATAATGGACATCGTGAATGAAAGGGTTAAATGTAAAAATTCGTATTTTTTTATTTAAGCCTTTCTAATGATACATACGCGTAAAACGTATAAAATGAGCATAGATAATATTTTTTTTTAAAATTTTTATTATTATTATTATTATTATTACCGTAACGGTCTTAGGTCGCTTGAACGTGTCTTTCTTCATTAAGATGTATCCTCTATATACGTGACCGGGTATGGTATCCGCGTGAACTTCGTGAAATAGACGAACGTGTTCGTAATCGACCGGAATTGACGTAAGCTGAAAAAGAAGAATTAATTACGAGTAAACCGAAATAATAATTAAGAAAAAATCGACGCTAAATATGGACACGGAACAAACTGATCGGATTAACGCGTATTTTTAGGCAACTCCGTCAAAATTTCTCAAATCGATAAACGCGACAACGGGACATATGTGGATAGCACACTAAAAAGTTAAGGAATGAGATACCGACGACTGACGGCATATTCTTAACGTTAAGGGTCGAATTATCTTAAAACTATAGGGCGGCCCAAAGAAGACGGACAGTTTGTTTTTCGATTGGTAATATAACGCAAACCGCGTGCTTCACGTTTAGTGTATGCACGAAAGATTCGATTTGTTTCAGTAATCACGGCATCCTATAACGAGAAGAAGCTCGTGTTTTGAGTGAAACGTTATTTTTGTCGTGAATCGAACAAGATAGTATGAAGAGAGTTTCGAAAAGAATTCAAAGTTACTCGGGTTTTTTTGTGGGGGGATACCTTAAAAGCCGCGTTTACGAAACACATCCGCGAGGTAAGACCTGAAAACTCGGATATCTGAAGAAACTATTTCAAACATTTAACGACCTATACTCGATGAAAGTTTTCGAAAATTTTGTAAAAAGACTGAATGAATGTATCGTCGCAAAATGGTGGTTATCTGAACGATATTACGTTCCATTCCACAAATGATTACAAGCTAATTTCTCCGTTTCCTACTTTTAAATAAAATTTCATTCAAAAATGTCGGTCGAGTAGTTTTTGTTATTAAAAAAGAAAAAATCCTTGTTTGTGTGTCATCCTATATAAAATTTTACCGCCAAGAATATATCGACGCGCAGATGACTAAAGCGATGCGTTTTACTAAACAATCGACGAAGGTTAACATGTAAGATTAGTAGAATGAGAAGGAAATAACTTTATTTAATAACGTTCAATACCTGCGAATGCCTTTTATTTTAAAACTATATAATAGCATAAAATTTAATATAATAAATATTTTTTACATTATACGGAGAAAAGCTGAAAAAAAAAAGAAAAAAAATACGGTAATACGGCAGAGAGTTACACACGTATAAAAAACTTATACGGGTAACCGTATAAATGAAAATAATTAAAATAAACACTAAACATTATCAAAATAATCTACGCCTAATTCTACGATTCTTTTTATACCTGGAATAAGAACATGGACTTATTCGTTCGTTCATACGAAGCTAAAAGAAATATATTTAAATATCTATCGAGAGTAAACCACGGCAGCTAGTTCTTTGTAACGTTATTCGCATCGTGCCTATTGTACTTTTTATTTTGGATAGAAGATTTTGCAACTATACAAATGATCGAGAGTTTGAAGTTCCCCACATCCACATAAGAAGTTTGAAGCAATTTATTCGATGTATACATCTACCGCGTCCCGCTCGGAACCTATCTATTCTGCACCTATCCAGTCGTAATACGGAAGTTCTATGCTGGGATCTTATATCCGAATTAACGGCTTTACTTATTTTCCCATCTTTCCTTCCAATTTCTTGACGTGTTCTCCGCATATACTGCCGTTTTCCAAGGTGACTGGCTAGATTTCAGTTCAAACAGGACATTAGTCTGGGTGGTCGAATAACATATGGAGTTGTTTAATCGACGATAGATACGATCACCGATTAAAAATTTGCGAGTATTATTAATTATATAAAACATACAGGTAAACGAAAAATGAGAAAAGTAATAATGTTGGTACCTCACAGGAAAACTTACCTTCATAACTGTTCCAAAAAAGCAGGATTAACCATAAATATTAATAAAACGAAGGTAAATACACCTCAAAAGTTACAAATAAAACTGGATGACAAGATACTAAAACAGGTCAGTGAATAAGGTATATATTATACCTAGGTCAAGTTATTACTACAGAGAAGGAAGCAATGCGTAAGGAAATTAAAAGACGAACACATCTCTCGTGGGTAGCTTTTGGAAAGTTGAGTACCGTCTTCAAAAATAAAGATATACCTAACAGCTTAAAAAAGAAAGTATACGAAAACAGTGTATCCTTCAAGTACTTATGGAGAACATGGAGCCTAACGAAGTATGTCGTTGAGAAACTTGCAGTGACACAGAGAGCTCACGAAAGATTAATATTGGGCATCAAGATATCAGACCAGAAAACCAACACCGTTTAGCGCAGTTAAAATGTAATTTGGCAGGTCATGTAGCAAGAAGAAACGATGACAGGTGGACGAAGCGAATAACAGAATGGCTTCCAAGAGAAGGACGCAGAAATCGCTGCCGGGCGGATACAAGGCGGCAGGACGATATACAGATATGATAAACGAGGCTCGTGATCGCTACAAATGGAAAGAAAAGGGAAACGCTTACATCCAGCAGTGGATTGATATAAGCGAATCGTGATCGTGAGATATATATATATATATATATATATATATATATATATATATAGTATGGCCGGGTCGTAATAAGATTAGTTGTATCATAAACATGATCAATTTTCCGGTTGTTCTCTTATTGAGATCGTTTAAGAATTAAAAATAATAATAATACTGACGAATTAAATTAAAGGCTCGCGATTAATTTATTATGAATTATCGCTAGTAACTTATAACGAAGTAGTACCAACCTCATTTAGAATGACGTGAACCGCTTCTTCAGTTCTCCCGGAGACGCAAACTAATCTCGGTATATCGTCAGCCGGGAGTCCGTTATTAATTTTGTCCTTTTTATTCGACGCTAACAATACGTGACAATTAGCACCGCCAAAACCGAAGCTGTTAATACCGACAATACCACCATTCCAAGGAGTCGGTTCCGTGATCACCTTAAGTTATTATTATTATCATCATTATTAGTTCCTTTTTACATAAATTATACAATTAAATTTTTGAATAATTTTTATTTGAAGTTTACGATAAATTCGAAAATCCGTATTTTTTAATATATATATATATTATTTTTCTGAAATTAGGAAGCATGTATTTGTTAATTATAATTTGTGCCGTCGTTGGAAGTCCAAAAGCATTTCTCCTCTACTATTCATATTTCCTAAACCGAATTTATAGCAACTTTAGTTTTTGTTATTTCTATTATACCCTACCTACAGCATGAAAATCGCGCATCATCTTTATATCACGACAGGATCACCATTCACATTATTTTTTTATTGTTCACTCGATAACGGTTTAACAGCCGAAAAGGTCGGTTATATTTCATTAAACAAAAAATTAAATGATTTAACTCATTTTTTGTTGTTAATTTTTTTTCTCAATATTACATTCCACATTTTTCAAATTAATAAAAACACATTAAATAACATATTTAAAAGATTAATTCAGTCCATGGTCATTTTTTTCATCTCTAAACAATTCAGTCGTACTAGATTGACAGATCATTTGTGGTTAGGATCAACAAATCTTATTCGAAGGAACACACAGTCTTAGCATCAGTTCCCCAAAAGTAGTCTACTTGGGTCTCTGCTGTATTCCATATCAGCGGATTTACCTACCAGTAATTAAACAATACTAGCTACATTTACGGATCCATCCTCGCGTAGAATTCGTAAGTTAGATATGCAAACTATGCTGTTCAGAACCACCTGAATCGAATTGTTCAATGGGATCAATATTGATGAATACAGTTTAATCCATATAAGTGCCAACATATTATGTTTACAAAATCTCGTATTCTACTTGGTCGTCAGACGGCCTTGAATTTAAAAACTAAAAGACGCATTTATCTCACAATGATTGCGCCGACTTGGCGTTATGATATTGAATTATATGAATCAACTAGTGCCGTCAATCTGAATACAGCGGCAGCAGTCGAAGATACTTCGTGTAAATTCTATGTTTCCAACTTAAAACTCCGCATAATAACTTAAATGTTCCATTTGTGCAGGGTATTTTACGAAAAACTATTTAAAACAAATTCAAACCTAATCCCAATATTTCCAGAATGCAGTCGTTAGAATTTCCAGGCAATCCAGCTAGAAAAATGAGAAGAAAATGGTGCTGGGACTAGCAACCGGAATATTTCTTTACTATATTACTTACTTTAAAATTCAATACTTCCGAAAAGTGTACTTTAATCATTACTTATATTTACCGCACATATTATTCTCGTAACATAATACTTTAATTATTATAACTATTCATTACTTTATCGTATCGTAATGTAATGTCTCATTAAAGTTAATATGCTAAATTAATCGTTATCACTGTTGTTTATGGTACTTGTTACCGGTACAATGAAAAAAAAAAAAAAAAAACAATAACTTCTTACCGTTATTCGCCCTTCTTGGAAAGCTTCCACGTCTTTCCTCAATGTTTTCAAATTAATATTAGGCGGTATAATGCCGGTTTCCATCGCTATGATCACTTTCGACACTGAACATAATCCGGACGCCGGTTCCGAGTGACCAATATTCGATTTTACCGAGCCGATTTTCAACGGTTCGGTACGACCCGGACAAAATACCATATCTAAAGCGTTTACTTCCTCCGGATCGCCGACCTTTGAAAATAGACATATATATATAACAAAAACGTATATTTATATATATATATCGAAGAATTAAATACATATACATACGTGAAGCTAATGTGTCCGTACCGTATAGTGTTACTTACCATACAGTATAATTATATATGTAATAAGATTATTAACAAAAAGTAAAAATTAAAAATAAATTAAAGTATAGTAAAACTTCTTTTAACCGTCACTGTAGCAGCATCTTGTTGGTACAGAAGAAGTTCATTGAATGTTTGCTGTCATCTGACGGTACAACAACGGTTAAAGATTCGTGGAAAAATGACAACATTGAATATTGCCAGTGCATGGGCCGACCTTAAAATGTTAAACATACAGAATGGATGGAATAAACTATTGTCTGAACCTGCACTACCGACTGAGGAAAACAACGGAAACGGTTAGTGTTGACGAAACATTGAAGTTTTGAAATAAAAACGGTCTGCTTAACAATGGCACACTAATAACTGAAGAAGTAACAGAGATTCGTTATAGTGATATAAACAAGATGAAGGTTTTGAAATTCTGACTAATAAAGATATTGTATCTACCGTTCAGAAATCCAATAATGGTGAAATTGAGGACGATGAAGAATCAAAATACACTCAAAATTCAGCTATTCGGAAGCTGAAACAATGTTAACAAAGTGCATCGATTGGTCTGGAAGAAAAGAGGAGGCAAACTTTTACACAGATCCTACGCCTAGAAAAAATACGGAATATTGTCGTAAAGAAAGCTCGAGCTGCAAAGAAACAAGAAAATTACCGACTATTTTAAGATGTAAACGATTCAACGTATACAGTCTTTCTATATAATTATATTATATATTTCTAAATAAAAATACAGTACTTTAAACGTTATCCAATCAAACACATATATATATATATATAATAATTTCTTCCCTAAACGATTTACAATCTTGTATGATTCTATATATGTAATTTGTAAGCGAATTTCTGTTCTTTCTTCACGAGAAAAGTATAGCTTCACTTTTTTTAAGCATTCACAGTAAGTTCCCATTTGTTTAGAAAACTCTTCACTTTTGCGTGTGTATATATATATGTGTGTGTATATGCGCATGTGTGTGTGTGCATATGTGCATGTGTGTGTGTATTCGATAAATATATAACTATTTAAGGGATTTAAAGGAAAATAACTAAAGAAAAAAATACTTCATTCTGTCCGTAATAAGAAATTGAAAAACGGCAATAAATATAAATATATTTTCTCCTCACCCTAATCGATTTATAAAAAATATTTACAAAGTTTCCTTCTTTACAATTGATTTAGATAACGTTCAAGCATAATACACATATACGTACATGATAACTGGGGAAATTAAGTTGCTTAGTACAATTGGCAAAGAACTATCACACATACATATGTAGTATATTTTTGAACAGCAGCTAATTTTTTAATTTTTTGCTTAATAATCGATTTTTTTTATGTGTGCTTTTGGTTACTTATACTTTTCAGTCGTACAAATTATAAAATTTTAACAGAAAATTGTAAAATTTTATACCACGCGTTTATTATACAACACTGTTTCTTCATTCATATTTATACAAAAATATTTTAAAAATTTTATAATTTTAAAAAATAAATTAATAGGGAGCAATTAACTTCTCGAAAATTTAATTTTTTTTATTTCATTCCAGATTTAATATGAAGAAAATTTAATCAAATTAATATCTATTAATAATCGATTTTTTTATTTGTGTTTTTGGTTATTCATACTTTTCAGTAGTATACATTATCGAATTTTAACGCAAAATTATAAAATTTTATACCGGCGTTTATTATACAATACTGTTTCTTAATTGAACCGTATATATATATAACTATTTTCTTAAGATTGAAATTTCACGTACCACATAATATAGTGTCGACATAGCTGAATTTTTTTTTTTTAAAAGTAAACCGATAAATGAATTAACGAAAACGAACCCTGGTGCCGGTTCCGTGCGCTTCGATGTAATCCAACGTACTGGGACTTATTTCGCATTCTTCGTAAAATTCTTTCAACAATTTCTGTTGTATTATTCCGGATGGATAAGTAATACCTTGTTCTTTGTAACCGTCGCAATTAGTTTTACTGTGAACTACTCGAGCGTAAACACGACGTGCGTTTTTCAACTTCTGCAGAAATATCACGCAAATCGTCTCCGACCTACAATACCCGTTAGCTAACGACGATCGAAAGAAAGAACAGAAAACAAAAAAAAAACATTATAGTATAGATTGTAAATATGTAATGTTTTTCTATTATTATTACTATTTGACAATACGGGCCCACATGCACCCAATGATTTACGGTGGTCCTAGATCTGATTTAAAAGATTCAGTGAATCCGGGAACAGGGAAAAATTATTAATATGGTCGGCAGATTCAGATAAAAGTTGAGGTAAGGAAGAAGGAAGGCTGTGCTGAATTTTAAATGTTGCGAGAGCGTGACAGAATGTTAGTATGTGGAGTATAAGCAGTTGTGACATTTAACAAAAGGGACAGAGTGGATGGTCTGTGCCTTGAAGAAGATAGGAATTGGTAAGATTTGAGTGACATATTCGAAGTCTGGTAAGGATAACATTTTTCTTTCTTCTTCCGAAAGGAAATGGCAGCTGAAATATTGGGATTGAAAGGAGATGGTTTTGTTGATTAAACTTCCATACCCGACACCGGGATTTTTCAGAAAAACTTTTACGTCGCTATAGAGAGAGAGAGAGGCGAGCGGAAATGTGTGGAAGCAAGGACGCCTCCGTTGGCAGCTCGGTCAATAGTCTCGTTTCCAGGAAGACCGATGTGGTTGAGAATCCAAAATGTTTTCGAAACTACTCTCTACATAAAAAAAAATGATGCGCGTTACTATTGCCGAATTTTTTGTCTTATTGTGCTGATGATGATTGTGATTATTATTTAATAGTAAACCGAACAAAATATAACACAATCACTAAAAGTTTTTTTTATAAAAAAAGTTGTAATAATTTTTGCGCGTGCTTGAAAATGACGTAACTGTCGAAAAGCTTCGCGATTAAAAAATTTTTAGTGATTGCGTTATATTCCGTTCGGTTTATTATTAATTAATAAAATCACTACTCTTCAATATATTCAACAGTTACTATTATTATTATTATCAAATCAAATTTATTTAGTCAAATTAAGTTATTATATATAGTGTCTACCGCCATGTCCACACGCTTATGACTTCTGTACAATACACCACGCAGGTTAATGACACCTCCTCGGTCTTTTGATATACACGTCATTACAAATTTCTGGAATTATCTTGATGTCCAGGTAAACGCAGGATTTCCAACACTAAAGATTTACACCAAGCTTTCACTTGGTAGAATCTATGCCCCGACGGCTTCAAGCCATCTTCGATGCAAGGGAATAAGTATTAGTATGTTTTTTTTTTCATTTCTAGCAAGCGTTCTTTTATTATAGTCAGTTGTGATCACAAATACTTTTTTGGTGTTATTTTTCATAATTTTTTGTACATCCTGAAGATGTTTTCCATTTCTTTCGTTCAAAGGCATATCTTTTCCTCGTTCTTTTTTTACTATATGCAATTTCTTTTAGCGTTGCGCGTTATTCCCTCCAATCTAACGGTCTTCTTTAGTGATGATCGATTTTTTTTTACCAACTGTATATTACGCTATTACGCGGTTGATTTATATGAAGACAAGAAAAATGAAGAAACATGCGGTCTATATTTTCTTTATTCGAGTATATAGGAAAGCATGTTTACTAGTGTGTATGTGTACAACTGTATGTTCAAAACAGTACGGCCGTATTTGTGTGTTTGATCGTTAAGTAACACTATATACATTATAATGAACATGATCGAACTGGTGTTATATCGCCGTTGTGAATTCGAACAATGTAATGCGTTAATCAACAGCTCCTTCCATGGGAATATTGGCACTCGGTTCTGTTGTCCATGTACGTGTCTCGAGGGAGATCAAGTTTAGTCGGGGTATTTCTACTTTTTGTTTTTGGTTTGAATATGTATAGGTACTATACCATAAGGAACATTTTTTTTTTCTCGTTGGTTTAGTAATTTCTTTTTCAGCGGGTTATATGAGTGTGGTATAGTTTTATTTTTGTTACTACTTTTTTTTTTTTTTTTTTTAATAATTATTCTATCAGTGCATACACTGTAATTGGCGTTTTGCCGTTGTGTAAGCACCAAAATTCTACAAATGCTTCTATTTTTGGTACTTTTCTTACGTTTTACAAATTACACGTATTATAATAATTTTCGGTGTGTATCGAGCGTAGTAGTAAGTTTTTTCTGTTATGTATTTCTTTATGATTGCAAGTTTCCAATTTTTTTTTTGCAGCTTAATATAGTTGCAATTAACTGTAATTGTTATTTTAATATTAATATTATCATCTAGTCTACGGTTACTCAACTTTGTAAATAAATATTCGCGATTGTAATTTAAGCACGTAGACTTTAATTTTCTTCTCTTCAATTTTTTTTTTGTATATGTACGTGTTTGTATATTTACACTTACCGGAATCGTCGAAACATTTGCATCGACCATCTGGACTGAGGACACCTAAACGAGCAAACTGAAGCGAAACGTAAGGATGTAAACAAAGATTGCTACCACCCACGACAGCGTTTTCGCAAAAACCATCCCTTATTGCTCGGTAAGCATGCTCCAATGCGTACAAACTGGACGAACAGGCTGAATCAACTGTATAACTCGGACCTGATGTAAGAAGTTGTAAGAGGTAAAAAAAGATATTCATGTGTATATATATATATATATATATAATACAATATACACACACTAATATATATCTAACAAAAACGACCCCACGTGATGCAGACAGTGAGATAAGTACCGCTTAATTTGGAATAACCATTAAACAGTGACCAAGATACCGGTGGAATCTCTAATAAACGATTTCAATACAGGACAATGAAGTACATACGAATGAACAATTTAAAAACGGTCTACTATAATTCTGCAAATCTGACGACTATTTCAGTAATATATATATATATTTTTTATAAATAACTGAAGGCAGTTACACTAAATTTAAAATTCCACCAGTATAAAACTTTTACAGAATCCGGAAAATAATATTGAAGAAAAAATTAATATAAAAAAACAAAATTAATAAACAAATATATTGATGTTAAATTTCAACAATTCAAAAAATAAACAGAACAGAAGCAGAACAGCATTTTTGGAGTATATTTCCACAATCACCATCAAATATTTTTAAGTAATTATATTTAATTTATATTTTAAAATTATGATTTTTTAAAAATGTTTCACTTGATAATGGCGTAAATGCCGAAAAGCTTTGTGTTTTCTATAAGAAAATAAATATTAGTGATTTAACTAATTTTCAATTGATTTTTTATAAAAAATACAGTACTCTAAATGTTATCTAAATATTTTTTTTATTTCTTTCATAAATCATCTACAATTCTGATACAGTATTATATATATAACTTGTTTGTAATGGAATTTTCGTTATCCGTCCATTCAGTTATCAGTCACAGGACGGATAAAATAAGTTCTACTACTGTATATACATATATATATATATCATCATCTTAGTCGTAACTCCACGTAGGAGTATCGTGATCAAGGTAACAGTTTCATTATTTTCTGCCTCCATCCTGGACGATCTTCGGCATCATGAACGCATTTTGAAAATGACATCCGAGCTGCAGCAGTCACTGCATCTCTCCATTTAATTGGTACTCTGCTTTTGGCCGCACACCATTCATTCTTCCGAATATATATATAATATTGAATTAGCCGCTAATGGACTACGTTGTCAACTGGTCCTGTCATTCTTCTTTTGTCACTGTGTAGTTTTTTTTTTATTCTTCAGTCCATGAAGGTACCAGTGTTTCCTTTCAGTTTCTCTGCGAATGGTTTACAATATACATACATATGCATGTGCGTATGCGTTTGTGTATGTATATATATATATATATATATAGATATATATATATATATACAATACCTTCGTACATTGTATATAAATATGAATATGTGTATAAATGTATGCATTGTGTGTGTTATACGTATACATTATTCACTATACGATTTTCCGAACCCGCCAAACACGCAAGTTGGACTCTTTGCCTGACTGCAGCTCCTACAGACCTAAGACGATCCGTAATAGACTACAGCATGGCAAATTAGCACCAACCTGAAACCGGAGATGTTTTCTTCACCCGTAGGAGACCAGCTCTATCTGACAATGTGATGGTACAGGGAAATAGATTAGAGTGATGGTGATAAAATTCGTTATCTCGATGTGATCCTCGACGATAGACTTACTGTCACTAGACACATAAATAATATCGCAACCGAGTCAAACAATACCTTCCGCTCCTTGTATTCTTAATCACAAGTCTTTCCTCAACATTAACCAACAAGATAATGCTGTATAAAGCGCTAATCCGTCCAATACTTTGTTACGCTTATCCTACTTGGAGCTCGATATCAAACATTAATAAATTACAAATCATTCGAAATAGATGCTTGGGATGTATTATTCTCAAAGCAGCTCCCTATGCTAGAATCGACAGTATGCACGAAGCTATTGACTTGAGAGATTTTAAAACTATCGACTGACATTTTTATTAAATGCTCGTATCGAAATAGCGAACTCGTTTACTTCAAACACTTCGTTTCTCTAAATATAAACACAGACGACTTAAACGTAACGTAATGTAGTAATAAATTACGATTACTTCATTTATTAATATTAACCCGCTTTACTTAGTAAGTACACTCGACACTACGTCACGCGCTTTTGTATTAATTTAAGAACTCAATACTCAAAAAACGATATATATTTTAGCAAGTTTAGACTTGCGGATGCTAGTAACTGCTTATCAAAAACAGCAGTTTAGACTTAAGGTCTCCTATATTAACACGCGACTTGTTTATTTTGTAGTCGCAGGTTTAACTTATGCAAATATACCGTGTCGTTTGCTTTCGTTGGATCTTTCTTAGTTCGCTTGTGATATATATTTTTTTAATTTTTGAGCAAATTAAGACGTTCGCTACAATTCGTATAGTTTATAACCGTTTGTACGCATCTACTTATATTTCGAGAAGATTTCTTTTTTCTTTTTTTCCCTCCCGGAGAGTTTTTGCGTACGATGTGTATCATCATCATCATTATCATCGATCATTATAGTGAATTTTACATAATCCGTAACCAGAAACTTTCATATTACGCTAATAAGAACTCTAAAGCATAGCTACCAGTATAACGTCCTTCTTGCTGTGAAATCGGACGTTGATTTCTGGAACCACCTATTAATTTATCCCGTTCGAACTGTATAGCATTCAGCAGGCTCATATTTCTAATTAGAAAACTTGTTTACTTTATAGTCGCAGGTTTTTTATTTTTCCTTTTTTCCTGCGGCATTTAACGTTTTCGTTTATTATTTATTACTACGTTATTGTGGTAATCCCCGGTGGTACACAACGTTTGTAACTCGTGTTATATATTTTCTTTTATGTTTATAAATCATGCAAACATATTATTGTTGTTGTTGTCGTCGTCGTCGTCGTCGTCAGCAGGCTCAGCCTTGACCACACATCACTCTTTCATTAACCCTGCTTTTTGCCCCTTTTGACTACTACCAAACGCCATCATTATTCGCCATATTTTACCACACTGACCAACACTCCGTTACTATGGACGCCGTATCCGTCCGCAGAGTCTATCTGGTTTACCTTCCAACAGGTCTTCAACTATTCCTTTAATTATACAATTCCTTTTCTCTTCCAACCTCGTTTATTACGCGTAAGTCGTCAGTACCGTAATAGTGTCGAACGCGGCACTATAAAAATAGAAATTAAATAATTAATTAAATGTATCCGTATAATCGAAAAGTATACGAACGCTGTATTCAAATTTTTCCAACATTACTATTTCACACTGTTCAAATTCCTCGTAAAGGAAAACAAAATTAATTTCAGCGTGTAATACCACCGGTCAATGCTGCCTTGAAGATAGACATCTGAAAAACATTCCTATAGTTGATTTATTATTATTTATAAAAATTTGTCTCTTGCTGTGAAAAAAATGACAATTTTTAAATGACAATTTTTAAATGACAATTTTTTTTACGTCTACGCGTTATGTTTACGCAACGGGAAAAACGATTCTTACCGTTAACGCCTAACCAATAGGAAATTCTATTCGCCAACATCGCTCGAGAACAACCGGTAATACCGAATCCATCGATTTGGATTTTTTCGTAAAACCAAGTTTTTTCAGATTCGCTGAAACACGCTCCCACGAATACTCCGGTTTTTGTACCGCGCAAAGTTTTCGGATTAATCCCTAGAAGTAGTAATAGTAATAATACAAATAAAATGATCATAGCGTCAACGATAATAACAACAGCGTTTGTGCACGCGTAGCGTAGCGCTAAGATCGTAGCAGAGTTCGAATCCTACCGAGTAGGAACATTTTTTATGGTAAAAAAAACTCCAGTCATCAATTAGGTGGAAGAACGCTCTGTATCGACTTGTTCGACATACAATAACGAGCATTTATTTAACTTGTAGTTAGCTATCCATGCGACTGGTCAGTAACTTATTAGAAAAGTAAAAAGGACCCATCACAACTTCAGGATGAGTCTAAACAACGAGTTATATATATATATACACATATATATATATATATAGATCTTAAAATTTTTGTCTATTCTTTTTTTGTACGCAATTATTTTCTATTAAATATCTTGACTGGATTACTTAAGTTTCATTTAAACGCCACAGAGCCATCAGGACCTCAAATAGACTAGAACGATGATTTTCTAATTGATGGGCAGAAAGTATCAAACCTCCGGACACGTTGATCGATATCACGTTGATAACTATATTAGAAACATGAGTTGCCTATTTCAAAGACTGGAACAAACTAATAAAGAATATGGATTTATAATTAAATGTAAAAATTAAAACGATAATAATCGATCGATCTAAAGATAACTGTCGTAACGTATAAAACATATAGACGACGTAGATGCGATTAGTAAGTTGAAACGTAGTATATATAGATTGTCGAGAATATCGGAGATTGCAAAGCAGAAATACAACATCGCACGCGGGTAACTAAAAGCGCGATCGGTAGACTAGTAAACATTTAGCGCGACAAAAACTATAAAGTGAAAATTAGAAAAATCATTAGTATTGTCGATTTTTTTATGTAGCGCCGAAACCTGGACGATCGTTGTATACCGAACTGAACGTACATACGTTGAATCTCTCGAGATTTAGCGTTATAAACGAATGTTGCGGTTCCCGAAGACAAACGACTGTCTATATTAATTGAGACAAAGACGTCGTCTTTTAACGAAAGTAACGATCCGAGTTGGGCGATTTTAAAATGAACTGGAGGCGCTCTTCGTAGAGAGAAAAAGGTATCCGCGGTCGTCTAAAATAGTAGGTTGGAATTCGAGAATTTACCGAGAAACGCTTCAGTGAAATGAAACGTACAATAGAGACGCAGAGCGTAAATTACTTAATAAATGACGACAGCGTTTCTGCGTCACACGATACCCCTTCTTCTAGGGGCATGCATAAGATTCAAAGAAAAAGATCGATTGTGAAACATTCTAAATTTTCTCTCGTATTCTCGAATTGTCCGTCCATTGCAAAAACAATCATATAGCAGAATCCGTAAACAATACCGCAGTTCCACGACTAAAGGTTCATTAGAAAGTTTAAACGTATCTATATACAATGTCACATACTGAAAAACTCGCTGCGGGGCTCATTTAACTGAATATGCTGTAATAACGAACGTCCTAATATGAAAAATTATATAATTTGAATTAACGTGTCGTAGTTTTAACATTAGGAAAGTTAAAATTGAACGAGGAATATAAATTCATAAAAATTATCAAGCTATTCGGCTTACGCCAACGGAGTCTTAGACCTGTTATTTTACTGTTTAAAAAAAAAAAAACATACATAACGATTCAACATATATATATATATATATATATATATATATATATATATATGTATATATATAAATATTGCATACATTTTATATATATACATATATATATATATATATATGTGTGTACATATTTGCGCGCGTTTTTTAAAAGTTAAAGTAATAAACTCATCTGAATTTCAAATTAAGCGAAAGAATTACATTACTCGCCAGTTGATTTGTAATGCTAAGCATATTATCATAAAGGTAAAAAACCTTGTCTTGTAAAACGGAACACATTACAATAATTCGAACACCTCATATACAATACATATATATATATATATATATATATATATATATATATATAATTAAATACAATAATTTCGGAATAACAACGTACAAAAAGAAAAAAGAATCTATGTATTAATAAAAGTAAAACAATATATTGATATTAAATGTGGAATATATTGGAGAGTAGTGATTTTATTAATTATAAACAAAACAAAATATAACACCGTTTTTAATCACTAAAAGTTTTCTATTGCGAAGCTTTTCGAACAATTACGTCATTTTCAAGCACGCACAATAAATATTACTCAAACTTTTAGTGATTAAACGGTGTTATATTTTGTTTTGTTTATAATTCAATAAAATCACTACTCTCCCCGCCGATATGTTCAACATTTAATGCAACCTGAACCTGGTTTGGAGATATATATCAATTTTGATGAAGAATTATTTTTCAAAATCTGTTTTAGGTAATATTTATTGTGCGTGCTTGAAAATGACGTAATTGTCGAAAAACTTCGCAATAGAAAACTTTTTAGTGATTAAACGGTGTTATATTTTAATTTGTTTATAATATATTGATAAACCCTAGTTTACGTTTCAAACAACATGCCGTGCCCATCGTCAAAACTAACCTAACCTAACCTTAAATATATTGGCAATACTACATCCTGATCGGTTCTCAATTGACCGTTCACCGTTCTCCATGCTCGATCAAGTCGGAAGCCATCCTCTCTGTTGAAGTTCTTGAATTTCTCAATTTCTAACGCTTCCCTAATAATTCTTTCACCTAACCGATCTACTTTGGCAAGAACTTTTGTATCCTCAAACATTATCGCATGCCCCATAACAGCTTGATGCTCCGCAACAGCTGACTTTTCTATACGCCCATACTTGCAGTCCGTTACATGCTCCTTTATCCTTACAGCGACATTTCTGCCTGTTTGTCCTAAATTAATATATAAATAATAAATTAATAAAAAAATAATTTTTTTAAATAAAAAATTCTACTTTATTTCAAATGTCGTATCGAAATTTGAAATATAAACGGCAACAGTCAGCCTTATTTTGACATTATAATACTTTTTTATATTTATTATTATTATTATTGTTATTATTATATTGTATAATAATTCGAATACCTGCATCCACTATAGCTTCGTAAGCCTTCTCCAATAACATGCGAGACATCGGATCCATAGTTTGAGCTTGCTTATAGTGAACGCCGAAGAAAGCTGCGTCGAATTTATTCACCACATTCAATTTACCAGTCCTCTGAGGAATTTCAGGGTGTTCTGTTGTTCGTTTCGATTAAAAAAAAAAATAATAAACGAGAATATATAAGTAAACATATATGTACACGCATGTTTATAAATAAAACGATATTTCAAGTTAAAGTAATCGATGAAAAATCCAACACTAAAACCGACACAAATTTTTAATTCGCAAATCTCCCAAATGAGTTAACTCATAAGTTGCAACATACACTGAAAAAAAAAAAAAACTTTATTTACTCTTATTATATAAAATGGATTTTTAAACAATTCAATTTTTTCAGATTAAAAAATGTTCTAGAAATATTCTAAAGATAAATGTATATTTATTTATTTATAATACGACAAAGTGCCTGGAATGAATTTATAAATTAATACAATTAAAATTCTTTACAAAATTAAAAATATTGAAACTGGTAATGCCGCTTATTGTTCTTCTGGTCGTACAGACGACACTATACAAAAATGATTATCAATCGAGTTTAAACAATTAGAATAATATTTTAAAAGATGAAAAACCAGAATAAACTTTACTCACAATTTATTTAGCTAAAAGAGAAAAACGATTACTATAAACGATGTATTCGTGAAGTAACGAATAAATATAAAATATCTCGACATAATTTTAGATAACTTTGACCCTTAGTGTAAAGTGAACACATTCGAGAAACTGGCCATTTATAAAAAAAAAAAAAAAAATATAAAACAAGTTATATTATAGGAATATCCTTCTTCTTCTTATGTACGCCATCTCCGATCTGAGTTTGGCGATCAGTAATGCCATTTCCAACTTTATCCACGGCCGCATTGTTTAATTCCGCTTATGTACATCGTTACCATCGTTGAAGATCAACCCCTCCCCCAAAAAACACGCAGAAGTTTCCTTCTGCATTCGATTCTTTTGCCAACAATTTCTGCAGGTAGATTGCAAAGGATGATATTTTTCATTTCGATAGACACGATACAGATATCCCCGGTTTTACGTGTAATTCATTCCAATTTAATTAAGATATTAATTCAAAATTCTCGCTGTAGAATTATATTAAAATCACATTTATGCGCAAACTACGTTTAAAAAAATTGTTAAAATTCACACTCGATTTTTTTTTCACATATGAAAAAATTCAGCGATATTCTCAACATCGTTAGTATAATGAGATGTATTAGGACATCCATTTCAGATTATCTACAAATTTACCAATATTAAGCAATTAAAAAAAAAAAAAAAAACTCGTTTGTAGTCTATAAACGTTATATAATAATATACTCTGTATAATTTCTCGGAGCTTTAATACGCAAATGCTTCTTCCTGCTGCAATGAAATCCGTTTGTTTTTCCGGATTTTCCACTTAAGGTATCCTTTTGAGAGTTTATGCAGTGTTATTAAAGCTAACGATAACCATACACCGAGACCATTCCTTACATATATATATATATATATATATATATATGTGTGTGTGTGTTTCTACTTATTCTTATTAGCAATTAGCGGAAAACTGCTGCCTTTCCCAAATTTTTTTTTAAACATCGTGAACTTGCGTTTTTCCTCGTCAATTTGCCCTGAAATTTCGAATTTCATCTACCCATCTTAAGTCGTCCTAAGGCTCCTTTCCAATCAGCTGGCCATATTTCCATCTCAAATTACTATTTTTAATGATACTTATCGGATCTGTCACTTCTGTTTTTCGTCCATTTCTCCTTCAGAGTGATCCTCGGTTTTCTGTCAATACCTTTGTTCCGCTGGCATACGATAAAACTGTCAGAACACGCTGGTTGGTGTTTTTTTTTCAGGATTAAAGGTATTTTCGCAACTTTAAGTAATCGTGTTCTTCCGAATATTTCATCCTCTAAATCGTCATTTGCTTTATTAATTAATCATCCTAAATAAATGAATTTGTCGATATTTTTAATCTTTTGTGAGTTTATATATATATATATAAATACATTTATCTTTTACAAAAATTAATCGCACGTGTTTTTAGTTCTACTTATATCGATTTTGAACCTTATTCTTGCCCATTTACCATTAAATTATGGTTTCTCGGAATTGTTTCAGATTATCGAATTTCGGTGACGTCGCATCTCCTCGTCCTGTTTCGTTTTCTAAACGAATGTTTCCTCATTAATATGTGCTACTAATTTTGATACCCCCCTCTATCTAGCGTCTAATATTGCTTTATTGTTCAGACAGGTTCATTTGGAAATCTGCAAAATCCGTGAATACTGTAATTTCAGTTTTTTTTTGTTTCTTCAATTATTTGCCTAACAACGTATGTATGATATATCGCGTTCCTACCCTTTTTTAAACCACGCCTGTTCAACTGGCTAGTTTGCATCAAATTTAACCACCTTGATTTATATATATATATATATGTATATATATATATATATATATATATATATATATATATATATATATATATATATATATATCAATGAAAGCTATATGTAAAAATTAAAATTTTAACCTAAAAAATATAATATTGTTAACAAATAAAATACAACATTTTGAGCGAATAACAATTGTTCGTTATAATCATAACAAAAATAAATAAGTCAGCTGTCAGTTCAATCTATGGCTATTCAAATTTAAAGTACATAGAAATAAAATGTAAATAAAAAAAAAATTAATTAAATATTTGTAAATAAAATTTTAATTCCTTCGTCATTTTATATTCATACATACTCTTTAATTAATAAACTGATTTAATATTGTAATATTTTAATTTAACAATTAAACAATTCGAAGGACAACGAAACAAGATATTTTTAAATATTTAGTTTTTTTTTAACGTTCGGACGTGTATATTTATACGTTTTTGTGTTTTTTTTTTTAATATTGCTATTTTTTCCATATTATATCTTTTGTTCATTTTTCTTCCCATTGTATTTAGACCACGATTACATTAACATATTATCATTATTGTTATTATTAATTAAGTAATAATTAATATCTTTATTCGCAGTTTTATTAAAAGCAATAATTGTTCATAAATAAGTACGACAATAAGTATTTCGTTTTTCTTTTTACTAGTGTAAATGGGCAGGTGCTGCGCGATGTGTGTACCTTCTAGTAAATGTGTGCTAAATTATATTCCGGCTTTAGCTATATATGTATGTGTGTATGTGGGTTATGTCTACTTTCTTCCTTTAAAAGTGTATATTTTTGAGGTGAAACTTCGAAGTGTAAATGTGCAGTTGTTGCGCGTTGTGTGTACCTTCTAGTAAATGTGTGCTAAATTATATTCCGGTTTTAGTTATATATGTATGGGTTATGTCTACTTTCTCTCTTTAAAAGTGTATCTTTTTGAAGTGAAACTTCTATAATTCTTGACGTTTTGATATATTCGATACATCGATGTTTTTCGTTTGATATTTTACATCGATAAAGCTGATTTTAAGATGTGGTTTATTTATTTAGATTTTATATTTTTAAATATTTTATCTCGGTCGATATTTACAAACTAATTACATTCACACTAATAGTAACTAATTAATTAAATAATAATAATAACCAGCGATAGGTATTTTATTATAATTACAGTTTTTACAGATTTTATCATCCTTCAGTTGCAATATTTCTCTAGAACTATGTTGGTTACACTGGCAGTCACTGGCTCATTTCAGTGATCAATTAGGCTGTAGAAAAAATCAAAAATTTAATGGAGACTCAGTTATGTCCGAATGAAGATACTGAATGCGACTATGATAAATCTGAAAAATGTGAGGAGACCTTTTCACTATGGAGCGATCATTACAAATATTTGTGCATCGTAATTGGAAAAGTAATAAATCAGAAGAAAGTATTTCTGATGAACTTTCCATTTATTTAAGAACGTCTGTAGGAAGATTGAATGAAAACCCATTGGAAATATGGAAAGATTATACAATTTCCTAAATTATATAAAATTGCATTCATATATTTAACGATGGTGTTGACACATCTGTTCCATCAGAGAGATTGTTTTCACGGGCAGCGCAAATATTAAACCAACCAACAAAGAAATCGATCGAAGGGCAAGAGATTAAACAAAATTGTATTTTTACAAAGTATCGACAAAAAAAAAATATTGGGATTTTTGAAGTTTTTGTAATATTATTTTTAATAAGTACTTCGTAATCTATTATTGTGTATTTAATTTGTTTAGACGGTAATTTTTAAAAATTTTTGTTGATTAATAGCAGTCATTAAATAAAAAACCATGGCTGTCTGAAAAAACGATGAAACTTATTAACAACCGAAGAGAAATGAAGGAAAATGGACAGTACAACGCAGATATAACAAAATTAATAAATCGACAAATTTCAAAAAGTTGTAAAAATGATAAAAATACGTACATCAAAAATATATGTAAAGAAATCCAATCCCACGCGGAGAATGTGGAACCAAAGAATTTGTACAAAAAAGTAAAACTATTATCACGGGATTTTCAAACTAGGAATTGGATTATTGAAGGTGAAAAAGGTATTATTAGAACAGAAAAGAAAGAAGTAGCGGAAGTATGGAGAAATTATTGCCGATCTTTATATTATCATGATGATGAACGAACACTGGCAATCTCACAACCGCTGACAGAATTAGAAATAGAGACATACTAAAAAGCGAAGTCATAGAAGCTATTAATTATTTAAAAAACAATAAAGCTGTGGGCGTTGATGGAATACCAGCAGAAGTCCTAAAAAATACTGGAGAAGTAGGCGTGCATGCTGCATTCTATATGTAACACCATATGGGAAACTACAGAATGGACACATGAATGGTGTAAATCTATATATATTCCTCTATATAAGAAAGGAAAAAGAACTAAATGTGATAATTATCGAACCATTTCTCTATTGCCGCACGCTAGTAAAGTAATGTTACGAATTCTTAACAATCGTATCCGCGGAAAAATGAGCGAACAAATTGCCAAAGAACAAGCTGGATTTGTTAAAGGACGAAGCACAGGGGAACAAATCCTAAATATGAGACAATTAATAGAGAAATCAAGAGAGTACAATGTGTCATTAGTGCTATGTTTCATTGATTATCGAAAGGCTTTCGATAATGTAATCTGGAGCAAACTCTGGGAAATATTGATGGAGATGGGTGCCTCAAAGCACATTGTGAATCAAAAACTATATGAGCACAACCAAAATATCATAAAGCTACAACTCGGTACACAGTCCGAAGAATTTACTGTAAAGAAAGGTGTAAAACAAGGATGTGTACTTTCACACATATTGTTAATTTATATGGAGAACATATAATGAAAAAATCAGTTGAAAATTAGTTAAATCACTATTATTTATTTTCTTAAGGAAAACACAAAGCTTTTCGGCATTTACGCCATTATCAAGTGAAAAATTTTAAAAAATCACAATTTTAAAAAATATAAACTAAATATAATTACTTAAAAATATGTGATGGTAATTTTGAAAATATGATCCAAAAATGATGTCTGCTTCTGTCGGTCTATTTTTGATTTGTTGAAAATTAATATCAGTATATTTGTTTATTAATTTAGTTTTTTTATATTAATTTTTCTTCAATACTATTTTCCTGATTCTGTAAAAGTTGTATACTGGTGGAATTTTCAGATTTTTAATATTTATTTTCATTTTATTTGTAAAATTGTGTTTTTTAAAAAAATTTTGTGGTTGTATATTTTTATATTTTATATTTTACGTTTCGACATCATACATCGCAATAGTGAATGAAAAATTTAAAATTCCACCAGTATACAACTTTTACAGAATCAGGAAAATAATATTGAAGAAAAATTAATATAAAAAAAATAAATTAATAAACAAATATACTGATATTAATTTTCAACAAATCAAAAATAGACCGACAGAAGCAGACATCATTTTTGGATCATATTTTCAAAATTACCATCACATATTTTTAAGTAATTATATTTAGTTTATATTTTTTAAAATTGTGATTTTTTAAAATTTTTCACTTGATAATGGCGTAAATGCCGAAAAGCTTTGTGTTTTCCTTAAGAAAATAAATAATAGTGATTTAACTAATTTTCAACTGATTTTTTCATAAAAAATCACTACATTCCACATTATATAAAAAATTAGAACATATAATGAGGAAAGTTTTAGAGGATTGGGATGAAGGCGTTTCTATCGAAGGACTCAAAGTTACAAATTTACGGTTTGCTGACGATATAGCATTGTTAGCACCTAATATGGAAAAAATGCAACGATTGTTGAAGAAATTAGAAGATATAAGTAAATGATATGGTCCACAAATAAATAGTGGAAAAACTAAGTTAATGGTAATTGATCGGAAGAATACAATAAAGGAAAAACATAAAACCATTCCTGGTTATGAAACGGTAGAAAATTTCGTTTATTTGGGATCCTTGTTGGAAAGTAAAGGCGGATCTGAAGGTGAGATCGAGAGAAGAATTCAAATAGCACGGAGTGCGATGGTTAAACTAACACGGATATAGAAAGATTCCTCTGTTACAAAAAATACAAAAATTCAATTTGTACGCACTCTGGTTTTTTCAATATTTCTATATGGTTCAGAAACGTGGATGATCAGAAGTCCGAACAAACTCGCATAAATAGTTACAAAATATGGTGCAGGAGGCGGCTCCTTCGAGTTTCGTGGATGGAAAAACGTACTAATACGTCTATTTTGGAAGAAATTCGTCCAACGCGCAGATTAACAACGGAAGTTCTCGCACGTATTATGAGATTTTTTGGTCACATCATATGAAAACATGACGGAATCGAAAGAACAATAGTTATCGGAAGAATGAATGGTGTGCGGCCAAAAGGCAGAGTACCAATTAAATGGAGAGATGCAGTGACTGCTGCAGCTCGAATGTCATTTTCAAAATGCGTTCATGATGCCGAAGATCGTCCAGGATGGAGGCAGAAAATAATGAAACTGTTACCTTGATCACGATGATACTCCTACGTGGAATTACGACTAAATGATGATATATACATATATATATATATATATATATATACACATATATATATATATATATATATATATATATAGATTTATTGGAGAGTAGTGATTTTATGAATTAACAAAACAAAATAAAATCAAAGTTAATCATTAAAAAATTTTTTCTTGATAATGACTTAATAGTCGAAAAGCTTCGTGTACGTATTTGTGTAATAAAAAATTTTTTAGTGATTAACTTTGATTTTATTTTGTTTTGTTAATTATATATATATATATATATATATATATATATATATATATATATTATGACGATCATCGTATGTTCACGTTATAATAAATCTAAATTTATTATATTGAAGGTGGAAAACTAATATTTAATTTAATTAATATAATAAAACAAAATATATATAATTATTTATTTAATTAAAGTAAAATATATTAAAATTATTATAATATAACCAAACCGGATTTGTAATAGATACTATTATTATACAATAGTTAAAATTAATTTTAGTTAGTCAATGGAAAAAAAACAGTAAATTAGTTTGACCAAATAATTTTAGTTAATACAGCCAGTAAAAATAAATTACAGCAGTAAATAATGAAGAAAATCCAGTAATTTTTGACAAGGCTTAAGAAAAATGTATAAAAAGGGATGGTTGTTCATTTTCGAGACAGTTCTAGTTTTTGAGTTCAAACGTTCGGTCGTTAGTTTCCTGATCAAGATGGTTAGAATTAAATAAAGAAGGATGATTGAAATAATTACAAATCCTATATATCCTGTTCGCATGTACCGCACTACCGACACCCGCCCATCAAAAACCACATTTTGTTGCATTAGGTGTGTCTATGAAATAACGGAAGGATATATATATATATGTGTGTGTATGTATGTGTATATACATATATATGCATATACATATATATGTGTATATATATACACCATTCACATGTATCACAGTACTTACACCCGTGTTTCAAATCACGTTTTGTATTGTTAGCGCGTCGAGTTATACACATACGTAGGATTATTCTTGTATATATATATATATATATATATATATGTGTGTGTGTGTGTATGTGTGTTTATATACATACTCGCGTAAAATTTTAAAAAATCTGTATCGAATTTAGTTAAAACGTCTTTAAGTTTCACTCTTTACCTGTGCTCCAAGACACACATGTTTTTTTCCCTTATGTGTAAATGAGTGTATGTTTATATATTTATGTCTAAACATGTAGTATGTATGTGCAATGTATAATAGATACTGTATAGTTATAGAATGCATGTATATAAGAAATTTCAGTATGGCAATTTACTTTGTTTTTTGGTGCCTAGTGATAATCTAGACAGTTAACCATGCTACTAGTATAGTATATTTATTTTATTATATAATCCGTGACTCGCGCAGAATTACGCATCCATGGAAATCTCGTGTGTGTATTATTCTATACAATGTAATTTTGAAATAACCTGAATTGAATTATTATTATTATTATTATTATTACCAATACTATTTCGAATATTAATTAACGTATGTAACCGAAATAAATGGTGTTCTAAGTAATGAAACATTTCAATATTTCAAAGTCCCCCCAGGAAGTGTATTAGACTATTACAAATTTTTTAAAAATATATATACATAATTTAATTTAGATGTACGGGGGAAAATTATTAGTTAAAATGATGACATCGTTCATTTAACGAATTCGCGCTTTTCTGGTGCACTGAAATTGGCGGGGCAATATTTAGACGGCTTTGAAATAAATCGATCAGTTTTATAAATGCAGACAAAACGAAGAGTATCATGTAGGAAAACCAATCAGTAGACTTATTCACTAATGTCAATTTAAATATAAATATATTAATCGTAATAATAATAATATTTTAAATATATCGGACGTAAACTAACTCAGTTAAACTTTTCATCTCAACGCGTACTCTATAATATATGAAGTACTTACCTAGTTTCCATCTTCGATCGTCGCCGGATATTAAATCCACTTTATTCATCAAATTCTGCCCCAGATGACGTACGTCGTTAGAATCTGGAAAGGCGCCGGCTATGCCAGAAATTACTACTTCCTCTCCCGGTCGACAACGGGCTAAACGTCTTCCGGCTTTTAAAGAAATCTCTTTGTTGACTAGTGATTCGGAACTCATGTTTACCTATAGTCGTTTCTAAAATATATATATACTATTATTATTTAGGATCGATTAAATTCTGAAAAGTCTTTAAAAATTATGACATTAAAATAACAATAAAAAATAATAGAACTCTATTTAAATCAATTTGCAAAAAAAAAAAAACAAACAGATTGAATAATAAACTGTACAAAATGTAATACGTTTTTGTATAGGTGAAACTGGGCTAAACATAAATAATAGATTAACAGAAGGCTAAACTCCACATAAAACGAAAATGAGAGTTGAGAAGTCATTTTACAGCCAAAGCTGCAGAGAAGAAAAACATAACATAGAAAATATAACGGATAATACGACAATTTTACGCATTGAAAATAAAATTAGAAAAATAATATTTCAAGTGAAACTTCTATTGTCGCGTTGTATATGGGGAGTTGACCCGTAAAAAGGAGCGCGTGAACGAAAGACTTATAGACATAGACAGGTCTATTCTCACAGTATAGTCGGGGTCATCCACTCTTTCCCGCATGCTGTACTGGTATACGTGTATATTCAGTTTACATACAAACATACGAACACTAAAAGAAATTAAAAAATTATTTTTTTCATGTTCATATTCTTTCTCTTGCGCATGCGCGCACGGCAATCCGTTATTTCGTTCAAATCTTCGCTACACAAAAGATGCATGTGCGATGTAAATTTGAGAACGAAAACATTTGAGTCGTCGCCACATAAAGTTAAGTACAACGAGTGTTCCTTTGTAAAATTTGTACGAAATCGCGAGTTTATTAAATAAGTGGGGTTTTTTATTAATACTTTATTATTAAAATTACCGTTTTAATAGCCTGTGACATTTACATACTGCACGCCAGTTTAGGCTTGATCAGTGTACTACTCCCTCTTTACAATACTCTATACTGGCATATAATAATATAGTAACCACTTGTATCTCATACTTTTGCAGGCTGTGCGCCAGTTTCGAGCAATCATCGAAAGTATACACGCATACACTTATAACTCTTATACGAGGTAATATATTATAATTTCATCAGGTGTTTCGTTGTGTTCGCTTGATAATGAAAACTGGCCAATGTATATTCAAAAAATTAAATCAATAAAATGCTTCCTAGAATTTATCGTTTTAATTTGTCGATTTTCCAGAACGATTTTCTAAGCCTGATATTTCCATTCTTTAGCGTATCAAACTAAAATTATTGTTAACGGACGACGATTTAGGCCTTAATACCCTGTTGAGTTTTTGGAAATTTTCTTTGTTGCTTTTTTCTTTTTTAATTTTTAAAGAAAAATTTCCACACCCGTTGTATCATCATCATTGTACCGGCGATAATAAAATAAATCAAACGGTAAATAAGTATTCTGGCTTTCTGAGAAGAAGGTAAATAAAGCGAAAAATGACGCACCGGACTAATGTATCGAACGTGATTTGACCTACACTATTACAATCGACGGATTAATGAGAATCATTTGGGCCACGTCGTCTACCAAACTTCGAAGTTGATAGAAGTAATTGTAAATCAATTTCTCGCTTGTTTTTCGATATAAATCTACATCATCTCTCAAATTATTATTTAATGTAGAAAAGACTTAATCCCATGCAGTGAGAGTTATAAGATAGCTGACCCGGGCTGGATGTGATAAAGAATTAAAAATTTGGTCACGTCATAAGTAAATAATGTAAATTAAACAAACAAACATATATTATATTATATTACATATATATATATATATATATATATATATATATATATATATATATATATATATAAAAAAACAAAGTTACAAGTATAAATCCTAAATCCTAACTGCATTTAAATAAACTTTAACTTTCAGCAGTCACGACACCTTTAGATTATTAAAATAAATTAAATAATTACAAATATTACTAATAACGGGCCCACATATATATATATATATATATATATATATATATATATATATATATATATATATATATATATACATAACACATGTAATAAATCTATTTTTAAGTATAAACAACTTAACTGTAACATACCTAATGGTGTTTATAAGAATTTTATTTTGAAACTAGATGCACTAATAAGTTAATAATTCCTGTTATATATCGTTTTATTATTATTATTACTAAACAACTAAAAATGAGTTAAAATCATTAAACTTTATTAAAAAATCACAAAACTTTTTGTCTGTTAAGCCATTATCAACGGAACATGAAAAAACTAAAATACAAAAATATATACTATTTAAATATATATATATATTTATATATAATATATATATATATATATATATATATATATATATATATATATATAATGTAAAAAAATTCTAATTTAAATAGACAATTTACAAAAATTTGCAAAGTGAGAAATCAGTATTTATATCTTACTGTCTTATTATTTTATAAACACTGTTTTTTTTTCACTTTGCTAATTTTTTGTAAATTGTACGTCTAAATTATTATTTTTTACATTTTTAACTTTTTATAAATTGTATATATTTTCATATTTTATGTTTTTTATGTTCGTTTGAATTTTGTGATTTTTCATAAGGAAAGTTTAGTGATTTTAATTCCTTTTTCGCTGTTTATTTTTTAACAATCGCCATTTCAGACTTTTCAAATTATTATTATTATTATTATTACTATTGTTTATGTGATAATTATTCTATTTATTTTTAAACCCCGAATTGACTATCGAAAAGTTTGTTAGAATTTATTTAAATACAATTAAGGATTTACATTCGGCAATTTTATTGTTTAAATCGCGCGATAAAGCGATTAGTAATCGTTTATTTTAATAGTTTTCTTTTCTATAATATTGGTACGAATAAGTCTTAAAAATTACAGCAAAAAAATAAAAGTAAATCAATATATTCGCCGAATCGTTTATTCAAGAAGTTTCGAGTAAACGTATTATACCCCGCAAATCCTAAATCGATTTAAGTAATTTAAAAACTCATTACTGCGATATAACTTTACACTGAACTAACTGTAACGACGTACTGTTATTTAGTAAAAAATATCGATTAGTTTAGGATAGTATTGATGGTTATTTTCAACTAATAATACGTCCGTTAATTTTTTTTTTTTTTTTGACCCAGCTTGAGCCATTTGGCCAGTTTATTTTAAATCTGAATGCCGCTATGTTTGATAAAATTATATAAACTGACTGTAACAGAAGACAATGGGTGGGAAAAATGTATGCCATTTTTGTAAACATCTCATCTCTATGCTTTAGAACTTTCAGACAAACCCAAATTTGATGCTCAACACCGTCGTCAACATGGCACGCGTGTCACAAGTACCATCCGAAATTATATGTCTAATTTAGCAAGATGTGCGGAGGAGAGATTATGCCCAGTAAGTAGTCGAAATAAAGTTTATATATAATCCCTCGAAACGTTTTGGTATAATTGAAACCATGGTTTGCTGGAAAGCGACTATATGCTTTAGAAATTTAGGGCAAACCCAAATTAGATGCTCAACACCGTCGTCAACATAGTACGCGTGTCACAAGTACCATCCGAAATTATATGTCTAATTTAGCAAGATGTGCAGAGGAGAGATTATGCCCAGTAAGTAGTCGAAATAAAGTTTATATACAATCCCTCGAAACGTTCTGGTATAATGGAAACCGTATGCACCAAAGCAAAGTATTTTTTCCGTTTATTCTGACTTTCGGCGGTGTAGTACTGTTGAAAATCTATTAATACAGATTGTTTAATCTTTGATAACGTATCGGTCCAATTACGTTTAATATTCTCGTAAGGGACACTTGATAAATTTTAACGCGTTAATTCATCGACCACCTCGACAATGAGAAGGGACCCACTTAAACTTTAGATCCACGATATTATAAAGCTGAATAACACGATGTCTCACATCAGATTCTAACTCGGACATTTTGAGTTCTGGGAACTTAGATAATTGTTTAAGAACACTTAAGGAATCGGAAATTATTAGAATATTCTTTTGATAGCACTGCTGTGGGCTCAAAATTAGTAACTGCGTTAATTAAGGATTAAGTTATCTTTTTAATACTTTTTAACAGTAAACACACACACACATACATATATATATATTTATATATATATATATTTATATATATATATATATATATATATATATATATATATATATTTATATATATATTTATATATATATATATATATATATATATATATATATATATATATATATATATATATAAACTTGCTTTTAATGGAATAAAAAAAAAAATTATTATTAAAAACGAAGTATTACCGATATGAAAAATATTAGTTCTGAATATCGCTATTAATCCGATCGTAATTAACGAATAAAGCGAGAAGATAAAAAAATTTTAAGCTTCTACACTATTTTATGCAATTTGCCTAAACCGAAAATATATATACACATATATATATATATATTTATACACAAGATATAAAATTGTTCACTGGCTACCTGCCACCGATATAATAACGATAATAATGAACTATTAACACGTGTAACACTTGAATAAGTTCATAACGATTCGCGTGAATTATGAAACGTAACTAACCTAACCGTTGGAATAGCAACGATGAGGCTAAAGCGAAAGATGACTTCTAATTTTAATAATTGACGTACGATGTTGAATTCATTAGCATAATTTTATTATAATTATAATAATAATAATTATTATTATTATTGTTATTACGTTACTTTAACCAATGTGTGCTTCTTTATTTTACAAATGTCCAATGCCCATTTCCAGTTAAAATTATTCGCAGCGCATCTAAACGTATGATTACTTAGCTGTTAAAAAATAATCACTACTACCGGTTGATATTTCCACTCACGTTGAACTTCATTATCAAAAATACATCGTTGTAACGATCTAAAACCGATTATGAAGCAGCAATATATTCTACAATTAATTCGTTCACACACAAAACCATCAGTAGCATTCAAAATTCTGTACTTCGGTTGACTACCGACGCATTTTAAACTACTCCGATCGACAGCCTACACAATCTGAATCACAGCGTAACCTCATGATTGTAGTTTCTTTTGGTAAATTTCATAACTTTCGTTAGTGTAAATTACATCCAAATGCCTACGGATAAGATGTAATTTACACTAACGAAAGTAACAAAAGTAACTAATAAAGAACATTTAGGTAAGGAGTACTTTTTTTTTTTTTTTTTTTTTTTAATGGGGTGCCTTTACAGCTTACCCAACGTGATACTGTGGGGACTATCTACATCTTAATCAAGCATGATGACTTCTCTAAAAACGTCGCTATATGGGGGAACAACTGTAGATTATCCAGATGTAAAAGGGACGATACATTATACGGAGGTGTAATACTCGAAGAACTTCAAAAAAGACATGATCGGGGCTGCAGACTAACTGTTCAGAATGGAGGGGACAGAAGAGACGTTCTCTAAAGACGGTCAGGCAACAAATAATGACCAAATCGCAGTCTGCTGATGAGTACAATCCTCTTTCTAAAAAGATAGAACCACGGGAGTTTGGGGAGAGTCGGCTGGAGGTGATAGTAATAAGTGAGAGGTGATTGACTAATGCTCTTAGTATACATTAGCTCCCATTGATCTCTATGCTCTAGCTGAATAAAATAAATGATATCCTTGTGAGTTATTAAGGAGAGCTCTACACCACTAGATGACGCGTCTTTAGCCAATGAGTCAACAAATTCGTTGTCTGGAATACCTCTATAACCCGGCACCCACAAGAAAGACACAGATATTCCCACACGTTCCAAATTATTATGTTTTAGCAAAACTAAACCAATTAATGTATCTGACACGCTACGTTTATTGTCTACAGCCGTCACCATGCTTTTGGAATCGGTAATAATAAGGTAATTTCCGCGATGATTTAAGTCCGGTAGAATTGACAAGGATTGTAGTACTGCTACACATTCTGCAGTAAATACTGAACATTCTTGGCATAATTTGTACATGTTACTAATACTGACAGCTGGAATTAACACTGCTGTTCCCGTTCCTCGAGTTGACTTTGATCCATCCGTGTAAACAAGGATGTGTAGTGGAAACATTTCTGAGATAATACTATTGAAAGTGGCACGGATTAGTGTAAGAGGATACAGACTACAGTTTGCCGGGAAAAATGATGAATTTTGTTTGTTGAAGAAGTAAAAATATGGTACCATAAATTGAAAAGGTGCTTTGCACGTGAGACGTGCACGAAACTCCTCCAACCTTGTTATAACGGAACAGAGCAGGGGCATTTTTCTATTTGAAAAACGCCAGTCAGAATGGATATGACCGAACATGTTAAACAAAGAGAAGCGATCATTATTCATCCTACGTATCAACAGTTTCAGGGCTAAATAAGTCCGTCTAAGTTGTAAGGGTGGAACTTCGCACTCTGCCATTAGTGCTGACACCGGAGTGCTTTTAACACCACCAATACACAGTCTAAAGCATTCATTTTGCACACGATCCAACTTGCCTAACAATACTGTTGACGCGGTTCCATAGAACATGGAACCATATTTCAGTTTAGATCGAATTAGTGATTTGAAGAGTAGTAATAGAATAATGGGGTCACCACCCCATCGTGTATTATGCAAAATACGTAAAATGTTAATAGCGCGATTGATAGTTGTTAATAGTTTATCAATATGTGGGCGCCATGTTAACCGAGAATCCAGAATAATTCCTAAATAGCGAAATGATGAGCAGAAAGGAATAGCGCCCCTTTCCGTTGCAATGAAAAGGTCATTTGGGTCATATCGGCGATATGAAAAAACTACTGCTGCACACTTTTCAACACTAAGGTTTAACTTTAAGTCAGAAAGACAATGTTCTATTGTAGCAACATCAGCATTAATATTGGACATGGCAACAGAAAAACTCGAATTTTATGTAAACACAGCGATATCATCTGCATAGAGTAAAATCCTAGAGCGCATGTGGAGCTTGTACTTAATGATATACAACGCTGCAGAAATAATCTACAAATAAAGTGGCAACAGTGGTCAGGAACACCTATGGATAATAACCTACACTGCAAGGTAGGCAGATGGACACTACCATAAGCATCCATTATATCCAGAAAAACAGTAATGTTAAAATGTTTTTCAATAAGACTACTGTATATATTGCCTAGCAGGTCACCCACACAGTACAAAGTGCTCGTATTACTGCGGAAGCCGTACATATTAGAAGGAAGGACTTGACTGTGTTCTAACCACCAATTAAGACGTATCGCTAAAACTGATTCACATACCTTCCTGAAACTAGAGGCCAAAGAAATAGGTCGAAATTTTCCATTTTTCTTAGGGATGGGAACAACAACAAATACCATCCAAGAATTAGGGATCAATTTGGACTGCCAAACTTTATTAAGAATGTCCACAAAGATTGTGAAAAAGTTATCCGGTAGTTTCTGTAGTACTTCGAAAGCCATGCCATCATAACCACGTGCAGTCGATTTTTTGTTTCCTAAGACATAAGCAACTTCATTCTTAGTAAAGGGAGAATCTAAAAAGTGGTTAGAAGGCCTACTGAGAAGTTGCATGACCTCTTCCAAGTACCTAAAACCCCTAATTATGAGAGTAAGATACTTTTTTTTTTTATTTACTGTGCATTTTTTTTTCTGTGTCTTATACAGTAAACTCCTACGCGTCTTTTTTTACATTAACAACCGGATGGTTAAAATATCTAATTTCGACGATCTTGTTTTTACGATTTCTTTATCACCTCCGTTGACAGTTGTGACAGCTCGACACGCCTGAGTAGTGGTGCTTGGTCACATACTCGTTGACCGTCCGTAAACCGCAATATGATGAGCCGTAGAACCCGAGTTGGCTATTTTCTCGCAAGTAGTTAATAAAGAATGCAATATGTCCCGGTTAGCACCTGGCGCTGATAGTTCGAGGCCGTCATGTGTTAAATTTGCGACTGGGCATGTAAGAGGAAAGAATCAGCTGTTAGATGTAAACTATGCTAATAATCAGCATACTAACGCCGTTATGAAACTCCATAATCCATTTAAGATTGGAAGAAGCCGGGAAGTTAAAAGTGATCAATAATGTAAAAAATACAATGTTGCTATTGAACGTATAGCTGAAACACGTTAAAGTGGTTTTGGTCACTTTCAAACGGATAATTATACCGTGCGTTATTCCAGAATTGACGGATATTCTAAAAATGGTGTTGTATTGCTTAATTCGACGAAATTTAAATATGCAATTAAACAATATCGAGCGGCCACGGATAGAATTATATTCGTTTCACTTGGGGGCCAAACCAACTGCATTTCACATCATTTGAGTATATACGCCTAAAATTAGCGCTACGGATGACGAATTGGAACAATTGTAGATGAACAGAAAAACGAGTACCAAATAGAGAATTTTCCGTAGAATAGTTTTGTATCCAATCTAAACAATTATAATAAAAACATACAATTTACATTAGAAATAGGAGGTAAAATAATAAATTTTCTAGATTTAAAAATCAACATTATTAATCAAAATATTGATATAGATATATACAGAAAGCCTACACAAACAGACACAATAATACCAAAAGATTCATTTCACCCAAAAATGCATAAATTAGCAAGTTTAAGAAGTCTTATCAATAGAGCAAAATCAATTTTAACAGACAAGGATAAATTGAATAAGGAAAAAAACATTATAAAACAAATAGCAATAAGAAACAAATATAACCCTACTACAGTTGATCAAATATGGAATAAAACTAAAGTCAATATAAATAAAGAAAAAAAGAAGTATTTAGGTTCAATAAATTATGTAGGCAGTCATACATATAAAATAATTAAAATATTTAACAAATACAACATCGATTTAGCAATAAGAAATAATAATACATTATTAAAATCAATAAATAATAACAAAATAGAAGATAAAAATATATTAAAAAATTCAGGAGTCTATAAATTAAATTGTAACCAATGTGAAAAAGAATACATAGGAGAAACAGGCAGACAATTCATAACAAGATTTAAAGAACATTTAAACTCATACACAAATAATGATGAAAAATCATTATTTGGAAAACATTGTATAGAATTAAAACACAAAATAAATAATATTAATCAAAATTATAAAATATTACATACAGAAAAACATTTTTAAAAAAGAAAACTACTCGAAAAAATGGAAATAATAAAAGAACGGGATAAAAATAATTTATTAAATTCAATGGTAAAGTTTGAATTAGAATTAATTTTAAAAAGTGTATTGTAAAAATATTATTCCTAACTATTAATTTTTTAATCACATAAATATATATTTTTCACTGTTCAAACACATATTTTTATAAAATAATTATTTTCTAGCTACTGTTCTGTAAATTTTATATTACTGACAATTGATTGTGTTGTGTACCACGGTCATTGTCAGATAGTCTTAAGTATTCATAATTCATTTTGTGTAAAATTGTAAACTTAGTTTTAAATTAATATTTTATGATTTTATATTAATTAATTTTAATTGTATAGCTTGACAATGGCGTAATTGCCGAAAAGCTTCGCATAATTAAATAAATTTAGTGATTTAAACTATTTTTAGTAATCAAGTAGAAATATAAAATATAAAAGTATTTATTTAGAATTTACAATTTATAAAAATTGACAAAAAATGAAATATAAAATTTTACATTAAAAAAAAACGATATAAAAAAGAAAACTACTTAAAAGAAATGGAAACAATGAAAGAAAGAGAAAAATAATTTATTAAAATTTTGATGTAGAATTAGTTCTGAAATGTAAAAATCAAGTTTTTTATTCGAAATTATTTATTTTTATTTTCTGTACTTTTGGTATGTTTATGCATAAATTATATATCGCTCATTGTAAATTGTGTTGTTTAACAGATTCACTATCAGATTACTTTATAAATACTGTTTTTCGTTTTGTTAATTTTTATAAATTGTTAAATAAATAATTTCACATTTTTTTTTATCTGCGATAAGTAGATTGTGTTGTTTACCGCATTCACTACCGCGCTATTTTTCATTTTGTTTATTATAATAAATTATATATCTAAATTAGTATTTTTACATTTTATATTTCTTATATATAGAAATAGAAAATGTAAATGGATTTAAGTACTTGAGAGTGAAAATAAATGGTGATGGAAGAGATTGCAAAGAGATAAGAACAAGAACTGCCATGACGAAAACAGCATTTAACAATTTCAAGAAGGTGTTTGGAAACCAAAGCGTGAGGCTAAATCTAAGGAGAAGAATAATGAGATGTTAACTGTGCTAAAATGACAACGGGAGCAGACTATGAAAAGAAAATAAACACTTTTGAAATGTGTAGCTATAGAAAGCTGATTAAGATATGGTGGACAGAACATATGACAAATTCCACTGTATTAGCAAAAGCATAAAAAAAAAGAAGACTATTGGAGGATATTAAAAATGGAAAACTTAAATACCTGGTACATAAAATTTGAGAGGATGAAATCTTAAAATTACTGGAGAATCAATAAGAGGACAAAGCCGGCTGGAACTAATGACAATGAACACACCGAATTTACAAGAGACAATTGCTCTCACGAGAAAGTGAATAATATGAATGTATACAATCTCCCAATGCAAAGGAAACAACTATGATGATGATGATGATATATTGTATATATTTTTATATTTTATTATAAATTCACTTGGTAACGGCTTAATAGCCAAAAAACTTTGTGATTTTTTATGAATCTTTAGTGATTTTTAACTCATTTCTTGTTGTTTATTTTTTTTTAAATTACCGTATTCCACACTTGTCCGAAAAAGAAAAAAGAAATATTTTACTTAATATTAATAACTATCAGTGGCGGCTCGTGCATATACAAAATTACCAGTATAATTTTTTTTTTCATATTCAAAAATCAATTAAAATTATCCAAAATTTTGAAATTTCATTTAAAAAAGTAATTTTTTCTCTTTGGATGCTCATTCTAGAACGTTGGTGAGGGCTACGTATGATGCAACTCTTGTTGGCACGTTTAGGAACATAAAAAGCGTGGTTCCGTGAGAAAACGATGTTAAAGGCGCATGCGCAGTGGTTTCTTTTTAACCACGTTCGGGCTGCACAAAAACCAGCCCAATACAGCTCTCGTTCTCGTGTTTAGGAAACATAAAGTGCGTGTAAACGGAACCGGACGATGGTAAAGGCGCATGCGCAATAGTTCTTTTTTTGCCCGCGTTCAGGCTGCACGAAAACCAGCTCAGCCAGTAGACTTGTATTAATGTATTTCAAGATTAATATTCCAACTGCAGAATGAAATGTTGACGCGCGCGTTCTTCTATTGTTGCTTATTTACTTATGTTTTATTGATTGAATAAATATATTTATTTTTCAGGATTTTATTACTTCGATTGTTTTGATAGAAAGGCTAACTTTAATTATGGCTGGAAATAGCGATTTTCGTGAAAGTGAATTGAATTCGGTTTCATGTTTGCTGAATAACAAATTTTCGCGGTTATCGTTTGCAGAAAGTGTAACGTTAAGGCTCCGACTCCGCAATTGAATATTATACAAACGTCATCTAGCCGAAACAATACTTTTGAAAGAAAATTTAAAGCGGATATTTATTCAAAATGTGATTGGCTTTGCGGTTGTGAAATTAAAAACGCTTTCTTTTGTTTTCCTTGTCTACTTTTTGGCGGTGAAATTTCTTGGACTCAGGTGTGGTAGACTTGAAACATTTGAATGAAAAAATCAAGAAACACGAAAATTCAGCACAACATATAAAAAATTCGATAGATTTTGGTATGCTGGGAAAAATTAATATCGCGACACAGGTAAGCGAAGTGTATAAATTAAATATCAGAAAGTTCAATGAAAACGTCAAAAAGAATAGCGATATTTTATCAAAAATCATCGACTGCCTGATATTTTGCGGTAAATTTGAACTTCCGCTACGAGGACATAATGAAAAAGCGGATTCCGATAATCCTTGTATTTTTTGAGGACTGTTAAATTTCGCATGGAAATTGGATGAAAATTTGAAAGTGCATTTTGAAAATTCTACAGTGTTTAAAGCTAACTCAAAAACAATTCAAAATGAATTGTTGGATTGTATGTTAGACATTTGTCGAACTGAAATTTCTAATGAAATTGAACAAGCTCAATTTTTGGCTGTTATGTCTGATGATACGACTGATATCTCTGAGAAAACACAGGAGGTAGTTGTTTTTCGTTACGAATTCAATGGAACCATATACGAAAGATTCTGGGGGATTTTATAACCCTGAGTCACAAGATGCAGAAGGATTATCGAAACAGATTTTGGAGCAGTTGAAAATTGTTTTAAAAGATAATACTGGGAAACTAATTGCTCAAACTTATGATGGCGCCGCAGTTATGAGCGGAGCGCGTGGCGGTGTTCAAAAAATAGTAAAAGAAACTTACGCAAATGCCCATTTCATTCGTTGCTATGTTCATCAATTAAATTTAGTAATGAGTAAATCAGCTTCAACTAATAGAGAAGTACGCATCTTTTTTAGTAGCTTGTCAGGAATTCCAGCATTTTTTTTCGCGTTCTTCTCAGAGATTAGCTGAGCTTGAAAATTGTATGTCAAGAAGAATTCCACGTGGTTCCGATACAAGATGGAATTTCAATTCAAGAGTCGTAAATACAGTTTTTGAAAACATTGAACAGCTGAAAGAATGTTTCGAAAAATTGCAGAATTCAAATAATACCCAAACGGTTAATGAAGCATCTGGTCTTCTTCGTCTTCTCAATGACAACTTTATATTTTGGCTTGGCGTCTTCCATCCTATTATGCCACACGTTGATTTACTATACGATGCATTTCAAAATCGCAACATTAATTCTTCGAGCGCTTTTTCATCACTGGAAAATTTTTATCGCGCAATTTCTTTAATCAGAGAAACGAATTTCGAAAACTTGGTGTCCACAAATACTGATTCTATGCCCGTATCTCGTAAGAGGAAATGTGATGAAAATCGAAACGCCGCTGTCGAAGAAGTTTGTGACACAATATGTATGCAAGCTAGGGTTAGATTCGAATTTACTGGTCATCTATCTGCAGGAAAGTTGCTGTTACAAGAGAAATTTTAAACGTACTGCAGGCAATTTCCTTCTCAAGAATTTAACGAAACTTGCCACGCATATCCCATGCTAAATAAAAATCGTTTGCAAACTGAACTTTCTGTTCTATACGAAAGAAATTCAGAATTTTCCCTTGCATCGGGAGTTGCGCAACTCCACCAATTGTTTCGAAACACCGGTATTTACAAAACACTCGGCGAAGTATATGTTTTGATGAAAATTTTGTTAACGTCTCCTATGACAACTGCTGAAGCGGAAAGATGTTTTTCTTCCTTGAAAAGAATTAAAACATATTTACGGAGTACAATACTGGAAGACAGAGTTTCTGCGCTTGCCATGATAAGTATTGAGAAAACTCTTATCGATACAATTCCTAACTTCCACAGCAAGGTAACTGACCGGTTCGCGAAAATGAAAAACCGTCGTATGGACTTCATATACAAATAAATTGTGAAGGAAATGCTTTGAAATTACACATTTTTTAAAATTTTCTTAGAATGGCCGATTCTAAATTTTATTTTTGTTTAGAAAATTTAGAATTTTAAGTTTTTATGAAATGTTTTTTATTAAAAAAAAAAATTCAACTAGGTAAAACTTTCAGCCCCTCCGCTTCGAAAACCCACGAGCCGCCACTGATAACTATTCAAAAATAACTAATGCTCAAATGTTCTCGATTAAAAAAATTTAATTATGTTATCGTCTTGTTTTGTATTATTGCACAACCTCCGAATACCACTGACCTGTAGATTGTCTCTTAAATGATTCTTATGAATATTAATTAACTTAAATGACTAAAAGTAAAAAATCAGCCAGTAGTCGATATACATTTGATTAAATTTGAGTTTGCGTCGACGTGAAAATTAAAAAAAAAATATTATCTTCATTTCGTTCGTTCTTTTTTTTAAAAAGAAAAGAAAATCTTACGCGACCATTTTATGTGTCTATTTATCAAAAGGAAATAAATATTTTCGGTTTGAGTTATTTTTCTGGTTTTTCTTTAATAGAAAACTCGTTTTAAATAACGAAAAATTCCCCAGACAAACGAAATAATCGCTAATAATATACGTACTTGTAGTTCTGAGTTATATCTATTATCGCGACGCACTTACAATCCAGAGATAACAAAAAAAAATAATTCACTTAACGATAATTATTTAAATATTTCGAAAACAGTTACACGTCAAAAATTAATACCGTTCAGAAATCGAGTTACTATGTCATTTTCGGTTATACCAGAACGTAGCGACATAGGAAAATTAATGTGACAGCCGTATGATGTACGACATCGTAATGAGATATATTCCTACTCCGAAAAAATAAAATATATTGCGCAAATAATTAAATGGTGCGTATGTTACTGAAAGTTGTTTGGATACGTTACAGCGTAATTAAGAATAAAACTATATTATACGTAAAAAATTTAAAAAAAAAAAAAGAAAATTCGTATAAAACAATAATAATAATAATAAGAATAAATAAATAAAAGATTTCTGATAGAGCTAAATTGAAAAATTTAAATATCAATTTAGCATGAAAAGTACATAGGTTCCGTCTTGTAAGTGATCCTGGGTGCACTTTGCGTGCCTATTCTGGTGCCGAGGATAATATTAACCATTTTATGTTCCAACTACCCTTCTTTACTGATCTTAGAGTATTACATAATATAGATTGCAACCAACCCTTGACCTTCACTAATATTAATTCCAAGAATCTCCTGCTGTATATAGAATAAAAAATTTACTGCCTGGAAGCAATTCTTACTACTCCAATTGCTGCTTTACAGGTAGAATCTAATACCCTCTTCACATCCACAGGCGCCTTTTAGCAGACCAATTTGTAGTAAAAAGTTTCGCAACTACATATCAGTCGGCGTATAACAACTTCTTATTTATTTATAACAAATGGAGGTTCTCGCCATATAAACTTCCCATTATCTTTTCCCAACTATCGCAACTTAATTATTCCTTCGTCACCCTCTCCTCATTTTTCCGATCGTTTCTCTATTAATAATATTAAATTAGAAATTAAGAAACCTTTCATAAAACCATATATCCTCCTTCTGGTTTTAATGCTTCTATTTTTAATAATTTACCGGAAAAACACTGGACCGGTTTCCTTCCGATTTAGACAGATGGTTCAAAGTCTAAATACGTTCATCAACATCGTCCAGCTTCATCAGTTCTTATTCTTACCAATTCGAAAAGCTGTTTAACAGCTCTCTAAAATCTTCGTCATTTAATCCCCGTACATCGCCTTATTTATATAAAATCCGAATTTTCTCGCTATTAGAATCTGGTATTTCCGTTAGGCTCTAATGGATTCCCGGACATTCTGATATATTTGGCAATACTGTTGCTGATGCAGAAGCCAAGTCCGATTCAAATAGCGGTGTGCTCCTTCCATATACACCTTTAACAGATCTTTCGTGTCTCATTAAATTTGTTCAATAATATTTAGTCTAATCCTTACCTAGTTCCATATTACAGATCGATTCAACCTCTAATACAGATAAAATCGTGGTTTAGTGACATAAAAATAACCAAATAACATACTTCGATATTTCATTACTACTTTATGTAGATTACGACTTGGAAAAAATCGTCTTCCACCGTCTCTATACCGATGTAATCTTATAAATTCTGCTTTTTGCCCTCATCCTTCCGATGATAACAAAATAGCAGATGCAGATCATGTATTTTTTGAAATTTTTTAATACAGCTCTCAACAATCTTTATTATATAATCAAATTATATCTCTCAAAGTACCATTACCAACAAATATGTCTTACTTACTTACTATTAAATACATTCATGTATATTTAACTTATTTTTAATTACATTGCATTAAATATTAATGTTTAATATATCCGTTTTAGTAATTTTATACCAATCTTGGTAAAAAAATCCTGTATTCATTATAAAAAAAAAAAAAACAAAGTTCAAAATTTGAAAGTAAAAATTTAATAATTCTTTTAACAAACTGAATTTAAATGTGAAATCGCAAATTTTGTTTTGTCAGTACTCCCCACTCTTTTTGTACTTGTATCTCGTTAAATTTTAAATTTATATTTAAGTCTATCCTTTAATGTTTATCTTCAGTTTACTAATATTTAATTACTTTTCATTTGTTTTTGTAGTTATTAAAATTTGTTATTTTATAATTTTATTTTAATTTATTTGTACCTTTTTATAATTATACCACTTAATTTATAACGCGCACTCACAAACTCAATCATACACACAAACTTGATGGACTAAGGGACTATGTTATTCATCCCTTTCCCATCCTATTTTTTTTTTTTTAAATTACGCACTGCAAGGAACTACTCTACACATATATTTATCTTTTGTATTATACATATATGTTTCTTCTGTTTCAGTTACACAACATTTACACGCATTTATTATTAAGCACATTAGTTCCCTGCACCTTTATAAATACAAATCTAACAAGTACATTTGCCCCACCGGCTATATCCGGGATGAGGAACCATTTTAAAAAAATAATAATAATAAGTATAGTTCGATATTTCATTTACAATGTGCTAAAATTATAATACATATTCTGAGAAAATTTGGGTCCGCACTCTTCGAACGTGTGTCAGCTACACCTATTTCTTCAACCTCTTCGATATGTATCTATAAATCGCCCATCTACAAATATTCTGATCCTCTCCGGTTCTAAAAGTTGTTTGCTGGCATTACAGCACTCGCAGCTCAATTCTCGTTTACCGTCAATTATTTAGAAGATTTCTAATTACATGTACCGATTAAACTCGCTCGGTGTGAGAGTTAAATGTGTTTGAATCCCCGAGCATAGCGGTATGGCAATAATCTAGCTGATCATTTAGTCACTTCGACGGTTACATTAGGGAATTTTTTGTTGTATATTCCTCCTATAGATCTCCTAGCGTACATTAAATATGCTCATAAGGAATACTGGAAAAATCTATGGTCCGATCTATTTACTAAATCCATTCAACCTGACATACCTTCTAATCCATGGTTCTACAATATTAAAGTTGAAACGATCAAATTGCGGGGTTTTATTACTACCATTTGTCGACTGAGTGAAGTAAAGAGAAGCGAATCTTTTATCATTTCATGCTAATACTTTTTTATACGTGTTTTATACAGAGTCTACGGTGTAATTACAAATTTGCTGTATAGTACGATAAAAACTTGTCAAACCTCTATTAAGCAATCTAGTAGCTTGCTTGTTGACTAATTTCGAGACGTAAGGATGATTCAGTGTAGACAAATGTTCACCTGATTATACCCCAGCTGAATCAAGCTCAACTTCACAGTTCATAGATTAAATTTAAACAATAATAATTTCCTAATTTTCTATTTCTCATTACACGAAGTTAAGCTTGCTTTAGTTCAACCAAACCAAGAATTGATCAAATTATATATTCGGTTTTATTGAATCATTCATATCTTTATTGTGTTCGATATTTAACTCGATTTACTCTTATTAAAATATCCTTGCTGTATGGAGAGAATTCAGTTATACCATTAAAAATGCAAGCGTCCCTTGATAACTAAGTGCATCATTCCACCCATATGGCAGTGTGCAACAGGAAATAAAATGTTGGCGATTAGAATCAAATATCATTTTACCTGACTGTTGTTTCAGTTTTTGTCCAAATGAAGATACCATAGACCGTCTGCGCTTCATAACAGCAGATATTTATGATATCTTCCTTGAAAAGAATTTTCTGAATGCATCATTTGTCAATATTCAAGGAATCTTCAATTCTATTCAGATTCCTTCATTTTTTAATCGATTGTTATGAGCTTGCCTTCAAAATTTCTTACCTACGTTTGTAATTCATTTATTAGTAGAATCAATGTTTTTAAACTTTCCAGAATCAAACATCTCCTATACAGAACTAATTATCAGGACTTACCGTAAAGTTCAGTCTTTAACCATATTTTATTTAACCTACACACACTTCCTATTTTTAAATTATCACTTTAGTGTACTTTAATCTCATATGTAGGTGACACGGCTTTGTATTACTATGAACAAACAGAAAGCCAGTAAACAAATACCCTACACCACGATGAAGTAATAATTAACAACTGGTTTTAAAACTCTCACCTTACAACTGCTGTTCAAAAAAGCAAAGTTATCACATTTACTTACACAAAAAAGATTTTTAAAAAAAAAAAACTCTAATTAAAGTTATGATGATGAAGTTTCTGGGTTTTACACAGATCTAAACTATTGTGGGAAAACCATATCAGCAGAATACAGACTGTAGCATTACAAATATTTTAAAATTCCTTGTAAAAATTGGACGAGGATTTATTACGCAAAGACATAATCGCATCTCTAACATTGTCAATGGAAAATCCAGAAATACAAATGATTTTTACAACCATCGCCAATATTATATTGTGTAAAATTTTCTCGGGTACATATTAAACGGGATACTGAAAAAAATCGTCAAAAACGTTGGATACACACTCCTCATTACCATCCGCTGATATCTTCCGTCTAATGTTACTTCTTTAATTTTCTTGTTCCGTTTCCCAACTACCATGTTGACCCAATATTGCTTTTGCTTTTTTTCGCATTTATTTAATCAGTTTGTGTAATATTCAGATTTTGCTTTCCTGGCTGATTTTTGAACGGCTTTAAAAGCATTTTTATATCTATTTATGATCCAAGGACGTTTTTTTTGTTTATAAATATCGTACTCTGCCCGAGTAAGTCTACTTCGTTTGTTACCCAATTTAATCGTTTACGGTAATGTTTTCGCTGTGTTTTAGGAACTCTACGTTGATGTAAAATTTCAGTTAATAATAATAATAATATTAAAAATGTATATATACACCATCACCCAGGCAGTTATAAATGTCCACATGTAGTAAAAATAAAAGATACGCTAAAATCACACATAAATTACCATTACGAGTAAGGAAATTATTTTTATATTAAACAATGTTAGTCATTGTTTCACAGTACAAAGTATATGTTACACCAGCATGAACTAGGAAGAAATTATAAACTTGTTCTAATCTCTAAACCTTACATCATAAATAATTAGTTAAACGGATTTTCTTGGTACAACATCATAAACAATAGTCTAGCTACCAATTTGTGTTTCATCAGACGTTAATTACCAAAAAAAGTTTTCACCGATAAAAATCATAACCTTATAGCAATCCTCTTATCTAACCTCTTAGTCGTAAATGTATATTTTTCTTCAAATAAACCATAAGAAGCATATATACAAGCTTTAAATGATATTCGCATAAAATTTCCCTATAAACGAGTACTTTTTACAGGGGATATGAACATCAGGCCAACTATGTGGGATCTCGAAAACTCTGAGAAAAAACAAAAACTCTTTCGCAGTTGTACTAAATCAAAAAAATGTCTTTACTAACGCAAATGGAAAAAGTGTAATTGTAATTACCTCAAAAATTGCTCAACCATTTGTAAAAGAATTAAAAGGCAAAACTGGGCAGGCCTATTCATGAACATATATAACGTTCTAGTGCTGTATGCCAATATCAAGAAGGAAAAAAGTAAATTACAACAATATTCTTCAGAACTTTAACATAAAATACATAGTACAGAACTGAATTTCATAAACAACCATAAGTCCTGTGAAGAATGCATGATGTATCTTTCAAAGGATATACAACTGAGATGATTAAATATCTTTTAAAGAGTTAATAACGTTCATGTCGCGTTTAACTTCATTAGTTCGTATTTAAAGTTTAAATAAGTTGAATCGATACCATCGTTACTCATTACGCATATCTCACCGAATCGGCTACGTAGTTATTCGAATTTCGGAGAGACAACAGATAAGAAACAACATGACTTGCCACTCCGGCCGGTCGATGACCAACAAAACATCATACCTACACAATCAACCACTCCACCACAATATCAATCGCTTCACGAATCACGGATACAGGTAACAATGTACCTAATGCCAGCGCACCGGTGAGTTTAAATAATAACGATAATTCTAATATTCGTAGCAAGCAACAAACACAAGCACGGACACACACAACATAACTAACAATACACACGCAAACACAAATACGCCAACAATAACCTACGCTAATAAGACGCAACTATCACAAGAGCCCAGAAAATACTTTGGATAAAAACAGCGCGTTAGTCCTAAATACAATAGACGGTATTAAACTAATTACGTACGTAGAATAATCTAAATTATTCCGTCAAATAATATTCGAGCCGCGTTTAGATTATCTAACAATCGTTTAATAAAAAACATCTAAACGATCTTCTCCAAATTCATACCTCGATAAGCATTAACGGATATAAAATCGAAATTAGAAGATTGCTAAACGAATTTTGAAAAACAATTGAACAACCTTATCTATTACCTATTTACGAGCGGGATTCAATGTAAACAAATTTTCCCATATACTAAGCAACCGAAGACAATTTTTCATCAACCCGGACGAAATAGAGCAAATACCAAATTCCTCGCTAATAGAGCACAACGAGACAAAGTAGAGATTATTCCTTTCTAGTGAATCTGCTTTTTGCTACATCTGTAATGAGAGAGGCCACACTACTTCCCAGTGTCCACAAAATGAAGATACCTCAGTGACAGAAGTGGACTACGATGTCCAAAATAAAAGTCAACACGTCACGGAAACAGCCGCTCCCAATGACACAACAGAAAACATGAACCGTCCGAAGGTTAACAAAAACATAAAACGAGCTACACTCATCAACTATAAGCGAAGATAAATCTGTAACCAATACTCGGGTAAATAAAAACAAAAAACTATATAAAAAAAAAACAAAACGCGAAACTCACAAATCTGAAAATAAAATCGAACCATTAAGTATACCTAACTATGCGCATCTAGACAGGGAAAAAATGAAACGCAATTACCAATTCCGAAGAAAACGATCAATGTAAAGCAGATTACTGTCAACAAATAATTGACTACTTACCAGAAATCCAGAATACTATTAATTTAACTAATCAATCATTCACGCAAACGTTAAAATACCTTAACAATATGTATGATCACCCTGATAATATAAATAAGCTCCACTTAATCATAACAGATTTACATAGTAAAGTCCATAATAAAAATTTAGTAGAAAAATATAAAGACGCGTTAATTAAATTCGGCGAAATAACTGACAAGCCCCAAAACACACAAAACAGCTTCTTCAGTCATGCAAAGAATATTTTCATGAAAATAAACACAGATATCCTATTTCTTAGCCGATACATTATGTTAGATATGTTAAAAGGTTCACACCAACAAATGGAAATTACAGAACAATTTACTCCTGATCTTGCGGGTGTAGAATGCTAACGGAAATTAAACTTCTTCTAAATCATCATTCTTTCAAAACTAGGGTAGGTAACTTAATAAAAAAATTCCAATCAAAAAACTAATGCAATTACAAATCAGTCGCCTTTAAATTAATGTGTTAAATAACCAAATAATTTAAATACCCAAAATAACATAAATTAAAGATTTTTAAATGGTTAGAATTATATCTTTTCACAATCCTGCAGCAGTTTGTTTACAGGAAACAAGACTAAAACCTACAGACATAATAAACTTAAAAATATATAAAACACAGAACTGATTGCAGGGGTGGCTCTATGGCTATAGCAGGGGCATCCTTTTAGCAATATCAGATAAATTTCACTCTGAACAGATATCCCTTAATACAAGCTTGGAAATCATAGCGGTTTCGCTCTATATTTCCAGCCTCAAAATAACCTTATGTTCAATCTATATGCATAAAAATGATGATATATCAAATATCCAACTTATTCCACCAACTACCTAAGCCTTTTATTATAACAGGCGACTTTAATGCACATAACACAATATGGGAGATCAAAAAACGCAGACACTAGAGGGAAGGTAATTGAAGATGTTATAAATCAAATGAATTTATGTCTACTTAATATCATCCAACACTTCTCATCAATAAATCTATCTATATGCAGTCCAAACATTATTCATTTTTCAGAATGGTATTCTGACTCAAAATTATTTGGCAGCGATCATTTTCCGCAGCATATAGAAATAGATATTCCCCAAAAAAGACACCGAATAACTACATCTCTCAATCGTGGAATATCGCAAAAGCCGACTAGCCTTGAGTATGATCAGACTAAACGTCGATGAATCATATGACTATATATATTAGGAACAAATAAAAGGAGCCGCTAAAAATGCTAACCCCATTTTTAAAACTCGCGCAAAAAATAAACAGTACTCCGTGTGGTGGTCGGAAGATTGCCGATTAGTAATTAGAAACAAAAATAATTTCAAAATATAAACGTCAACCAACCATCGATAATTTAATACAATTCGAAAAATCCAGATCAGCTGCAAGAACCTATATACGTGAAAGCTAACCATTACTTCATTAAAACTATAATCTACACCATCTGATATAATATAGCAACAAATCCGAAAAATTACAAACAAACGTTCAAGCCAGACTATAGCAGCTATCGAAACGTTATAAAATCGCACTCAATAAGCTGAAGAAAACCGATCATTATAAAGAATCTCAAAAATAATAAACCTGCTCAATGATTATAAAAATCTCAAAAATAATAAACCTGCAGGTCCTGATAAAATTAATAATAAAATAATAAAATTGATTCACAACCACCATCTAATAATTTTTCAAAACATGTTCAATAAAATATTTTCACTAGCTTATTGTCCAAAAGCTTGACGTGAAGAGTGTGATTCTCATATAAAAACCGCGGAAATATTCTAATAATATTCACTCATATCGCCTAATATGTCTTCCGAACACATTTGAAACAATTGTTGAAAAGCTATTAAGAATTGAAATTGTGGGTTAAATTCAGAAAACAGATTTTCTAAACATTAGGCAATTTGGGTTCACGCAAGGTCTGTCAACTGAACATGCAGTAAACTATATAATACACAATATCCAAAAAATCTCAGATGTAAAGGTAATCACTATAACAGTGGACATAAAAGGAGCCTTTGACAATTGTTGATATATTGCTCTGTTCAATTCTCTATAGAATTTACTAGTTGGAAATAAAAGATTATAGAATATCATCTACCATTACATAAATAACAGGAAGATCTCTATACAAGTAGGGAATGCGTCTGCCGAAAAAGAAGCCAATATGGGCTGTCCACAGGGAAGTGTTCAGGATCCACTATTCTGGAACATACTTTTTAATGGTGTCTCGAAATTATGCTACAATCAAAATGTGAAACTCTATGCATACGAAAATGATCTCATTTTTTATAATTTCTGGCAACTCAAAAGTAGAATTGGAAAATATAGCAAATGACACTTTAATCAAATCAGAAAATATTAGTTGTCAAATTAAAACAGCCAATCGGAAAAAGTTTTATCACATTTTTCACAAATTCATTAAAATCGACGAGAAACCACATTAAAATAAGATTTAAGAATTCAATTCTTAAAGTAGTTGAATACTTTAAATACTTAGGTATTATCATAGATAACAAATTAAAACTTTTAAATACCATCTTGATAATATAATATTGAAAATGGATACTAAATACTGTGAAATATTACGAGCCTGTCAAAATACATGGGGCTTCAGTTACAAGTACAGAATTGTATTATACAAATCGACATTGAAAACACCTTAGCATACTGCTTCACTGTCCTATGAAACCGGCTAAAAGTTAAAACAGTAAAGAAAAAACTTTTCAGTATGCAAAGAAAATTTCTAATAAACGCATGTAAGGGATATAAAACAATTTCACACAGCGTGTTTATAGTTACTGCTTATTTCCTCTCGGTCTTCTTATGTTCGGTAGGGCAGTCATGTTTGCCATTAAAAACGTGGACTTCTTTCCATATCTTAATGCATTCTATTCGCGAAAAGAAGATCGCGCATTTCTTACCACCTGCGATAGTGAACAACAGATCTTTGGTTTGGAAAAGCAATATTAAATATTTAGGTGTAATTCTGGATCAAGGTCTCACGTTTCCTAAACATGCTGAATATGCCTGCAATAAAACTCACAAGCTATATCCGATATTTAATAAACGACGTTATGTCAGCTCGCCAAATAAATTAATAATCTACCAAACTATGCTTTATGCTTGTCCCGTATGGTCATATACAAAATATGCGCTGCAGAGTAATTCTGAATCTTCCAGTCTATGTAAAGACAAGACATTGAATTTACCATATATACACAATATTGTCAAACGAAAAAAAAAACACCTTTTTTTTGATAGCTGTGCCTGCAGTCAGTATTCATTTATAGACATAGAGGATTATACGCGTACAAGTTTGCAAACTAAAATATAAACGCTGCAAATACAAAAGAATTAATGGCATTGTCTTTTATCCAAAATTTATTTTTGTGCATAATACGCATAAAAAATATTTTTTATCCAATTAACTTGGATATTTATAAATTTTATATATAGGTGTAGCTTTATGATCAGTATGCGGGTTTTGTTATTTCCTGTATTTTTTACTTTAGTTAAATGAGCAACTGGGCGTACTTTTTAAACTAGCATACGTAGTAGGAACTGTGTATGCGTTATATTATTAATTTCTTCTAACATACATTTGTTTGGTAAATACACATTTTATCTATGTATTACGTCTTGTATAATTTACGCACGTATGGACGCGTGTAAATGTGTAAGAAAATATAATTAGTAAATGTACACTCGCAGAAATTAATAATAATAATTATTATTTCTTTGTTTCTTTTACAATTATTGTAGCAGCTTTAACAGATCAACGGCGCACGATATAAAATAAGGCTTAAATCCAGGAAATACTTTTAAAATTTCAGCAAACCTCCGCTACATGAGAAAACAAAGAAGAGAAAAAAGTGTACCAAGAGGCCAACGTACTTTGGACCGAGCATCTCCTGCCGCAAGATATAACTAAAACGTAAAACGAATGAATACTCTTGAAGAACTCCGCAATATACGCCGATAAAAGTGTATGATTTTGGATAGGAAAAATGCAGTATTCTGAATTCTATAAAAAGATGACAGCAACCTTACTACGATAGTTCACCCCGCTTCCTTCCTTAAAACTAGGCAAAGTCATCAAAGGATTGTTTTATTTTAATATATGCGAGAATTCGTGTGATAAATATAAAATATGTTTCTTATTAGCAAAAAAAAAAATAAATAAACGCGCATTTGACGTCACATGATTTTTTTTCGTAAAATTTCCCGAACCTTTTCCTATTATTATTATTATTATTATTATTATCATCATTATTATTATCATTATCATATTATTATTATTATTACTACTGGTTGGTTGTGTTTATAATTGTTCCTGACGTTTGTGGTTTTTTGTTATTCGTATAATATCTTTTTAATCAAATTTTTGCTTATATTAAATTAAAGTTTAAATACTATTGATTGTGTTTTTTGTTTGCGTCTATTATCTGGACCGTTATCGTAGTTTTCCGTTATCTGGTAATTGTACGCGTTCAACTTTTGTCTAGTAACGATATAACTATAGCTGCCCGGCCTTATCTTGCTAGTAAGGTAACATATCTCATATTCAGGTAAAACTAATGTATTTATTTTTGTCCCGATCTTATTACTTTCAAAATGTCAAAAGTTTGCGCATTATGTGCGGACTCCCTTCCGGTTAATGGAGATTTCGCTATATGTTCAGACAGTGTACATTTCAAATGTTGTAATGTGGCACCAAATACTTGGAAGGCGATGTCAAAAAGTAAAAAGTCGGAATGGAAAGGCTCTTAGTTGCAGAGATAAAATTAGACGTACACCGTCCCCGTCTAATGAGATGAGCAACTTAGTAAACATAATTCGAGCGGAATTAGGACCGACAAATATTAAGTTGGGTGAAGTAATTTCTTCTATTGCTTTTCATACTGCTAAGTTCGATGAATTATTGAACGAGGTAAAGCAGTATAAACAATAAATTAGAGATTTAAAAAAAGGTATGATCGCGTTGCAAGCTGAAAACAAAAATTTAGTGGCGAGAATGAATGATGCGGAACAATATTCTAAACTTAATAATGTTATTGTTAACAATGTGCCGTATAAAAAAAATGAAGACGTAACCGAGGTAGTTAAAAATGTGGGTGCTGCATGTGGTTGCATAATTAATAGTATGGACATTGATATCTGCCATACCGCGTTCAGGAAATCAACGATTCTCGGGTATTATTGTCAAATTCTGCAGAAGATCGGTAAAACTTGATATATTAAAGAAACGTAAAGCTTTAAAAGTTACTGTCGCTATGTTAAAAATGAATGGAACTGAAGCTGCTCCCGATAACGTCATTTATATAAATGAGCATTTAACTGCAGCTAATTCGGCTATTTTTAAAAAATCGAGGAAGCTGCGTGCGTACGGGTACAAGTTCGTTTGGATTAAGAATGGCAGGATTCTAGCTCGGAGGTCCGAAGGAACTCCGGTTATCGAGATTAAAAGTATGGACCATGTGGATCGTTTGATTTTAAACGCTAATAAATCGGATTAATTATACTTCAGTTATTTTTAAGAATATAATGCTGATTTACTTTTTGTTGTATAGTTTTATTGTGACTTGTCGGGTATGTGGATGTTCTTGGAATTTTATTCTGTTTTTGATTTCTGTTATTTTGCGGACGGTAATACTTTCGTTGTAACCGATACTCATTTCTTCATTGTAGTTATGTGCAACAAACTCATTTTACTGAGGATTGATTATAATCATAATATCTCATGAACCGTCATGAATTAAAAATATTTAACTTAAATATTCGTAGCCTCCGTATGCATTATGATGATTTAATGATATATTTAAGTGAACGTAAATTCAAATACGATGTAATAGTGCTTACAGAGACATGGATATATACAGATGAATGTCCTCGTTATAACATACCTGGGTATGTCTAGCCCAGTGTGTTGATCATATGAGAGCTGGCAGTATTATTGTTTACATTAAAAGTAACGTTCATTATGAAAGTGTAGACATAAGCCTCAATAGCTGCAATGTAATAATTTGTAAACTTTTTCTAAAAGCGAATGATTGTATTTCTATAGCTAGTATATACAAATTTTGTGATTCTAAATATAACGAATTTTTAGTTGATTTGAGTAAAATTATTGATGCGTTGTCTTTTAGAGCAGTTATAACGGGCGATATCAATATTGACTTATACTTTCCTCCACGCGTAATCATGAGTATCTCAATTTGTTAAGTTCGCATGGGTTTGCGTCTATTGTAAACGAATCGACGTATGTTCGTGTAAATGTAGGATATAAATCGTGTTTAGATCATTTTTTGGTTCGAGGTTGTCAAGATAGTTCTAATGACATTGCATTAGTTCACGACATATCGGTGGTGTCGTTTTCCGATCATTTTGCGACCGATGTCACAGTTTTACTTTCATCTGTACAACGTAAGCAAGTATTTCATCATAAATACTATTTCGATAAAAGACTTTTCCAACGGCTCTTGCATACTTTATATCTTTCCCCATTATCTAGTAGGATAGCGACAATTGACGAAAAGTTTGAATGGTTCTTATCGCACCTTTTTACTATAGTTAATGACTGTAAACGGATATTAATATATAAATGCACTCGAGGTAAGCGTACACCTTGGATTACTTCTCAGTTAGTCGATCTGACGCGTAAGAAAAATCATATTCATAAATTGTTGAGAGAGTCTCCTTACGGAATAAGTTTAAAACTCTCTCCAAACAAGTGCAACGAGATGTAAGAAAAGCGAAAAATGTTTATTACTCAATTCTTTTGAATAAATGTAAAAATTTTTTTAGCTGTAATCAGTTTGGATTTCTTCCATAAAGGGGAACTGATGATGCATTATTTTAGCATGTTTCTTATATTACAAAAAATTTAGAATGTGGTCGCTCTTCTGTTGCAGCTTACTTAGATTTGCGAAAAGCTTTTGATACAGTGAATCATGATATTTTATTGCGCAAAACTGTATTCGTGTGGGTTTAGAGGAAGTATCTATGATTGGTTCAGATCGTATCTTGTCAATAGAAATTATGTTACTAAAATAAATAAAGTAAATAGTTCTGAAGTAGTTCAAAATTACGGTGTTCCTCAAGGAAGTGTACTTGGTCCTTTTTTATTTTTAATATATATCAATGACCTTTGTAATTTACAAGTTAGTGGCAAAATATTTACATATGCGGATAATACTGTTCTAGTTACAAGTTCACGATTTCCCCAATTATTAGAAAATTTAGTACAGAATCATGTTGACAAAGTTGCAGAATGGCTAAATTTTAATCGGCTAATTTTAAATGTGCATAAATCAAAATTTATAATTTACAGTTTAATGCCGCAAACTTTTTGGGATTTGATAAAAATTAAGTTAAATGAACATGTATTTTTACAAAGGGTAGATGAAGTTAAGTATTTAGGAGTTGTAATGGACTGCCGTTTAGATTGGAGTAAGCATATTCTTTATTTTTCTAAGAAATTAAGAAAATTGAATTATTCGTTTTACTATCTTCAACAGTATTTTCCAAGGAATCATTTACTTCGTATCTACATGGCATTATATGAGCCGGTTTTGAGATACGGAATGGTGGTGCTGCGGAATACCATTTACTCCCAATAAAAAATCTCCAAAAAATATTATTTAAACTTTTGCATTCTGAACATGACTCTCCTAATGCACGTACTATATTGAAAGTTAAGTATCTGTATGAGATTCAACTTATCATCTACGTATGTAAAAATAAAGATAAATTCACCCATGGAATGAGAAGAGGAATTACAAGATCGAGCTTAAAAGATAATGTTACAGTGCCTGATTTTCGAAAATATCATTCGAGAGTGCAACTTCATATAATTCGCTGTCGGACATGGTGAAACTGAATCTTAACAATTTAAAAAATTACAAGAAAAGACATAAACTTTTGATGAATTATATGCGTAATCTTTCATCCAACTAATTTCATCTGGTGTGTCAATGTCGTATTACTGTTCGCATCTGCGTATCTCTTTATGTATAGAAGAGTCATTTTATTATATGTATGTCTGTATTATTGTTTTCATTAGTGTGTCCACATGTATATCGATTTGTGCTTTGATTTTGATATGTGTATTGGAATTATGTATTTATGTGGGTATATTTATTATTGAGTTAGCCTATTAACCATTATAACTCTGCGTCTATAAGTTTATATGTACCTGTGTGCATGTATTGTATGCATTTTCTATATATATTTATTCATTTTTGTAAATAATTGTGTGTTTACTAATGTGTTTACTTTTATTATATCTATTACAAAATATAAATGTGATTAAGTGTACGTGTGTGTGTATATGTGTGTGTAGTGTCTTGTGGGTGTATATATTGCGGTTGTATGTTTATTGTTTATTGTCACTTACATATTCATAAGTGTTAACAATTGTTCAAACTATTTATGCAATACTAACCAAACAAGTATTTGTATATCTATTTAAGTTTCCACTACTCGCGTAAATAAATGCGCATTTGTGGATTTGAATGAATAAATTTGATTTGATTTGATTATTATTCGATTTGATTATTATTATCATTATTATTAATATTTTTATTACTATTATTCTAATTATTATTTCAATGTGTTTAATATATATTTAAATTTATTCATATTTCGATAGCCTCCTCACTTTTTCACGGGGATATACTTATATATTTAATATACCAGAATTTCAGGAAAAACGTGAACGCTACACTACAGTAAAATATGGCGAATGTAACGGAAGTAATTTTTTGTAGAACATACGTTCGGCGAACAATCTAATTTATACAAACAATATTTTTTCAGTGTTTAGAATTAAAATTTATTTAACATCCTGAAAAAAATATATACTTTCATTCTTAGCGGAATTTTTTTTTTATATATCTTTCAAAATATGCGACTATATCCCATTTATATAACACCGATATATATATATATATATATATATATATATATATATATATATATATATATATATGTATGTACATCTTTAATATAAAGGCATATTGTAGTATGACAAAATCATTCGTAAAATCATGAATTATTAATCGGGTTCACTTCGAACAATTGTTAATATCGCCATCATTAATAATTAACTTTCAGCATTGTAATGAAGAATATGTGTAACGCGGTTAGCGCATTATACATATATATATATATATATATATATATATATATATATATATGTATATATATATATGTGTGTGTGTGCATTGTGAAGGAAGCGAAAAGGTCAAATTCAAATGAAAAAACTTCCTGATTACGAAAGTATCACGCCATCCATTCGAAACGCAGACCACAGCGATGATCTAACTATTTAACCTAGTCCGTTTTATTGATATTTATACCCTCACCTCTTCGTCTTAAACTTTGAACGAGCAACTGATCCGTAGTATTTTATAAAGAATTTGCAAATAGAAAACCAAATCAGTTTTACTTTATCCTACATGACTTAACAGCCAGTAATTATTCAACACAAGTGTATTTAGTTTTGATTTTTAAAAACTAGTTAATATTAATACGATATTATATATTTAAGATATACATAACTATTTGACGGGAAAATAAACGACACCACGAAGTATCTAATGGGGAAAAGGATGGATAGAACTGAATAAACTGATACAAAAAACAACTGAGAAAAGATATACGACAACATAATACAATGATAATTAAAGAAGTACTAGAACGTAATGGAAGTCCTAAAATGTTTAAGAAAGCAATGTTTGCAGGAACTAAACTACTGACAAAATTCAAAAACCAATAATGAATATACTCTTACTGGCGAAACTGCTATTCAAAGAAATTGAAGGATTTTACACAGAACTATATGATAAAAAGGTAAAACCGAAAATGAAAAATCAGATAACGCTTAGCAAGTATAGCGGTAACTTACCGGAAATACTAACTTCAAAAATCACTTACGCAATGAAGAAAATAAAAAATGACAAAGCAAGTGGACCAGGCGATATAACACCAGAAATGATTAAAGAAGGAAAAGAGGAGATACTAAAATTGGTTGAAGAATCTGTATAACAAATGCCTGAAGGAAAACAAAATCCCTCGTTCATGAAAAGAAGCAGATGTCGTCTTATTACAGAAGAAAGGTGATACGACTAAGCTTGAAAAGTATAGAATAATTAGCTTAATGTCGCACATTTACAAAATTTATGCAAGTATTATTGCAAATTAGCTGACTGCTTGTGCAACTTAACAAATTACTTAATGACATCATTAATGAACATCATACTGAAATCAGAATGAATGTCATCGTTAGGTGAGTAATGATAAGCATCAAAAATCGCATGTAAGATGATGTTTTGACCTCATTGTAGATTCGACTTGGCTGTACAACCCCACAGAGCAAGACTGTAAGTTCAAATAGGTTTAATAATTTGCTTGTATAGCAGAAGCTTGCAGGAAACATCCAACTTCGATCGCCTGCCCTTTAACCAATATAATTGACGTGTTTTATTCCTGATCTACTAGGCCTTTATTTTAACATGAACTTTTCAGATCAATTGTAAATCCAAATGCATAGGCACTTTACTGAGTTAGCTAGTGGAATGACTTGGTTTCCTAAGTATAATTGATACATATTATCAGCATGGTATAATGTAAACAAGACATGGACAGACTTCTGTTCGTCTAGTTTAATATTCCAGTCTTGAGTTTATTTTTTAATCTGATAGAGTCTATATTGCAATTTATTTGTAGCTTCAGAATGGCTATCACTTACAGCTAAGATTGCAGTATCATCTGAAAATGTGCTGTTTTTGTTTCATTGCCAATAGACAAATCTTTCATATATAACAGGTACAGGAGGGGTCTGAGAACAGTAGAATGACGATCTTGCCTTTTCATGCGCAACCCAGAACTTTCGATTTTATAAATAAGATTTCAATGTGTGACAAAAATTTCCTGGTAGCAGAGTACTCAACTTGTGAACCAGGCCTTGATGCCACACTTTATCAAATGTCTGCGAAATATCTAAGAATATAGCAGAGCAGAATTTCTTCTCCTCCAGTGTATTGTTAATAATTTCCACTACTCAGTGTACTTGGTCGATTGTTGACTTCTTCCATCTAAATTCAAATTGATGTAGAGGAAGTTTATCTTGGACTAGTATCAATAATTGCTTCCTGTTTGTTTTTTTAAACATTATAATCTGTACCACTTTGAAACAGCTGGGTATGTACTCAAGTCGTAAACCTGCATTAAATATGTATTTAAGCAGTATCAGTGCTCTTCATGGTAATTCTCTTAGGACAGCTGGTCAAATTTCATCTATTCCTAGTTTTTTTTATTTATATTGTGATCAATTTAATTTTCTACCTTCATTAGAGTAAACAGCTTAATTGATTGATTAATCAGATAAGTTGTTAAAAAGTTAATATCAGATTGTATCTCATGAGTCTAGAACATCTGTGATAAGTGGCGTGCAAACAATTCAGCTTGTTCAATATCCTGTCTTGCCCAATTGCCAGTTTCATCTCAAATGAGAGGAATTCTGGCAAATTGTCGTTTAATCTTGCATGTAGCTTTCCATAATGAGTAATCCTTGTCTGTATAAGGACTAAGCTCCAGGAGATATGTGGTAAATGTTTTATATTTTACTTCTTTAATAAGCCATCTGAACTGGTTGTTAATCTTATTGAAAATGTTCTTATCATGTGGTGTATGTGTTGTGTGCTACTGATATCTCACTTTTCATCATTGTGTAATCTTATATCACATATTTCTAATGGATATGTGATTTCTTAATAACTATTATTTTTTGGTACAGGAGTTGCAGCCTTAGCAGTTTCACAAATTGCCATTATAAATCTAGCTGCCATATCATCTAACTCATCCTGATTTTTTAATCTAACTTTAAGGTCTACTTTTTAATTAAGCTCCTCCTGGAATTTGTCCCAGTTTGTGGTAATATTTGTGTTTTTGTTTTTTTCTGGATTACTGTGGTGCTTATCTGATGACAAATCTATCAAATTTCAGCTAATATAAAATTAGCAGCAATCACCTTTACTATGTAGAAATTCAGAAAATCTGGCTTCTTACAGCGATCTGTAGGCCAGTATGTTGGCTTCTATCCAGATTCTGAACTGCATTGGCAACTGTAAATTGCTTGAAGCAAATCCTTACTTTTAATATGAGCATGGCTAGAATTTATGATGTTAATAGTAGAAGATTCCCATGCTTTGTGCTTTTCTTTAAAATCTCCTCCAATAATAAATCGGCGCCAAAAATTCTATAATAACTGTACATACAGTTGACGTTTTTATCCATGTTTAGGAGGAAAGTATTCTGCAACATTTTAAGTATTACATTGTTTTGCATATTTGTAACTGTTGTTGCCAGTACATATTCTTCATTCATTTCAGCTTCTCAAAATGCTGAATATTCTGTTTAATGATTACAGTTGATCTACCATGCACACCACCATCTGGATGATGGGTGTGATAGATGGCCTACCCTTGTATTTTGGATATCTGGTTATAAAATGTGTCTCGGATATAAATGCTATGGCTATTTGATAATCTTCCAGAAAAATTTCAAATTCTCCAAGTCAGTTCTTAAGGCCATTTGCATTCCATGCAACAATGTGATTTTTGTTTTTTATGATGACTGTATATGGCATTGTTACATTGTTGCCAGCATTTATTTTTCACAGTTTTCAATTGTGAAATAGTCTATGCAGCTTCAATTTTACTGAGGCATTCAGTGATATTTCCAACTTGTCAGAGTACTAATAACATTAACAGAATATCCTCCAGTGTAATTTAAGATTGAACATTAACATCTTTTCTTGTGTTCACACTAGGTTGTGCATGCTGTTTCAGATTCAGTAGCTTGCCTACTTTGTTGTACAGATGACCATATTTGTATATTTGGGTGTACAATTGATGCAAATAAATTTCTTATTTTTTTTCTTTTTGTATATGCTGTACTGCTGTCTTTTTAGGCGCTTTCATAGCATACTCAATGGCTCTGTAAGTTTTACACTCACAATAATTTGCAGTGATTGCATTCGTGCATACAAATTCACTTGCACCTTTTAGAGTGCAAACTATAGAATCATGATTTTTGCAGATTTAAAACACTTTACTTGGTGAAAAAGGCTTGCTTTGTATGGTTCTATCTCTATTGTCTTTTGCATTGAGGTATTTCCAAATTCCTATACAGCTTCTCGATTTTAACTGAAGTATATTATGGTAAATGTGCAATTTTGTATATATTTTTATTATTGTTTTTAGGCTCTTAATCTACATAAAATGATGGATGTTTTTTTTTCACCTACTGATAATTTTATTATCATTATCATGTGTTTTTACTGTTTTATTAATGTTTACAATATTGACCACATTATGTCCCATATTCAATTCACTTTTTAGTTCATCTATATCAGTAGTTGGATGAAGTCTTTGAATTACTGCACAATATGTTTTATCTGTTTTTAATTTATATGTGAAATAAGATACTCCATAAAGAGGATGTTTCTTATACTGTTTGTTATTTCATTAATTTTATAAGATTTGTAATATTCCAAAAAGCATCAGCAATTTTAGCAGATACAATTACATCACCATTGTTTATGGTTTTATAAATGTAATTATCATTTCTCAGTTTTTCATCTATTGTATTAAAAAACAGTGTAAAATTTTTGACACCACTCACCATTACCTTTGGTGGTGTATTAGATGATGACTTCCTTTAACTACTATATTATCTTCATTACTGACGTCTTTGTTATTATGATCCATGTTACTACCTTCTAAATTCATTTTATTAAATGTCTACAATGAAGGAAGACTGTGCGCATCAGGTTTGATAATATTTCTGACTTCATACAGCTTAAGTCTAGCTAAAGTTTCTGATTTATCTCTATTAATGATAGAATTTGCACTTGTAGCTAAGCATTAGATATTTTCATATCTTCTTGCCATTGTCGATATTGTTGAACAGTGATATTCATCATCACTGTATCCATTTGTTGTGTCATAGGGCCTAGAATTTATTTATTAATAAACCCACCAATGCATATAAATGACTGACACCCCTTAAAAGTATAATTTACTGTAATAATAATGTTATCGACAAATATGATAATTTATACAAATAACTATACAGATTTAATAACATCATTAAACAAGTGTACATTAGCCACTTATCAATTTAACAAAATCATTGAATATATATAATGATAAAAAGTATCTTACCAAATTCTGCTATTTAAGATGAACTTAAAGCTTTATATTTCTTTTCCATATGAATGGCTTCAACTTATTTTTGCAGAAAATGAAAAAGGGCTTTAGGATCTTTAAAATAAGTGTAAACACACAATTAACTATCACTTAAGTACTTTAAAAAGTTAACTTTACTCATGGAGCAAATACATTACATATACATGGAATTAATATATATGGGAAAAATTCAATCATTTGTATTTTACAGATGATATTGTATTAATCAGCAATGGCACACATGTTTTACAGGATATAGTAAACAAGCTTCATAGTTGCTCTAAAAAAGCAGGACCAAAGATAAATATTGACAAAATAAAGGTAATGAAAAACTTGCACTCGCAACTAGAAGTAAAAATAGACATACAAAGACTGGAGTAGGTTAATGAATACACGTACTTGAGCCAAGTAATCATAATAGACAACCAATACCAAATACAGTTATACACTTCCTCCACTCTATGATTCTTACATCAAAGATTATGCTTATAATGATGCTGAAAAAACAGAAATCCTAACTTATCAGTATTACAAAGTGCATTGCCAGAGCTTAAACTTAACCTTGGTAAAATCCAGTCTCTACCCAATCAGCTAGTTGGATAAAGCTTTTGTACTCAATGCTTTTCCATTCAGAGACAGAAATAGCAAAAAGAAAAATTGTCATGTAGTGAGATTTTTACTAGACCCCGTGAATAAATACTGTTGTCAAGAAATATTTGAAAATTCCTACTCTAATCCGGATGAAATATTTAACATAATTAGTGGTATGAAACCTAAACACTCGGTAGGATATATCATTGTTTCTTATCAAAAAACTACCTTGCTGTATCAAATTTCAATGCTATCCTCACCACTCGAAAATTGCTAAGATTATTGCCATACCCAAACAGGGAAAAGATGCTTCACAAATTACCAACATTCGACCTATCAGTCTACTTAGTAATTTAAGTAAAATTGCTGAAAATGTTTTGTTTATAAGATTAAAGTCAATATGAATAATATCATCCCTAACTTTCAGTTTGTATTCTGTTCTACTTATTCTACTACATAACAAGCATGCAGAATAGCTGAATTTATTACACACAATTTCAACTTAAATACGTACATGGGTATGGTACTATTTGATGTTGCTAAACTGTTCGATACAACATTCCATACTGGCATTGTGTGTAAAGTAATTGATTGTAAATTTCCTCCATATTTAATTTACGGTACTATTTCATGTTGCTAAAGTGTTCGATGCAACATTCCATACTGGTATTGTGTGTAATTTTATTTGATTAATCTGATTTAAGCGATAGATCATTTTATATTTTTATAAGTAGTGCGAAATCATTTTATAAAAGCTGTTTAGTGGGTGTACCGCATAGTATTTTTATTTTCATTGTATTTACACAACTTGTGTGTTTTGCCTAATATGCAAGTCACACTTTTTGCAGATGATGCTGCAATAGTATAGACCGAACACTATTTAGAGTAGATTGCAACTTGGAATAAAGCATATCATTATATAAATCCGATAAAAACTGAGGCCAACTTTTTCATCTGTAGAAGACCAACATTGTCAGATAGTCTACTTATTCAAGATACTCAAACAGATTGCAGTGACTAGGTATGCTTTCTGGGTGTTACTTTAGACAGCAGATTGATGTTCACTAAACATGTAAACAATACTAGTCTTAAGACAAATCATATATCCACTTTTTAATCGAAAATCTTACCTTAATATTAACAACAACATGATAATCTACAAGTCATTAATCCGACAAATAATAACCTACGCCTGTCCAGCATGAAGCATCTAAAGCTACTTTTAATAAACTGCAAATCAGTCAAAATAGGTGTTTAAAATATTTTAAACGCGCGCCGTTACATTAAAGTCGATAAAATACACATTTATTTATAATTACCCTTTGTTAGGAATTTTATTTGAAACTTATCCAGTGATTTTTTCAATAAATGTTTGTACCACGATATAAAACGTTTCTCAATCCGGTTGTTTCTCATCCACTCATTGTTAAAGATAACTTTATGTGTTGTCCAACTTAATTGTTTTTCTTCAGAATTCCCGGTTTCTATTTGCTAATCTAAACCTTCTTCTTCTGTGCCATTAGTTATAATTGATCTTATATATATTTTAATAATATCTACGCAAGCTTTTATAGAGTAATTTTTAAAAAAAAAAACTTAAATTTACTCTAAAAATTTCAACATACAACTTTTAAATATAACCTTACTTACTTTGAAACAATCTCATACAATGTAAGTAGTCGATTATGGTGCATCTATGTAACATTATTGCCTTGTTTATCATACTTCATAAATTTAGTGGTAGTTTTACCTGTCTGAAACATCATCCCGATAAAACAGTGGCGGCTCGTGGTTAAAAAATCTAGCGGTTGCAATTACACCTTACCCCTCCGCCAATTAATACAAAAATTTTCTGCTTTACACAACATCACAAAGTAACATGTAATACAAATTCAAGAATTTTTTAAAAACATAATCGGAAAACTAATAAAAAATTGTAATATTAAACCGAAATATATTAAATTTTATTTCCGCATAAGTACAAAATTTATTCAATTAGAAGGGTACAAAATTTTTTTAAATACTAATCCGAAACAATTCGATGAACTACGTATAATGTTTAAGTATTCTTATTTTTTCACAATTTACACAAAATAACCATCTGAAAATGAAATTATCAATTACCATATAAATAATAAAACTTCAGTAAGGAAAAAATAATACGTATATTAACATCGGTCAATAATAAATGAACATCAACTGGAGAGCGACAATGAAACAATTCACACGCGGAAATGTACTCGGTAAAAGAAACGCCGATATAAATTCAAAAAAAGAAAAACTAGTCCCGGAAAGAGATGAAATACATAGACTCATTGGTTTATCGATAGTATGCGCACGCAACCGCACCTTTGTGTTATGAATAACACAATGAGAAAAAACTATTCCGCCATGTCAAGTGTGTGTACTTCAAGCATTCTGGCTGCAAAACGATCCAGCACTCGCTAATCCATATGTAAACTCTACACTCATAGTAGCATTAGGCGCAAAATCATCATATAATTCTGTGTATGGCTTTCCGATGTCTTCAAGGTTACATCGATCGTGCAACCACCAATCGTTGTAACTAGGCATTTCAAGGCACTTTTTTAAAGGATTTTTTACTTTTTATAATATATTCTATGAAAAATATAATTCAAAATTCACTTATTTTGTTTAATCTGCATAAAATAATTAGCACTTTTAACTATTTTATTACACCATCAATTTTTAAGCTGTTCCGGATAATTCTGATGGTTGTGTGTAACCATGATGCAACCTTTATGTACGAGCGAGCACTGGTTTAAAATACAAAGTAAACATAAATAGTGTACTTTTTAAATCACAAAATTTGCAACTAAATAATGACAAATTATCTGTACAATGTCACGTATCAACTTATCGAAGAGTAATTGTTTAAAACAAAAAAAAATTCACTCATATTTCTTTCTTATAATAAATTTTGCACTTTATTTTATACGCATAACCATTTTTATACTTTAATTTAAATTCCTTTTGTCACTTATATTTTTTTTATTTGTTATTCGCTTTTGCGCAAATAATTTTAATTTATATCTAGACTCTTCATAATTTGGTTTCTAACACTTAGTAACTTGAGCGCAGATGATTTTGTAATTTTTATTTTTTATTCATTAATCCATATATATTTTAATTAATTTTTTTCTTTTTTACTATAAACACATACGTGTATCTTTATAAAACATTTCCTATCAAATAAATTTGCTCCATCAAATAAGGTCAGATTGGGAAAGCAAATAAAACTAAAAAAAATCCTCTCAATATCAACTTTAAAATACACTGTATTCGAGCAGTCGTTAAAATTACTTCGAAACTTTATAACCATATTTAAGTTTCGCCAACTCGAAAATATGCCACACCTAACTTGCTAAAAATATACTGATATAATGATAATTCATAAATTCTTCACGCTACATCCGTTTTCAAATTCCTAAATATCATATTTTATATTTATTTATTATTTATAAACCGCGATACAAAAGTCTAGTCGCAGCAATACACTTCAAATTATTTATCGATAACGCATACGCATAGCAATATTAACATAACAGTTGACTTAACGTTATCTGAATTTAATCCTATACAATTATTAATTACATATAAATTATTTACTACCACATCCGAAAATTTACTTATTTCACGTATATCCGCGGTATATGAACATTCGAAAAGAAAATATTCAACAGCGTCACTGTCAGAACTATAATACGGACAAGAGTCAGATGGTCTTATGGCAAAACACTTAAAATACTCGTCGAAATTACCACATCCAGACAATACATGAATGGAAAATAAATTTACACCAAAACTTGAAAGTTGTTCTACCGTGCAAACTATTAATCCATGTATTCTACCATATTTCTAAAATTATTACATTAGTTTTCTTAGTAAAGGAATTCTTACAGTTAAATTATAATTTAACTCAATCAAAATGAGAATAGAATATTTTTTACGCGTTCGTTTTAATTGTAATCAATTTATTAACAAACATATCGAACGCCGAGATCAAAGCCGACGTGAAAATACTTAAATAAGTAGGCACGATCAACTATAATAAGTGATGCAGCCACGGTTGAAACAGTTCTATATAAAGAGCTCTAACACTAAGCAGGAGCTTCCTTTGCGTAGTTAAAATTTTATTAAACATAATCGAATTTAATTTGTATCATAAATATGTGAACAATAATTAAACAAAGATTCAATTGCTTCTTTATTAAATAATTACACGCCTTTTATATTTAATTCCGCCAATGCTGGGTTAAATTGTGAGCAGCCTAAAGAATTTCTTATTAACTTTATTCGGAAGATATTTAACGTGTTGATTAAAAACTTATTATCTAGGATTTAATGCTCAGATATTTTACCGATTTTACAATAGAAATGTGTTGATTATAAATTAACTTAGTAGTCCGTAAACGGCTACAAATTTGAGAAATATTTCTGTTGCTAATTACCATCGTAGCTGATTTTTATACTGAAAATTCGAGCTGATTAAAAGTGATTTTTTAGTTTTTTTTTTTACAAAATTCATAAATATAAAAATACTAATATTAATTCTGGAATTTACATATCGAAAGCATAACTTATTTTTAGATAAATGTTTAAGAAAAACTTTTAAACAGGTAAATTTACTCACCGAAATGCGCGGACGATTCTGACATTTTGTAAAAAACGATTTTAAAATGAATTACACCCGTTTGAAATGTTACTTTTTTATTTGTATGTTTACAAATATGAAATATTGGCGAAATTTCGCTACACGATTATATCGATAGTGTCGATTAATATTTTATTTGAAAAGTTATTTTATGTTTGGCATCGTTTAAACATTATTTTATTAAAATAATCAACAAAATTATTAATTTTAAAAATCATTTTGTTAATACACCTTTAACAGAACTTTAAATTTTATTTAGTTTAAAAATTATTCATAAATGACCCTTAGGTAATGCATCTCCGTCGGCGGTTGTCTGAAATAATGTTTCCCGCCTTGTGTTCCTACCTCCTGTTGTGTTGGTCATTATTCGTTTTGATTTTTACGGTTTGTCAAATTAATATTATTGTGTAGCTGAATTTATTTATTATATTTTTTTGTAACTTTATTGCTTATCTTACTTATATTTAACTATGTTTATTATTAATATATATTTCGCGAATTTGTGTGTTGATAAGTAAGGTTATCAAATAAGTTAGAGGGATGGGAATTTGTTCCTAATGAGGCTGAGGATTATAAAAGTCCAAAATGTAACAAAACCTATGATATGGACACTTCCAGTGGGGAATAGTGTTCATATAAGTTATTTTATATTATATAATTCATTCGATTCAGAAATCACTTGCGGAGTGTAAAATTTATTTGCTTGAATAAATCTCGTTTGTTGGTCGGATATATATGTTTGGCTAGTTAGAAATATGATTAAATAAAAAAAAAATGAATAGCGCAATATCCGGCCAGGTCATGTTAAAATCGGCTAATTAGAAGTAGCATTAAAAGAAAAAGCGAGAATAGGACTACCCGGATGATTGATTAATATTGTCTGCGAGAAGTAAAATGTTTTTAAATGTAGTAATCGACGCTCTCTATTGAAGTAACAGTTGTAATATTCGTCTGAAATTGATAGATAGCGCCATTATTTAAATTTATTAAGTTTCTCGAAATGTGATTTTTGAAAAAAAAACGTATTTTTTTAATTAGATACAATTATTTCGGAACAACCGCGTACAAAAATACGTCTTTTTTGACATGTGTATATGCAATATTGCAATCGCATATGGAATACGATATTACGGTTTGAGGATAATTGATCAATTTAAAAGTATAAGTTATTTGCAAAGGTGCTTGAAAATAATTTCTAATAAAAACAAGAATGAATTATATCTGTAGAAACTCTCTTGTCGAGGTTAAATACATTTAAATTGTTATATTTATATAGGAAATTGTTACCGTGTGAAATTAATAAAATGGGATTGGAAAAAATTAGAAAAAATATATCAACAAGCAGCCGATATAAAGGGGAATGTTGGATGAAAGAAAAAGTAATTTTATACACAACAGAACAGACGAATATATATATATATATATATATATATATATATATATATATATATATATATATATATATATATATATATATATATATATATATATATATGCTCTGTATAGGTTGTTGTGACTTGCTCTAGTCAGTATTCACTTACCGCCATATGGTGCCAGTCTCACCGGAGGTAAAAATAAACAACCACGTGGTTCCGTTCGTCCACATTGTGCAGGGTGGTAATTTTCCCATTCTGCGGACTTGACGCTGATTTGGAAAACTAAATCGGAACTCGCAATACATCGCTGATAAGAAAACGGAGGAGGTCACTTGTCGAAGGTGGTCCTTCCAGTAAATACCGTCAAGCTTTTTAATGCATTAATAACACCAGACTATCAGCAACTCGCTCGTGACATTGTCCCTCAGTCGGATTGGTAAATTCCAACCTAGAGCGAGTAGGCGAAATTCAGCTCCTTAAAACTGGTTCCTTTTGGCTAAGGAAGTAAACCCCAACAGAAAATCCAGCGGAAGGCAAGAGTAAAACCCCTGTATTCTACCTAGTATATCATCTAAATGGCAGGTGAAATTCAAATGGAACCGAATTCTGGGTGCTCCTTCAATGGGGCAGGGGTGCGAAGAACTCCCCGATTAGATCTAATTAGAGAATAGGAACATGGAATATCAGAACAATGATGGTAAATGTAAAACTAAAGATTGTAACACTTGAAATGGACAGATTAAACATCGGATTATTGGGTATCTGTGGAACAACATGTATAGTTTGCAGGAAAATTTAGAAGCGGCAACTATACCGTTTGTTACTTCGTGTGTTGGAGAAGGCATTCATCGAAACGGCGCAGCTATAATAGTTCTCAAGAAGATAGCTGATACAATCAAGAATATAATATTAATACAATTCGATGGTAAACCAAAACCGATAAATATAATACAGAAATACATATTTTGAACTCTCAAAATGACCTGGATATACGTGGATATCCCAAATGATTCAAGAGATAATATAGCGTACGCAATCAAATTGATTACATACTGGTTGATCGTAGGCATCGGAATGCCTTAAAATCAGTCAAAACATATCTGAGTGCACAAGCAGTCTCAAAACCACATTCTGTTATTTCTGTTGATGGCGGAGTTGAAATTAAAATTCAAGAAAATCCTGAAAACCAAAAATAAAAAAGACAACCTAACGATCATGAAGAATGTAGAGATTCGGAATCATCTGCAATTAGCTACGGAGATGATTTGTAGGAAAAAATAAAGAAAAAGGACCGGTCGATTAATGAAACCTGGGAACAAAAGAAAAAAGAGAAGATAAATACAAAAATAATTATAATCGCGCACAAAACGGAGAAATTAAATAAAACGCCTCAAGTGAGAACTGGTAAAACCAGAGGATATTCATGATGGGAATCTGACGTATTTAATTTATAAATTGTAACGTGTAAACAATATCTCACGTACGAACGGACCCTGATCTATCGTACAGTAATATATAGGTACACGAGACTTTAACAGATTAGCCAATCAACAATACGTACTCCGAAAAATGAGCAACACTGTTCATTGTTTTTCAAGCATCCGCCCAAACGTCGTTTGAAAATAATAAAATACAAATTTTATAATTTTTATACGCGATACAAAAAATTAATAAAAAATAAATTAAGACACTTAAAGCTGCTATTTGAAACTGATCCGTGTGACGATATTGCACCATGCATCAAACATCTATTCTCTAGGACAATTTTTATTCTTTTCAACAACACGGGCCTGTTATTTTCAACGTCTTTAAAATTGTGATCACTTTTAATGTACTACTTTTCATAATAAGAATTTAAACATAGTAATAACTTTTTTAAATTATTAATGTACGAGACATGTTGCGTTGTACTGTGAACAATTTTTTAATTTGTTTATATAGCCAACTTTAACATTATAATGTAACATTTTACGATGAAATAACTGCGTAGCGATATAAAAATAAAAATAAATATTTCCCATTTTCTCCGGCGATTTTAACAAGAGTAAACAAAAGCTTTTAAACCGCATATGTCTTCTTAAGTCGATCATTCGCACTACTTGGGAAGGAGATCCACAAACATTAATTTTACTTTATACATCATTTATTCGTTCGGTGTTTTGAACATGGTAGCTTCTTTCATGGTAATGCTTCGTCAAATTCTTTGGATCTTTAAAATAAATTGTAGAATTCTCGCCTTCGTTACTGTTTAGGAGCACTTCTTCCGCTCCAATTGCCGCTTTAGAGGTGTAATCTAATAACCCTCCTCTTCGCATCCGCAGAAGCCTCATGGCAGACCAGTTTGTTGTAAAAAGTTTCACAACTACACATCAGTCAGCATATAATAACTTTTTATTTATTTATAACAAATGGAGGTTCTTACCATGTATACTTCCTATTCTTTTTTCTGTAACGATCGGCAGTGGACGAAATTATAATACCATTTAAGGGGTTTTCAAAAATGAAACAGTATATAAAAAGTACACCCCATAAATGGGGTATAAAAGTCTTTGCTCTGGCATCTGACTATGGTATTGCGCATGACATCAAAATTTATATTGACGAGAAAGTTAATTGTATTTGAGGATTATGAAAATATCTTGCAAAGTATTTTTGCACATTTGCTGTACATGCTGCGGTTGATGGCGTTGGAGGGTACAGCGTAGAATATGCTTTTTGGTCAACTTATTCATTGGGAACGTGGTGATTTGTAAAGATTTTAAACTGATTTTGAAAAATGTTTGTTTACTAAATTCTACATATTAAAATAGTAAAAAGTCCTATCTACTTTTTTTTTATATATAGATATTAATTGCTTATATAAACGGCATTAAACTCATACGTCGTAATAATTCCTAATAAAACAACTTATTCCTGTTATTTACAACAGTTATTGTTATACAAAATCGTATTTAAGCGTACAAATAATGTTAGCGCAGATTCATTAATATAACTATAGATCATTCATATCAATTTGTGTCGAGCATATATCGCAACTATGCATAAATTGTCAAGTTATTTATTTTAGCAGCTGCGATCGTCGTGACACGCTAGCGGTAACATATATTTACATGAAAATAATTATGTATTAAAATATAAAAACTTCCAACGCCTAAAAAAAAAAAATATTTCAACAATAAAAAAAAAAAAAAAAACTGTAACAAGATACTTCGTAATTTTGTAATTGAAAAAAAAAAAAATACAAATATTTCAAAATTAATTATTGTCAGTATTTGAAATTTACAATAAAAATACATATATATATATTTTTTTTAATAATACAAAGGGCAAAAAATAAATGAGATCTCAAGCTAATATAAAAATATATTCCGACCACTGTTTAATACTTATCTTTTGGGAAGAATTTATAATTCGGTGACCGAGCTAAATTACATACATCAAAAATGTCGGTATATAGTAATGTAACAGTAGTCAATTATTGCCTTCGGATACGAATTTGTATTGGACATACGTTAATCTAAAAAATAAAATAATCATTATCACTATCAAATTAGGTAGAAAACGTAGAAAAATGTATAGTTCACACATATGTAAATCATATTTTAAAAAAAAAAAGTTACATATATTTTTCAATACATTCTCTTTTTATTTTCGAACTTACACCTGAACTAATAAATATTTTAACATTAATACTATAACCGTACACTATCACATTTAAGAATAAATACAAAGCGTACAACATTAGAATAAATCACAAAATCAAATAGTAGTAAACGTTTATTCCGAATCTTGTCTTACTTAATTAAACGTCTATATAACAATTAGCTAATCTCTTTAATTCTCTAAATATTCGAACGATGTGACGAGAAAAATCATAAAAAAACACACTTCTTGAAAAATTTTCGTAAGTGTAAAAAAACACTACCTCTCCCGATTTATGAAACTTTTTAAAATAATTTTTCTTTTGAATAACGTTCGACCCATTATCATCAATAAGCTCTTAACTTTTCTATTTCATCACAAACTGTCACATTTATTAGAAATCCGTACGATTAACTATAATGAAACGATCCATTCGAGACCCTTATTCGTAATGAAACATTTTCAATAAAAGAAATTTAATTTAAATTTAATTAAAAAAAAAAAATTGAATTCAAACCCGATGGTATTCGTATAGCTTTAAACTTCGCATAATTAAAATCTAATATGGCTGATGTCCAACAAAAACGTAAAATTTAAAAATAAATATTTATTTAATTTAAAACTTATCGTACCTAGATATAGTTTCAACGTTACCACACTCAACTGTTACTTGACTAACTACGTCCGTACGTAAACAACTATTTGTTCTTCACTTAACGGAAAAATCAAATAAAAAATTATCCGACAATTTAAGTTTTCTTCCCTATTATTCGTAATAATTTAATAGTTCCTTAATTATCGTTTTCGAATAAAACATCAGTCTAATAAACAGTTCGCAGATCAAAAGCCGCTACTGGTGGAAAGTCTCCAGCAGACGATTCCAGTAGTGACAGGGCAACGAGACACGAGGATGCAGATAGACAGCTTAAGGAACTGCCTACTAAAAGTCTGCATACATCCTGACTGTCTCTCCCTTTAGGTTTACCTTTAAAACTTTTAATCAAGTAACAAACCGCTGCCTTGCAGTCGGAGTTGTTATCTAAAGGCTAAGGGAGATAAAACAAAACTTAAATCCAGAATCGCCTGTCTCCAGTTGAGCGACTAGCTGGTCAGCGTCTGTTCGCAATGTTAGGAGTGGTTGAAATCATGGCTGGGACTTACAATCTCAGTGTAAATTACGAGCTGGTTATTTCCCTCAACACAAATTTCAAATAATTTTACATGACGGAAAAATATCTTCATACAACTACTCCAAGGGGTAAACTGAAAAGTGAATCCTCCGTCGCAAAAAGTATCATATTCTGGAGAACGGTATCGCATCTTTAAAGGTAAGAGTGGTCAAGTATCCGGAACAAAGATACCATATCTTGAGGATTTATCGTGAACAAAAATATATTAAACTCTATAACAAACTTTTACTCGTCGAGCGAATATCAATTATGACTAAAACATATACGTTGAAAAATTGTCATGCTCCAATCAATAATGATAAGTGAAAAATCTTGAAAAAGTTAAAAAATTCTGGAAACTTGTGGAACATGTCAAAAATTCCTATTTGTAATATCATAATATTAACAGATTTTAATGCTCGAGTCGGTAAAGAAACAAAATACAAAAAAGTGTATGCAAATATCCCGCAGATAGGGGGGGGGGAAATAGAAAGGTTAAAAAGTTGATAGAGGTATGTCAAGGTTTTAACCTTAAATTAATGTCAATAAATTTTAAAAAATTACCAACAAAGCAAAACACGTGGACATCTACAAATCCAAATATGGGAGAGTTTCAGATAGATCATGTGGCTATATCAGAACCACAGGAACATGATGAATATGAAGTTTAGAAAAGGAGGAAATATTGAAACAGACCATCGCCTGACCGAAATTAAATTAAAATTTCTATCGCAAAATAAAATATTAGACCAACGAACTAAAACTGACAAGGGAACCGACATTAATAATTATCGAGAGATATCTCTTCTACCGGTAACGTAAGAAATTCTTTCAAAAGCGTTGCAAACTAGATTGGAATATGATGTAGATAAACAGCTTGGAGAACATCAGGATGGTTTTTAGAAAAGGAAGATGTAGTCCGGAACAGATACTAAATTTGAAATTATTACTGAAATAGAGAAGATTGAGATCCAAAAGCATAATAATAACTTTTGTTGGTTTTAAGAAAGCTTATATGGATCTATATTCGGAAAAACATTTTATTTAACATATTAGACGAATTGAGTATAGGTATTAAGCTTATTGCCATTATTAAACAAACATTGACAGACGCAGTATCTAAAGTTAAATTTTTAGAATAAGTATCAAAACCATTCTACATAAGAACATGAGTAAGAAGATGGATTATCTGCAACATTATTGAACTGCGTATTAGAAAATATAATTGGAGAATAAGGAAGAACATATTCGAAGAATTAGTTAGCAAGAACGACATAGAGATCAATGCCTTTGCAGACGATTTAGCGATTTTGTCAGATAACGTGGAAGATGCGATAGAACAAGTAGATTAAACGAATAAGCGGGAAAATTACAAATTTCTTTAAAAAAAAAAAACAAAATATATAACTAATATAAAAGATGCTTCGAAATGCGTAAGAAAGAAATTCGGGAAAAATTGGAAAAGTCATAAAATTTAACTATCTGGGAAAAATAATACAACCAAACCGTTGCGCAAGGAAACCATTATAGAAAGAGCGAGAAAAATGGAAACAGCATTTCGGTTAACATTTGTACAACAAGAAATCGGTGTGTCTGTAAAGGCAGAAATAAGACATTATAATACAGTGATTAAGCCAGAATGTCTATACGCGGCAGCGTATCTTTGAATTCAGTATATTAATACTGTCGAAAAGAATGATAATAAGAAAAATCCTCGGAGCAAGATATGAAAATGATACATGGAAATTAAGAACTAATAAAGAAATATATGAAATAGTTGAAAAAATAACAGATACTATACGTAAAAGAAGGGTCGGATTTTAGGGGGTAATCTTAAAAGAATGGAGTCCGAAAGATTACCTAAAAAAATATTCGAGTTTTTTTTATAAAAATCAGAATACAAGAATAAGCTGGTTTGTAGAAGTTAAAGACGGAATGAAGATAGAAGAAATCCAAAGTGGACGACTATTTAGAAAGAAAATTGAAGAGTTCGAAGGTTTCAAAGAAAAACAGAAAGAAAAAAAAGTAAAGAAGAACATTGGCAGAGGACGAAGAAATATTGGCTGGAGAGAAATACGACGAATCGTGAATAAATTATTTCACGTGGTTCTAATTCGAAAGAAAAAATATGTATAACATATTTAACTATATTTTTTATATATATAATTAGCTTTCAAAAATAAATAAATTTATACATTGCGATATAATTAACTGTAAACGCACTAATAGTAAGTTACCGTGACATAATATGCCTGTAATAAATAAGACATTTTAAAGTTTTTCGTACGTCCATAATACTCAACTTCTATTTTACTGTTTCATTACTAATCGCGTATCTTTCTTAAGCTGCAATTGATAATAATGCCTTCTATCTCTTACTAAAATCGGAAATTCGATATTTCCCTATTTATTTCGTTATCATCGTTATCATAAAAGTAGCGCATCGCCTATTCTTCGGCAGATTGCACATCACGAACGCTGTATACATCGGCACCTGGCTGAATCAAATAATTCGACCGAATCGTTAATTCCTGTATTCATTCTAGCTAATTTCATTACTTCCTCTAAGTGGCCGTCCATTAATTATAATCTGTAGAACCTACTCAACACTTCTCGGTTAGTTACCATATCCGTCCACGGAATTCTCAGCATGCGTCAATATGCCCTATTTCGTATTGAATAACTTTAATAAGTTTTTAATCGAAAATGTTAAACCATTCGATTGTTCGAAAATTTCGAAATCGTTATTTAACCGTACCGACATAAATTTTAAATAGAGACCTAACACGGAACACTTACTTTTATCAAGTTTCAAAATGTCGAAAAATTGAAATAGCGTAAGCCATTACTTGATTCCAGTCAGGTCGTTCTTGTTGTATCATGTCGTTTAAATTCTGTATAAAAACATGTTCGTGTAATCAATAAAACGTTATTACGATTTCAACAATTACAAAATTAAAATTGTACTATTTGTAACGTTCAATTAGTAACGAACCTAATCCTGGAATAATTTATATATATATATAACACGCGCGTATATAAATAACCTTTTATAGCGGCGGGCGTGTCTTAAGTTCAACAGCAACTGCAGTATGACGTCATTTCGACGAATTTGGTTTTATCCGATGGCAAATTTCTATAGCAAAAATTAATCTCAGGAAAGCGGGCGTGTCTTAAGTTCAACAGCAACTGCAGTATGACGTCATTTCGACGAATTTGGTTTTATCCGATGGCAAATTTCAGGAAAAATATATATAAATTAACGATATTTTTATTTTATGTAGACTTCCCACTTGCGGAGCCCATTCAAAGGGCGGGTTTGGCGAATTTTAGTCGGATTTGGGTGAAACTTTTTTTGTTTTACTCGTCAGAGCCCCTGCACTATTTAAACGGTATTTAATCACAATTAAACCCCAACAGCTTTCCAAAAATAGGCACTACCCCCTTTGGGTAGCAACCCCCTTGGGTAGCAGAGGCGGATAGAACCCCTAGTTAATAATATATGATAATAACGGTAATAATAGAAAAAAAAATTATTATATTTCCACGCGATCACAGATGAGAGAAGTTGATTGTGCCCATCACCATAGAATGAATACAGTCAGGTAACGAAGATAAAACGCGGGTAATTAAAAATTATCCGAGACGTATATATTTTATTATATAAGTCGTAGTTAAACTATTCCTTTTTCTTCATTGTCTGTTTTCAGACGTCGTGACCAATTATGTAATTTTTCCAAGTAAATTCCACTATTTTTCTCTTATCTTGTCCGGTTTTCACTAGCTGCCGCATTGACAGTCCCGTCATGCCTTGCATGTAATTCACAAAACGGGTCGACGGTCGACCCCTACTTCACTACTCCTTGTATTATTATATTTTCCAATCCATCGTACGACCGAAGAATTTAAAACATCTTCTTTTTATTGCTAGAACCAATATATCTTTTTTCTCTATTCCGAATTCCCTTATAGGATAGCTGCATTAGTCCGACGTTAGCGCATTTCAAAGACTTCTAGTTTTCGGCATAATGTTTTGTTTAATGTACACGGCTCTGAGCGATAATACGCTATCGAAAATACCGATTCGATTATAGAATTATCATTCCATATTTTCGTTAATCTTGCTAGAGCGTTTTGGCCATTCCGATTCGCTACACGATTTCACTTTCATCATTTCCGATATTAGTGATGTACGCTGATATGTCGTTTCCGTCCTTTTCTCTATATAAGGTTACCAACGTAAATGTCGCAAACAATTCACCCGCCTCGTCGATAGTAACTACGGTTTAGCACGATTTAGTACTATCAAATTAACTTTCTCGCTGAAATAATCTATTCGCTTCAGAAATGTTGCCAGTTCAAGCTCGATATAAAACAGAATAATTCAAAATTTAAGAAATTACGTTGTTGTTTCTCTATAAAAATCTTTTAAACGAAGTATACGCGTTTACAATAAATTTCGTTTATCGAATGACGAAACAAATGACGAGTTAATAGTCCGTCATGACAAATTTATTCACGCATATTTTCTGCTCTTTTCTAATTATATTCATTTATTGACCAGAGGCACGAGTAAATGGATTTTAGATAACTTTTGCAGATGATACAGCAATATTGTGCTCAAATCATTGTTCTCATACTGCAAATCGCACCTCGCAAAAGGCGATAGATGAGATTAAAAGCTGGTGCCAAAAATGGAGGATTAAAATTAATGAAACAAAGTGTACTCGTGTTACTTTCGCAAATAAATTCATAACACCTGTAAGCATATATATATAAATAACAAAAAAAAGTCCCTACTAAGAAGGAAGTAAGGTATTTAGGTCTACACTTACATAGATTAACATGGCGCAAGCATATTCAAAGCAAACGAGCGGAGCTAAACCTAAAGTTAAAGAAAGTTTACTGGCTAATAGGCAAGTAGTCAAAGCTATCGCTTGAAAATAAATTATTAATATATAAACAAGTCCTCGCACCCGTTTGGATCTACGGATGCCAACTATCGGGCTGCAGAGCTAAAAGCAATATCCGCATAATACAGAGATTTCAAAACAACATTTTCAGAACAATGACAAACGCACCTTGGTTCGTGAGCAATGATACCCTTCAGCAAGATACAAAAACTCGATATGTAGAGGATGTCATTAAAGAAACAGCAAAAAGGCATATTGATACGCTGTAAAGTCGTACTAATAACACTGCGTTAATAAGATATGCAAAAATATTTATTAAAAAGATATCATGCAGGATGTTGTATAGTTTTATGAAACGAAATAAGAGCTGGATCTTTTGTTCGTTATTCTCGAGGATTTTGGAAATAGAAGTGGAAAAAGGTGTATTTGGGACTGAAATAGGTTGAATTTATTGCAATCTACCAGAAGATGGTTAATGGATAAGGAAACATTACAGATAGGGGGATATGAATTATTTAGTGAATAAGAATGAGAAATTTTTGCACGGCCAACGTGTAAACGGCGGCATGGTATAACTTCTTACTTGAACTAGTACTTACCTAATAAATTAGAATATTCGAGTAATAACATTTCGAGCATTTACGAAATACGGACGGTTAGTGAAGGTAAAATAAAAATGTTATAATCACGATAAACTATCTTTTATATATATATATATATATATATTCCACTTCGAAAAGTTCATAGGTGACATCACCTAAACAATCCTCAACAACCCGAAGACTAATTGAGCACGGGTTAAACAACACTCTCTATGGCAAGCTTAGAAAACTAGTACTAATTTACCAACCGAACAACTCATTGTATGGACAGCTGAGTTTTGCAATAAAAAAAATTCGTTCCCAAATGGAAATCGAACTATTGTGCGAGGAGAATACTAAAAAACATTATTGCTACGCCGCGTGTATACGTATAATATATGTGTACACATAAGAACGTATTAAATATATGTAGAAAAACGAAACAAAACAATTACAAGTACATACTAGCGTAGTTTTAATTCCAACAGATTCAGCCGCGGCAAATGCTACCGAAAAATTCCTTCTCTTATCGCATTGATTTAGTGTATCGTAAGGAACTTTATCCGGTAGGTAAGAATGTAATATTGCACATATTGCCAATCCATCGTTCCAGGAACTGCTGAAATTTGTAATATCTATATTACTATAGCCTATAGTTTTATTCTGACACCATTTCAGAAGAGCGTTCCTTTTCGATCCGCCATTTTTAACTAAAGCTTGCAACGGATCTTTACGATCACCTGAATATTTTTAGTGTAAAAAAAAAAACAAACGAAACAAATAATTTATGTATTACTAAATAATAAAGTAATTATTTCATTAAAATTTCTTTCTACGATAATACAAGCTGAAAATAAAGTAATTCGTTTAAATTGAATTATTTTTAAAATACGCGCAAGTTAAAAGACGACGGTTTAAATATTACTTTCCGAATCACGAAAAGTTTTTCTAATTTGAAAATATTGCAAAATCGAAATATAAACAACAACAAAATATTTAAAATCGCAAGATTTTTATATAAATAGAAAGCTTTTCGGATATTAAGCAATTATATCAAGTAGACATAAAATACAAAATAAACAAATATTACAATTTATAAAAATATAAACGGAAAAAAATAAAATACAATGCTAGCAAATGCTTTAATTTAGATGTACATTAGGAAAATAGTAAAATAAAAAAAGACAGATTTGATAATAAAATAATCCGATAGTGAATGTGATTATATAATCAACAAATCAGCAATATAAAATTTATTTAATATAAAATTTATGCAATATAAAATTCATACATAAACAATTACACCCACCAGCCCGAAAAATAAAAACTTTCTAATATAATAAAAAATTTGTTAAATTTATAATAATTTTTTTAAAACTTCTACAAAATTTATCGTCTAATTTTCTTTATGTTTTCTTGTATAAAATTTTATAATTTCGGTTTGTGGTCTTTTTACGTAAAAATTCAATGATTTTAACTACTTTCTTCTTGTTATTTTTTTTTTAATCACTACATTCCACTTTGTTAAATATATATATATATATATATATATATATATATATATATATATATATATATATATATATATATATATATATATATATTAATAAAAATAATCCCTCCTATTGTTATTTTAATTATTCGATGCAATTATGAATTTAAGTCGAATTCGATTTCAAAATTCGTTAAAATTTCTACCCTTCGACGAAGTGTATAAATACGCTTCGATTTCATTACTATAAACATGAGATCATTTTTGAGAATAATTTAATCTATTTTAGTTTTTCAAATTTCGATATAACAAATTCTTTCACGCGAGACCAAATTTCGCAATTTGTATCGGAAATAATAACGTATTATTTAACCTTTTCAATTGCGCGATGTCCCCTATATCATACATGAAATTTTTAATTTTAAGAAAATTATTTATTTTTCGTAATAAATTATATTTAATTGACCAGAAATTTAGTTTATATTTATAGAAACACCGTAACAACGATCTGCGATAATTTCTAAAAAACGATATTTACACAAAAACAACTTTTTGTTTTCATTCCTCTAGTCATTTTTTGGCAATGCACAGGTCAATATCCTATATTAAAAAAAAAAAATGATGATAGGACCATCATCGAAATAGCGTTAAAGTGAAACGTAATTACGTACCTAATAATCATTAAGCCTATCAAAATTAACAGTATTTTATCCAAAAGTTATCACTGATTAATTCCTAAGTAGAAATTTACAATTTTGTATCAGATAATCTGAAAAGGTTAAGAATTGTTATTTAAATTATTCGGTTATCTACGATCGGTTCTTACTTTCCTAAAATAATTTATAATTTAAACATAAACCCCAAGTACTCATCTTCAAATCATCGTATCGGCATCCAATTCGTGGAAATAGCGAATTATTTTTCCGCGTAAAAATATTATTTAAACAATTTCGTTCAGGCTCGTCTTTCGTTTTCAAACATTATATACCGAAGACATTGTTCTATGGCGTATTGCTGGATGGGTAATCGTGCGGACGTCCGAAATGTCATTTTAAGGATGTAATATCAAATGACTTAAAGATCGCTGATCAATCGAATGAGAAGCTAGACAAACGGATGTCCTTAGTTTAAAAACCGGTCTCTAGGATAAAACGAGCTGCAAATAAGAAAAAGTCTAAAACAACCGTTTAGGAAACGAGCAAACGGAGAAGCACTCAACGACTGTATTATCCTAACTTCGCAGTTCTTACAACCGGCATCGATACCAGCAAACTGCCGTCTGAATCAGAATTTTATACTCGTTATCGAATGAGGTGAAGAAGAAGATATATATATATATATATATATATATATATATATATATATATATATATATATATATATATAAAATACGATGTTAACAAATCGAAATTTTTAAACGAATGTGTAATGATTGCCGTTGTTTCGACAGGTTCAGAAAACCAGATCCTACATTATCATTATCGCGAAGCTGAAAATATTTTATGGACACAGTCGTTAAATTAGGTAAAATATTTAAAAAATGAAAACAAAATTTTAGAGTATTTAATAACGCGTATCGGTTATCTTGTACCGTTTGCCGACATAGCCGAGGAAGGTATATCATCAGGCTAAAAATTAAATTAGATCAGCCGTAAAAAAATTTAATTACGCAAAATTAAATATAATTAAAAAACCGGTATAGTCGGGGGGATTAAGAATAATTATAATAAATATTTATAGTCACCACTTTCGCTTAAATAATTAAAAAAAGAAAAAAGAAAAAATGTAAAAAAATAAAAATCGCGTGTTAAATTATATTTTTATTATTATGAAAAATAACAACAAGAAACAAACTCGTTAGACGATATTATTATATATGAATAAATAAATTCGATATTTAAAATAGCACTACAAAAAAAAAAAATATCACAAAAAAATAGATTATCAGATTTTAAACTCAAAACAATTTCGATAGATTAATATGATTATTTGTAAGACATACGCGTTTATATATATATATATAATATACAGTTCTCACGTACATAAATCACCGGAATTAGATCTATGGATAAATTCGATAGCTTTGGACGCGGCTAAAATAGAAGATGGCTGCGGTAATTCGTCACTTAATTTGACGGTCGTATACGAATCATACACGGAATCTGGAAGAATTATTATTATTATTATTATTAGCAGTAGTATTATTGTTGTTGTTCAGAGTTTTTGAAGTTAATCATTAAGTCCATATAGGGTTCCATGTGGTATTTACAAGAAGAAGAAGAAATATCATTTATTTAAATTGTAACCATGAAATACAACACATTAAGTACACCGAATTACCCTTAGTAGCTAATACAATAATAATAATAATAATAATAATAATAATAAGATGCAACGTATAAATGCAACGATGATAATATACAGGTTGAAAAAACCTGCTACAAAAAAGAGAAAGAAAAATAAATACAAATAGCATAAATTAATTTTTTTTTTAAATTGATTACAGTTAATTCACTTAATAAATAAATAAACAAATATATAAAATAACATAATTATGTTAAAAATCGGTGTTTTAGTCGGCGATGTTTGTAGCGCGTATACCGATTGCGTAAGCTGGCCATATTATAACCCTAATTAATTCATTTTCGTGAATTTTACAATTTTCATAAAATTTTTTAGCAAGCTTGTTGATATAGAAAAATACCAGCTCGAGCTTTAGTTAAGAAATCTCGAATCCTGGCAAATCGAGATTCTGCAACAACGGTTTTGTAATGATTGTAATTTACAATATGTACTATTAGAAACTGAACACCAAACGGGACATGCATATGTTAACCGGAGACGAATAATAGTTGTATATAGCAGTTTTTTATTTGTAACAGTAAGGTGGGACCTTCGATGAAATATAGGTGAAAGAATTCGAATAGCTTTATATATCGATAGTGCGATTAATATGATTATTGAACGACAAACGCGAGTCCAGAGTGACGCCTAAATACTTAACATCTTTAACCCATTTAATACTTTGACCGTTAATTACAATTTCTAGATAAGGGTAATGAGTGTATTCGGGAAAAAAGAATGGATTCCGTTTTCTCGGTGTTCAGTTTGCAACGTTTATAGTACTTACAGAGAGTGAAGGTGGCCTTTTGTAATCTACTATAAATTGTATCGGGTCTGTATGAATCACAATACAAAGCTAAATCGTCTGCATAAAGAGCAGTTTTAATATAAGGTATTTTAGGTAAATCATTTATTAAGAGCAGGAAAAGGAAAGGACCTAACACACTACCTTGTGGGACACCAGCGTAATAGGACCTCATTGAAGAGCTGCTGATGAGTAACATAGAAAACTCTATTATATAAATACGATTTTACTACTTTAATTAAATATATATAGGATAATGGTATTGGAACATTTGATATAAAATGGCATCGTGTCAAGCCGTGTCAAACGTTTTTTCTAAATCAATTAATAATAATCCGGTGTTTATTCGAGTTAAAATTATCTATTATAAAATCAGCTATCCTTGCAACCTGATGCAATGTAGAATGATTAGTTCTAAAACCAAACTCTTAATTTACAAGAATATTGTTTTCTGATGAAAACTTTTGCAACCGACTAAGTATAACTTTTTCTGTTAATTTACTTAAAGTACATAATAAACTAATGGGACGAATATTATTTATATTTGACATATCTTTCCCAGGTTTAGGTAGAATAATAACTTTACATGTTTTCCATTTAACCGGAAAGTAAGAATTTATAAGTATCCAAGCTAACTCCCAAAAATAATACTCTCTGGAAAACCAGTAAATTTTTAACTAAACAAACACAATTACTTCGCCCGTTAAAAGATCCCACAACTAGACAACTGGTTTATAAATTAAATGATAAACTAGAATTGCTCGCTAACAATTTTTCAAAAATCAGTAAACAAAACAACAAGTTAGCGCCAAGAACGCATCATTATAAAGTAAGTAAAGAAATTAAAAACAAATTACAAACTATTGCAGCTAGCTCCACGGAGGTAACACATCTCACTACGCCTTCAGAAGTTAATAAACACATTAAATTCTCGAAGAATAAGACATCTTCTGGTATGGACGAAATGTCTGCAACAATGGTTAAAAACTTACTCCGCAATGCAATTGTTTATTTAACCAAAATAATAAATAGCGTGGTTTTATTTTATATTATCGTCTATCGCCTTGGGTAGTCTTGAAATAACATAACACATGGACTTGTCTGCTTTATAATATTATAGAGAATGATGAATATTAATAGTATTGAATGTTTACAAAAGAATTTTAAAGTGGCAAATTTTATTTATTTTCTTCATTTTTGATAGAGAATGATGAATATTAATACTATTTAATGTATACAAAAGATTTTTAAAGTGGGAAATTACATTTATTTTCATTTTTAAATCGTATATACTCTTCTATTTCCCCTACATGAATTGCATATTTTTTGGGATAAGTATTTCCTTCTGTTAGATATTCGAAATTTAAGTGCGTATGTAGGATTTTAATGATACGTAACCTGTATAATATAAGTTGCGTATGTGTTGTGTATAAATGTATATCATATAAGGAAATTGGCACTCGCGTCCAATGTTAATAATTTTGAATTTTATACGCAACTATTATTCAACAAAAAACGAATGATTTGATTATATATATATATATATATATATATATATATATATATATATATATACTTGATTACTAAAAATAGTTAAAATCACTAAATTTATTTTTAATTATGCGAAGCTTTTCGGCAATTACGCCATTGTCAAGCTATATACAGTTAAAATTAATTAATATAAAATCATAACATATTAATTTAAAACTAAGTTTACAATTTTACAATTATGAATACTTTAAACTATCTGACCCTGACTGTGGTACACAACACAATCAATATATATATATATATATTCAGTTATATTATATGTGAAAAATAGATGTCGCAAACATACATGTACTAAATGGCCAAGTTCTCAGCTAACAACAAAATATACTAAAAAACCTGAAGAAGAATGCAAGTGTGCATTGTGTGGAAAACATCCTGTCAGTTACAGAGGCTGCGAAATATAAATCAAATTTCGATAAAGGACAAAAAAACAATATCACAAAGAAATATGAATAAACTGATGCAAGTGGCGAAAATCAAAATGTTTCGTGAGTCAGTTAATGTTGCTGAGACAGAGAATAAGAAAAAATATTCAGAAAATCATAATTTCGATAAAGAAGAAAAATTAAGTAACATTTTTCACAGAACACAGGAAAAACAGATAAATCTAAGTTTAACAAAATAAGTCGGGATATCAGAAGTTTAAAAAAAAAATATATATATATATATATATATATATATTAAATTTAAGTAGAATACATTTTTAAAATACATAGAGAATCTCTCCCCCTACAGAAGAGACGAATTATTTATTATGGAAAGCTGCGAAATGTACTAATAGACCACAACAACAGAATTTTCCCATCCGAAATTATAGAAACGAATATATAAGAAGTGGTAAAGACAAATCCCATGAATTCGCGAATTACTTAAAACAAGTATTTCTGCTTGATACAATAGATAGTGATGAAAATATTGTAGATGAACAAGGGAAAAATGAATCCTTAAGATATTTTAAACATGTAGAGATAAGTAATGAAATAAAAAAAAATATAAATGCAAAGAAAACGCTTGGTTTTGATTTAATTTCGGCAAAAATATTAAAAGAATTTTCAAAAAGAGCCATAATGGCATTGACGAAAAATATTTAATGCTGTAATAAGAATTTGATATTTCCCCCCAGAAAGTAGGAGAAAATTTATGATACCTAAACCTGGGGAAGCACAGACAGATATTAAATCATATAGACCAGAAGTCTATTACCAGTTATTTCTAAACTTTTTGAACAATGATTGTTAAGCGATTGAAACGGCTAATGGAGAATTATATACGCGAATATCAGTTCGGATTTTAAAGAGCTCACTATACATTAGATCAGGTATATAGAATGTAATGAAGAAAAATCTTAAAGGAAATAAGATTTGTACAGCTGTGTTCCTCGATGTAGCGCATGCCTTTGACAAGATATGGCATAGGGACTGGTACTCAAAATTAAGAAGATATTACCTGAGAAAACTTGTAAACTAATAGATTCGTACCTAAATGACAAATTTAATAAAACATGATGATAAATACTATGAATTACAACTCATACAAGCAGGAGTTCCGCAAAGAGCGAATTTTATATTTATTACATACTGCTGCGATGGCTACTGGAAATAATATACAAGAATCAACTAAAATGTATAATCCCATATCGAAAGTATTTGGAAATGGACTAGAAAAAAAATGGAAAATAAGACTTAATGAGATGCATATCAATTTTACTAACAGAAAAGCCCAGTATAATCTAGTTATAATTAATTCCGAAGACTGTATCTAGTAAAAAATAATGTAAAATATCTAGATATGCACCCGGATACAAAATTAAATTAGTCTATTCACATTAATAAAAAATAGAACAACTAAAATAGAGCATTCTGCAGATGAAATGGCTTCTCGGAAGACATCATTTTGTTGAGCAATAATCTTTTAGTACATAATCAAATGCTAAAAACAACATGGAGTTATTGTTGTCAACTATAGGGTTGTGCCCAATTAACTAACATAAAAAAAAGTTCAGACATTCCAAAACAAACTTCTCAGAATTATCAGTAATGTCAGACAATATAAAAGAAACGATTATATCCATCGAGATCTCCATGTGTCAGAAGTATCATTGGTGATAAAGGAACTGGCAAGGAAGTGTGAATTAAGACTGCAGAATCATACAAATTCACAGAGAAGGCAATTTTTTATGAATTGAGCAAATAGTAATACATATAGAATAACCCAGGAATATTCCATTGGAAAGTCTGGAATATATATATATATATATATATATATATATATATAATTAATTTTTAGAGTGTTACTGAATGTTCAAATATTGAAGAGATTGTAAATAAAAACCACCTAGGTGTTTTATATATACATATAGTAAATGTAGAAAGCGTGTAGGAACCCGACTACAGTGAGAATAGACCTACCTATGTCTGTAAGCCGTTGGCTCATTCGCTAGTTTTACGGGTTAACTCTCCATATACAACGCAATAATAGAAGTTTCGCTTCAAAAATTCTTTTCTAATTTTATATTCAACACGTAATATCGTTATATTTTCTATGTTATGTTTTTCTTCTCTGCAGCATTCGCTGTAAAGTGACCTGTCATTCTCATTTTCGTTTTTATACGAAATTTAGCTTTCTGTTAATCTATTATTTATTTTTAGCCCAATTTCACCTATAAAAATTATTACATTTTGCAAAGTTTATTACTCCGTATACTCCACATTTTTCTGCAAATTGATTTAAATCCTATTATTATTTATTGCTATTTTGATATTGTAATTTTTAAAGATTTTTCAGAATTCGTAGTGATATATTTAATCGATCCTAAATAAAATTCTCAAAAGAAAAAAAAAACACTCACCTGACTTAGTACAAATAGGAACTTGAGTTTTCGTCTCCGTATCGCAGAGCGAATTTGGCGCTGACAATAAAGATGGACTTGTTAAACTGTTCAAGCTAGACGTCGAACTACATCGACTGCCGCCAGGACCTATTTCGATATCGACCGAATTAATCGCAAATTCGAAAAATTACAGTAAAAAAAAAATAGACGTTCCACAAGTCCACTTTACAATAATTTACTTACCGTTTTTCACTTGTTTCGTCGCGTTCTCAATACTTTCGATAAGCGATTTCACGGATAATCTACTATCCTGGCGAGACATTTTATAATTACTACGCCTACTACACATTTCTTGATTCATCATGGATGATAGTAAACAAACACCCGTCTCGTTAGATATCGATCTTTGCAGCAACGGAGAACGATTTATTTCTAATTCGATAATAAACAAAAAATATTCAAGAAAGAAGAATTACTAGAAATATATAAGTAAAATTCTTACTATAACAACGTTAGTCGTAAATAATTAAATCGGCGTATTCATTAGACGAACAGGGGGTAGTTTGCACATTTTTTGGACCCATTTAGGAACCCGTTTAGAGCTATAAGGATCGATGGTTTTTTTTTGGGATTTTATGGGCTAAAATTGTAGCGACAAACACAAGTTTTTCGTTTGAAAAGTTTTTCAATAAGTTGGAATACTCTACAAATTATTAAGCTTGTTAGAGAACATGGCAAATTTGCTTATGGTTTACAAAAAAAAAATACCAGCTCACCAGTTTTGTTTTATATATATACGGTGACCCAGAGAAGACGGGCGGTTTTGTTGTTTTTCGTATAAGTCAACATACTGAAAGAATTATTAGAATAACAAGTTCGATGCTTCGTGTCCGGTATTGAAATCAGCAACAATTTTATTGAATGAAGTTAAAAGTTGAGCTATCCGTAAAGAACAAATTATCATATAAACAGATAGTTTGGAAGTACGCTTGCCAATTGTGGGGAAATAGTGCAAAAATAATATCGAAATAATAAAAAAATTTCAAAACAAACCGTTGAAAATAACGGAAGATTCCCCGTAGCATGGTATGTAAGCAATAAAACATGGTTGGAGATTTGAAAATTATACGACCACTGAAACTGATTAGCTATAAATTAACGAAATAACTCCACGGAAACATACCGACTCTAAAAGAAAAACCCATTAGATTTAATTAAGATTCCGCACTCCGGTACTCCTTCAATAGAAGCAGAAATCCTTACAGTTCACTCTTCTTCTTAACCAATCGGGTCAGCGAACAGATAGAAATATTATAAACATAAATAAATGAAAATGTGAAAATAATAATAAATACTAGCATGAAAAAATTTTTAAATGCGATAAATAAAAGAAAACGAATATATACGCAATAATGTCGTTAAGAAAATTACAATGTAAAAAAGGAACAAAACAAAACTTAAAAATAAAGTGAATTACATTAAAAAGTAAACGCGGTAAAGCTCAAAAAATATTGATATACATTTTTCTACAGAATGAATAAAGAAATAAACGAAAATTTACAGTTAAAAGTATTATAGAAACCCATGCTTTAATCTTCCGTTTATATTTAGTATACATAAATTGTAGTAGCCTAAATTCATAATTGCCGATAGCGATAATCAAATTATTTTCACGTGAAGGGCAATTGTTGAAAAAATTTTAAATGACATACGGAAGATTTAATTTATTATTTAGACGACTGGCATTTAAAATACACCTCAAACAACCTATTCTGGATTAACTACAGCTGTTTGTACTTGAAGTCGGAGACAGAACACTAGACTGGACAAGAGTAGAGATTAATCAATTATAAGATTAATTTATTTTGAATGCTTAAATGTGATTTACGATTAAACAGCCGGTAAATAGCACATATGCTTGTTAGTTTTAACAGTTGCAGAATTTAAATGCTCTGAAAAGAGTTTACCCTTTTATCAAAGACAACACCCAAATATCGAATTGAGTCAGAGTACCCAATTTTTAAATAAATCAGACATAATTAATTCTCTTCTGGGTTTGATGGCAATTCGCTATTTGGTGAAATAACGTACAAGACGATTTACAGAGGACTGCAAACGATTGCGTATAGTAAACGGCCGGAACAATATAAAGTATTCATTCGCGTAGAGCTTTTTCGACAAAAGAGGATTCGAATAGATACGGGCTCTGCGGAACGCTGGCAATAGCTGTTTTGATGGTGGAGACAGAATCGTTAATAAATGCACGGGTTTTCTTTCAGTACGTTTATTCCGCTACGTCGAAATTATTATTATTATTATTATTATTATTATTATTATATATATATATATATATATATATATATATATATATATATATATATCGAAACCAGATTAATAAATTTAAATTCGTTTACAGTATTGTTTAAGAAATTTATAAAATATAATAAAACCGAAAAATACACAGTCGCGACTTTAAATTTCTAGTGACCTAACAAAAATTAAAATGATCCTCAAAAATTACTTACGTTTCAGTTTATCAAGTTCAGTTTCCAAGGAAATAATTTTATCACGTAGCTGTTTATTTTCCAATACAAGTCTTTCCAATTCGATCTGTGCTTCCGTCTTTATATCATTCGCCACCCTCACAGTCATCAATAAATCAGATTGAAATTGATCCCATTCCATACTCTTCAATAGGAGCACAATAATAAATGATTTTAATGATAAATCGGAAATTAGAAGTACTATATATATATATATATCATATTAATAATCGACTATAACGAAGTAAATTATTTTTCAAACGAGTTTTTTTCATTTTTATTTCTATGCTACATGTAAACAACTGGATATGCAAATCGCGTACATATCACAATATTTTAAACGTATCAATAACAATTGCCGAATTAAATAAAAGTTTAAATCACAACAAAAATACCAGTGCCGGGAGGGATAATATTCCACATGAAGCGATAAAACTTCTCCACAAGTAGGTAAAAATTTAACTATTTTTTAGATAAAAGATGTCCTATTTTATGTTAACATTTAATTTGTCCAATACTCAAACCGAATAAAAATCCAGATTTATTCGATTCATATAGCTTTTATCATGCTTCGAAAATATATTTTTAAAAAAAATTATTACAAGTCTAAAAACTAATAAGTTCCTCGAGACACAGTATGGTTTTCGCAAGGGATCGAAAGTATTGACACCTTTACGCTGGGTATAACAAAAAATTGATATGCAATTTCATACATAAAATACATCTGATTAGCCACGCGCAGTATATTAAAATTATTCTTACGTACAAGAATGGGGCATGTTTTTCAACATTAGGAAACGTAATGGAAGGAACAATCCAAGGAGGACGAAGTCGATCGAGGAATACGTTCGTGGCCATGTTATTGAAGGATACACAAGTGGACAAATATTCAGTAATGAAAAGGGCAGCGGACAACCGGTGCAACTGGAAAGCACTTATAATGAAATGAACCAGTCTTAGGACTGTAATAATGATGATAATGATGCACAAGAAATAATAACGAATAGACCACTTGTCGGATCGTATCGTGTCGTATGATGTTGATTTATAGCTCGAACCCTAAATGGGAAAACCAATCTAAACACTCGCCGCGCAGATGATGTAAATCTTCAATCGTAATCCAATTTTCCCAGTATACTTTGCATTCTTCAACGATATGTTTTATTTTTTGTCTGGAATGTCTGCAACAGCAACTAGCCGAATCACCGTGACTAGTTCGGATCCTATTCAAGAATCGCCACTCCTTTCGTCCAAGTTCCATTCATAGAGATTGCTTCGTAGTTTTCGACGAGGGCTCCATTTGTGAAGGGATTACATACCGATTTCCATTCCACGGTTTACTGTTCTTTCCAATCAAGCGCAAATCGTGCTTGATCCAAACTTGTCCATAGGGTTCTCCTAAATTTTAATCTAAGTCTAGATACTTCTCTTATATATTTCGTAATTAATAGATTTTCGTTTACTTCGAATTTTACTGTGGTCTTTTTCAACGAATCAATTCTTCATATGTGAGGCGGCGGTTGAATGTTTGTAAGAACCAGAAGCCACGGGGTCGGGACTCTGCGTATCGTTGCCGAAATAATAAGCGTTACTTCGTTAAGCAGAACGTCCATGTAACAACTGTTCATCCACACCAACAATATTCATTCCATCCATTGTTTAGTTTAGTTTTACATTTACTATTTACTAGCTTATTGTTAAGATGGAATAGAGCAACTTCATTCACATTTTGTCGTAATAGATGCTCAATAATGCATAAAAATTGTTGACACTCGTTAAGGAAATTAGTAATTACAATTATTAATACCTGAGGCACAGATATAAAATAAGCATAGACGAATGAAACATATTTTACTATTGTTTAAATAATTTCTTTATCTTATATTTCACTTCCCTTTTTTCTATTTTTTTATTTTATTTTTATTTTTATTGTGCATCTTTCAAATTTTTCTTGGGAAAATAAATGCACGAAATATTACAGAATTAGGAACGGATAACGCGGTATGACGTTATTAAATTACGAGGAAGCTTTGAACTGCGTGACCCATAAAAACGTAGCGCCGATAAAATTTGTAATGGCGTCAAAGTCTACGAAACTCTATTATGTAAGTTATCTTTTTTCTAAATTTATATAAAATCACGATGTTTAAAAACCGGTTAAAAAATTTATTATTTTTTCGGAACAATAAACTTTATTTTTTATTCAGATTTTTTTTCCTTTTTGCATTTTTAACTGCCAAATATAGTTTTTTCCTTTAATAGGATAATAATTCGTATCGATAATTATTAAATAAAGAGTTGTTGATTTTTATTTTATAAACCAGAAAAGTATCGTATATAACCTCTTTTTCTCGTAACTTCCGTTCGTCTTCAATGCGCTGTTTTAATTCGGAATTCTGTTTATCGTAGTCATTTAAATGTCGTTGAGTTTCCAATAAAACAGTTTTCAGCTGTCTTTTATCGTCAATGTGACACTGCAATTGCATTTGTAACTCCGAATTTATTTCATGCGACGCTTGTAAATCTGCCGTCAGTTTCATAACTTCTTCGCGAGTATTATGATACTTGCGTTCTAGATCTTCCAAAATCATTTTTGACGTATTTTTAACATTCTATAAGCACAAAACAGACGGCTATTAAAAAAAGATACTCGTCAAAATACGATTAAACGTTCTTTAATACGCGATGGATATCATTAAAAAATTACATTTCAATCAAATGCGAGTTTCATTTGAAATTTTTTATAATTTCAGAACGTCATTCTCACGACAATTGCTTATAATCAAACTCGTTTATTTAATTATGTATACATTTAGATGGCGTTGATGATAACTTAATAGGGGTAAAAAAAGAAGCAATGAGTGAAACATTCAGTAACTAAACGCTTTGTACTATATTTATTTATTTCCCACATATATGCTCAATATTAACGAAATGAGTACCGTTGATTCTCTGGCTAAATTTGTATTTTTAAATAACACGCCAAAATATATAAAAAATTTTCAATTCGTTCATATGTTAACCAACATCTACCCCATACTAAATGCTTTCGTTATTAAGTAATCAAACTTATATCATTATTACTTTATTTTCAGAATTTTTGATAAAATAAATAATTACACAAAATATTACAGAATTAGAAACAGATAATGTAAGTTAAATTACGCTGGTAAACTGCGTGAAGTATGACAACGCAACAGTGATAAAATTTGCAATGTAATAGCACATTAACGAACTCAATTAAACAAAGTACCAGTGTAATATAGGGGGCACGGTGTAGACCTCCCCGAAGCGCAATATTAATAGATAATAATAACAGTACAATAATTCAATAGCGCGAGTGCCCCTGGAAACGTGTAAAACATTATATTAGTCGGCTAACTAAACCACTTGAATCATCGGTTAATTAATTAAAATTAAAATATCAACTAGTTATCACCGAAACAGCCCTTATAAGGTCGACGGGACTAAGTGTATCATTAACAGTCTTCGGATATTGCAGTTAAATATAGAAGGGATTTCAAAAAGCAAAACAGAAGTTTCGGCGCGTATAGCCCAAGAAAATGAGATTGACGTTATTGTGCTTCAGGAAACACATACGGAAAAAGATAGACCTTTTTTGTACGTGGAAGTATTCAAGGATATAAAATCGCGGATCACATACACATATGTGTACAAATTAATTTGGCCTTACATACTGAAGTTATAGGAAAATCAACTCAAGGAAACTGTTTCAACATTGCTATAAAAGTAGATAAGTTCATGATCGTCAATGTATATTTATGTAACACGAGACCACCACTGCCAAGTTATAAATCGCCATGTATTTATATTGGAGATTTTAACAGTCACAATGTCTCATGTGGGGGTATGCAAAAAATGATGAAAATGGAACTATCATTGAAGATTGGATAGAACATTCAAACATGGAATTGTTATTTAATGCTAAGGATAATGGAACATTCAAATCAGCAAGATGGAAACAGGATTACAACCCAGATCTTTGCATATTTCTAGGAGAAAATAGTGCTGCAATAAGGACTACACCATATCGAACAGTTCTTTGCGATTTCCCAAACTCGCAACACCGACCCGTATTAATTGATACAGGAGTATATGTTCCAGGTGTACAATCGATTCCAAAAAATAGATAGAACTTTAAAAAGGCTAAATGGAACACTTAACAAACTATTGAAGAAAATACTCAAAACATATTACCAATAATTGGAAACTAAGGCAAATTTGTTAAAATAATTAAAAGAACTGCTCATAAGAGCATTCCACGAGGTAGAAGGAAGAGCTATATACCATGCTGGACTGAAGAATGTTCGAAACTTTATAATGAATTTAAATCTTCAGGTAATCAGATTATAGCAGCTGAGTTATTAACTAAACTCAATGAGGAACGAAAAAATAGATGGCTCAAGACAGTCGAAAATATTAATTTCACACATAATAGTAAAAAAGCATGGACATTGCTTAGAAAAATTGGAACTGATCCTCAACAAAATAAGCAAGCCCAGCATGTAATTAAACCAGATGCGATTGCATCGAGGCTTCTTAGTATGACTAAGTTTTCATTAGAAAAACAAGAAACTAGAATAGTTAAAGCTGAACTAAATGAAAGAAAATGCAAACTTAAAGCCAGTGAGAAATTTTCTGGTCCAGTTACTATAAATTAACTCAACATTGCGTTAACCCAAACGAAAAACAATAAAGCAGCTGGATTTGATGGTCTCTATCCAGTTTTTAAAAAACCTGGGACAAAAAGCAAAAACATTTCTCTGTGGGATGTTTAATGAAATAATTGCAACAGCTAGATTACCAAAAGAGTTTAAAAAATCCAAAATAATTTCGATTAAAAAACCAGGAAAGGAAGGAAAGGAAGCAGCAGACTATCGACCGATATCTCTTCTTAGCGTAGGTTATAAAGTATTGGAACGAATTACTTATAATAGAATTGCAGCTGAAGTAGATAGTCATTTACCAATATCCCAGGCTGGTTTTCGAGCAGAAAGATCCTGTGTAGATCAAGTTTGCTGCGATTACACAGCAAATAGAAAATGGATTCCAAAAGAATGAAAAGACATTGGCTGTTTTTTTAGACTTGACTTCTGCCTACGATACTGTTTGGCGAGAGGGATTATTATTAAAACTGGTTTCTATTATACCATGCTCTCGAATATTGCAACTAGTAAATAGCATGCTGTCAGATAGGTATTTCCGTGTCTTCTTAGGAGAAAACAGTAGCAGATGGCGACGAGTCAATAATGGTCTTCCACAAGGATTAATATTAACCAGCCCGTTACTTTTTAATATATATGTCAGCGATATACCTGACCATCTTGCAAAAAATTCCATATGCAGACGATATGGCGATGACTGTGCAAGGAACAGACTTGAAGAATTGTATATCAACTATGGAAAGTGGCTTATCACAAATTAGTAAGTACCTTTACAAATGAAAATTACGACCGAATCCCCACAAGACAAAAACAGCGTTTTTTCACCTCGACAACCGAATAGCAAAAACCGAACCTATAGTGAAATTTGAAGGTGTAGAACTAGCAAAAATACAAAATATCCAAAGTACTTAGGCGTGACATTAGACCACATCTTATCATATAATGAGCATCTAACGGTTTTATCCAAAAAGTTATAAACACGTATAAATTTCATTAGAAGAATCTCAGTTCGACTTAGGGTGCTGATGCAAGAACACTCAGAATTTCTTCCTTGGCACTTGTATATTCAGCAGCCGAATATTGTTCATCAGTTTGGTGTAATAGCTGCCATGTTAAAAAAGTAGATGTAGTATCAAATGAAGCACTCCGAACCATATCAGGAACGCTGAAATCTACACCACTCATGTGGCTTCCAGTTTTAGCTAATATAGCTCCAGCTGCAATTAGACGGGAGACAGCATTATTCAGAGATAGAAATAAATTTCAGATGTACCTCGAACTGCCAATACCTGAAGACATAAGGTCCGCGCCAGTATCGAGACTCAATTCCACAAAATCACCTTGGACGATAGATGAATTATTAGCAGAAGATATGAAAAAGTTTAATAAATGGAAAATAACATGGGAAAGGAATTTACAACATACAACAAATTCCCATTTAGTTGTCGACCCGAGGAATGAAATTAAAGGAATGGATTTATCTAGGAAACTATGGAAGATACTCAATAGAATTAGGACCGGACAGGGAAGATGCGGATATCTAATGCAGAAGTGAGGTATAAACATGCCAGTGCGGAAATCCAAGACAAAGAATGCAGCATATATTGAAAGACTGTAGTGAATTTGCACTTGTAGGTTTAACATTAGACGATGTTCACAATCTTAATGACGGAGCCATAGACTGGCTAACAAATTTAAAGTTAGACTCATGATGAGAATTTTGTGTAATTATATATAACCGATGATTATACGATAAGAAGAAGAAGTGTAATATAAACTCTTTAAATTCTATTCCGTTCATATATATATATATATATATATATATATATATATATATATATATATATATATATATATATATATATATATGTGTGTGTGTGTGTGTGTGTTCAATGTATATAACGTGTGAGAAATAATGGTCACCATCGCTATTACTGCATTACTTCATTCTACATTAAACTTTTGTATCTTACACTAGACATAAATTAACTTAGTGTTATAGATATAAAAATCACGCACTTAAATCAATAGCATCGTATATGATCAAAAATGAACTTATCTAATATAAAAAATAATAAATTAATTTTACAAATGCATTATAAACTGCTACAATTTCACAAAATTCCTTAAAATTCAAAATAAAAATGTCTAACACTGATGATAATAAACGTATTACCTTACACTCTTCTTGTGCGTTGATCAGCTGTTCTCGCAAGCGGGTTACCTCGCAATTACTGCGACTTAATCGTTCTTGCAATATGGTAACTTCATTTTCCAGATTATCTTTTTCCTTTCTAAGCATACTAATTACTTCGTCCAATTCAGATTTATCACCTTGCTTCTCCCTCTCCGATTTTATTTCTTCAACCTGAAATTTAAATTTAAAACTGAAAAAAACCACTATTGTTTCGATCAAAATTTATAGAAATACCATGCGGTTATATCTTTCAATTAGATGCTATTCAAAAAAGAAAAACTAATATTTTTTTATAAACAACGAAAATGAAAACGGTGTGTTTGATCCCAATATGAAACGCGGATAAAACATTTTTTATTTCTTTTTGAAGGAAAAGGCTGATGAATTTGTAAAATATTTCGCTACAGTCTTCACTCCGCAATCTAGTCATCAAAGCCTACCAATAAATTTATATAATACGGATGTGAGCTTACCAATAAAGCTTTGAGCTCCCCGAAAGAAATTAAAATTACCGTTAAAAACATGAATCCAAAAAAAGCCTCGCACTACGACCTGATAACAGCTAATATATTAAAAGAACTACCTCGTAAAAGACTAGTTATGCTGACGTACATATTTAATGCTATAATACGATTGTATACAGTGCAACTCAAATTTTCGCAAAACGATGCTGTTAAAAAATCCAGACAAAACTTACGTAAATGACCTCATACAGACCTCGATCGCCTTGTAACCTATAATTTCTAAACTTTTAAAAAAAAAACTAATATTGAAAAGATGAAATGAAATTCAAAAAAATAAACAATGTCTCGATTATCAATACAGTTACCAAACATTCTACCATCCAACAAGTCCATCCAGTAGTTAAAAAAAGAAAAAAAATAGAAATCAGTTTAGAAAAAAATAAAGTCTGCGATTCGATATTCCTGGACATCAGTGAAACTTTTGACAAGGTACGGTAAAAAGGTATACTGCATAAACTACGAATTATATTGCAGTATCAGTACAATTACTTAGCTCGTTTTTAAAAGAAAGACATTTTCAGATTAAATTAGGAGCTGAGGTATCTAACGTACTTCTACTTGCTGGAGTTCCACAAGGAAGTGTGTTAGGACCGTTCCTCTACTTAATGTATACAGCAGATCTTCCCATATCTGATAAAATCTTGGTAGCCACCTTCGCGGATGATACTGCTATATTTTGCGAGATAGCCATTGACTAGAGAAAGCTAATAAAAACCTTCAAAACTCATTAAATGAAGTGACAGCATCGAATAAAGATCAATGAAAACAAATTTAAAGGAATAATTTTTACCAATATAAAAATTATACCTAAAGGCATCACCATCAATCGAAAAGCAATGCCGATAAGCGACAGTGTGGTATAGCAAACTTGGAAAAACCATGTTCAAACTAAAAGCGATGAATTAATTTAAAAGTTCGTCATATGTACCGGTAAATAGATAGATATTCAAAGCTACATTTATATAATAAAATCACCATATACAAACAGATACTTGTTTCTGTTTGCAGATGCAGGTGTCAAATGCGGGGGCTGCAGTGCTGAAACAAATATAACACTAATGCAGCCATTCCAAAATAAAACTCTACGAAACATCGCAAATGCGCCATAGTTTGTATCAACCAAAACTTACATCGTGATCTACATGTCCCATATGTTACTGATGTGACAAAACAGGAAGCGATAAAACATGAAACGAAGTTACATGATCGAGTACTGGACAGCAGCTAATTTACTAGATAACTCGTCAGAGCTGCGATGATTGCAGAGGGTCAAACCATTGGACTTGATCAACTAAATTTAATCATTCTAGATCTCATTCGATGGAAAAAGTAACACTCAAGTAACTACAGACATCATATGCACTATTAAGAGCACAAGCTAGGTCACATATATGGTAAGTGAATATATTTGCACGGATAATATAAGAAGTTTGTTCACCTAACCTACAAGAATAATATATTGGCCATGAACAAAGTAATATCATGTGACAACTGACAATTATAGATCTTGTAGTCTTTTAAATATAAATATTACATCACGAAATCTATTTCACTAACAGTATAATGAAAACCAAGAAGTATATCTTACAAAAAAATGGTGAATGAAATTTAAGCAAAGTTAAAAAATAATAACATTAACTCGGTCAAAAAGCTAACATGATATTACCTAATTTAATATACAGTTAAACGTAGTTTCGTTTAAAAAAAAAATAAATAAATAAATTAGAATATTACACATTCGGTGTTTACTCTTCTAATGACGATCATCTTACATAATTTCGAACACTATCGACATATAACAGAATATTTTTTATTTTCATAAATAGCGCCCGTTTTATATAATTTTATACATTTCTTAAAATTTACGTTAATTCTGATTAAATAGAACCCCCCTCAAATAAAAAAAAATTTAAAGATATATTCGTCATTAATTACAAAATATCTAACCTTAGCGCGAGCATTTTCTAGTAGAGTGGTAAGTCTTTTAATTTCAATATTTTTCGAGGAACTCTGTTCTTTAGCAAGTATCAATTCATTTTCCAACTTAATACGCTCTTCGTTGGTAGAATCTAGTAAAGAGGATAAAGAAGAAATACGATCCTGTAACAAACCGCATTCTTTTTTGCATAATTCCAAATTTCTATTTACATCTTGTAAATCATTCGCCAACTCTTTCTGCTTCATAATGGATACTTCGCGTTCATGCTGACTATCCTAAATCAATTAATATGCTAAATTTAAATTCAAAATTATTATTTAAAAAAATTAATATAAAACATTCGAAACACTATACAGTATATTTCTCATAATTTATTTTTATAAATTTAATGAGACATACGTAATAATATAAAATGATAATTCTAAAATCTCTTCTACGGTAACATTCTATGTTTCATTAATGTTCGTATTGTACTATTAAGAACAGAATAAACTTTATTTAAAACAACTAAGATTGATAGTATATTTTCTGTATTAATGCAATTTCATTATTTACGAGAAAATATTGAATGTTATTTAAATAATGAACTTTAAAACATATATGTTAATTCAAAGAACATTATTCCAATAAGTTGGTAACATCAAAACGATTATTTATAATGAATAGTGGGGAAACGTAAATTATTCAAAAATTACAAATTTTGTTCCGCATTCGTTAAAGTCTTTAGAGTAGTAACAATTTCTTTTTATTTTATTGCGAAAGAGACAAAAATAATACTTTTTCAGCGTGTATTGTTTTACAGCCGAAGCGGAGAGCGGCTCAAAACTATGTCGATATATAATATATAAATATATATATATTTATATATAGATGAACCACGAGTTGTCAAAATGTATTTCTTTGTTTTAATCATTCACAGTAATAAAAGCTCACAGAAAACCCAGTTAAGAAATTGTGTTTTTACTTAGTTTTATACCACCACTGATTGGGGAGAAGGCTGCCTCTAGTAGTACTTCTACACTAACAAATTTTGTACTCTTGATATATAGTTTACATCTATAGTAGTAATCAAATACGGTGTTTCAGACGGTCTTTTGTTGTATTCTTTCCAATCGACACAGTTTGAAGCGACGTATTGTTTCACTAATGCGATGTCTAACTTCCCGCACGGATCTTTCCGTTTATGGTACACTGCGGTTACTTTAATCGTTTAGCCGCGAGTTACATGTGGTAATGTTCACATTAGTTTTCCGGTTTTCATATTCATGTTCGTACATGTATTATTATTCATTTATAAACGAATTCAGAAAGGAACACTTATTTAAAATTATAAATATTTTAATTATTTTAAATTTCGTTTAAATGATCATAATGATCTAAAGGGTGTTGTTATGGAAGTTCAAAACATGCTAGGTTCCAAATTATAGTTTCTAAAAGCAACAAACCTAATTTTATTGTTATTTTGAGAGTTATGTAAATATTGTTTTCAAATTTTGGGTAACCAGTAAAATTTATCACGCTACGTTACTGATAACGATACATAATAAGCGCAATATTAAACTTAATTATTTTATTAACCTATATAAAATTAAATAACGTACCTTCAGTAAATCTATAATTTTATGTTCACGATCGGAAAATGAATGATCAGTCTTATTAAAATCGAGTAACAGCCCTTGCAAGGTATCAACCTTAATTCTAGCATCCTCTAATTTTTCGGTTTGTCGACATAACGATTCCAGCAGGACATCCTTCTCATCTCCTAGTCTGTCATTATCACTTTGCAATTCAGTCAGTTGAGTTTGTAAATCTGTAAGCTCTTGTAACGTCGCCTGTAATTCTTCACTAGTGCTATAACATAATTAAATAAATAAAGGTAACAAGCGCGAAAAACACAAATTACGTTATAAATTTCGCACTAAACTAAAACAAAATTATCAATTACTTGACTTTCAAAAATTTATGGGAAACGCGATTAAAAATCTTCTCAATATTAATATATCTAACGATTACACTCTTTTTATTTTCCATAGTTTTGCAATAACCGAATGTCAATGTTTATAATTTACAATTTTAATACTGAAACAAAAAATTCTCAAAATTACTTTGTAAATACAAAAACCAGAGCCATCAATTTTACCTCGCATTTCACCAAGAACATAATGATATAAATAAAACTTATAATCATATTTCGTATAAGCGTATAAACGTAATCAATTTATAAGTAAATTGTTATTACCGTCAGTAAAAAAAAACAATGTAGTAATAAATAACTAGATAAGAGTTGAACGTAATCGTAATGTTTTTATAAATCATTTATAGTTAATTCGATTATATATTCGAAATAAACACCGATAAAATAATACGCTAGTTTTAAAAACTTGTAATTTAAAAACGAAAAATTTGAAGACAGTTATACTAGACGATAATTTAATATGACAAAAACAAAATCATAAATAATTTCAAGCAAACGCTTATACATGTAGAAATACACGCGATACGTTGCATTTTCTAACTATAATCTTGCGGATATACAAATGAAATGTAATAAAAATATTTAAATATCGATTTCATTAGAACGAAAAAAATGCAAATCGTTGTCGAAATATTACAATAAAAAATTGGATTTAATAAAAGTTAAAAATCGACAAATACAAAATATCACCGCGTGAATAATCTATCGCACGCATTAACGCATAACTTTTAACGTCCGGGAACTATATTATACGTTTACACATGGGAAATACGTCGATACTAATTCGATAATAAAGTATCGATAGGTCGCTGAATGATAATACGTTTTATCACATTTTATCTCTAAACGTACCAGTACGTTATTGTCATTGTCCTTATCATCATTATATATGAAAGTAGTACGTACAGATATCGAGAAGAATTTTTTTTTTTATTGTACAAAATTGATCGAAATACCAAACAGCATCGTTTTTTTATAAAAATCAAAAAGATTCGAATCGAAGAAGTCGATTCTGATATTTTCGTCCGTATTCATAATATTTCTATACGGAGACTCGGAGAAGACGGACGGTTTTATTTTTTGAATAACTCAAAAACTACTCGAACAAAATTTTTGAATGAAATTTTATTTAAAAATAGGAAAACGAAATATTAGGTTATAATCATTTGTAGAACACAATATTATTCAGACGTTTGCAATAATACATTCATTGTCTTTTCATAACATTTTCAAACGCTTTTTCGAACATAGGTAGCTGAATTTTCGAAATTTCTTCAGAAATCCGAGTTTTCATCAGATCTTCCAGATCTCGTAGACGTGTTTCGCAAACGTGGTTCTTAAGGTATTCGCACAAACAAAAAAATTATCTGGAGTGATCAAATATTGCGAACACGTTGACTACTAAGAGAAATCCGTGCGACGCGACAATATGTGATTAACAAACGCTACTGTGCATAATTCTCACACACACCTTTTTATATTTTGTACTATATTGGATGTTTTCTTTTGTTTCATCTACTCAACACTTACACACAGTTATCTTAAGAGTTCCCTGCACCTTTATAACTACAATTTATTACAAAATTTGTTCACTCTAAAAAAAAAAAAAAATAAAGTACGGATTGTTTTTTTTTTAAATTAATTATACTTCTTTCAAACTTGAATGTTTAAAATAAACAAACGTTAATGTCAATATTCTACGATTAGAATAAAATGTTACCGATTGGAGCGTTGGTATCGATAATGAATTTAATATTTTTTATTTTTAAAATTAATTCTAAACAAATTTTATAATAAATTAGATTGAAAAAATTATTATAATTACGGAAATTTTTAAATATTTAAACATAATTTTTGCCGTCTTTTAACTTTATTTATGTGATTGTAGTAGTGACCTGTTTTAAGCGGTCTTTTACTAATATCGGATTATTGCGGTTTGACTTGGTTAAAAGATTAGGTTAGGTTTCGGATGTATCAGATATTAAGCGGATAAGAAGAGATACTATGCTTTGATCTTGCCCAACAGGCCGAGAAGCAATATTAAGACTCCGGAATTTCGGACATTCTTGCAAGAGCTAGGACCCTCACATATTTTTGTCGTGAGCGCTAGTATCACTGTTTTTTAAATTGTTTCGCCCCCCACCCACCAAAAAAAAAGAATCAATTCCGTTGTAAACATTTTTTGTCACTAGTCCTTTTTATGTAAAGTGATTTATGTTTATGGACACGTAACTCAATTTTTCATAAAAGTTATGTTTAAATTTTTTTGTAATTAATTATAATAATTTTCAAACTAATTCATTATAAAATTTGTTTATAGTTAATTTTGAAAATAAAAAATTTTCATCATCGATACTAGCGCTTCAATCGGTAACATTTGATACCAATCGTAGAATATTGGCAGTAACGTTTGCTTATTTTAAACATTAAAGTTTAAAAGAAGTATAATTTATTTTTAAAAAAAAAACGTACTTTAATTACGTGCAGTGCGTTTAATAAGTATATTTATTCATTTTAAATTGAATATCCCATAAATAATCGGTTGTGTTTTGAAGTATCGCTATTTTTAGTCATTAACTTGTTTCGAATTTTTTTTAAAAAAAAAAAATCAATTCCGGTGAAACATTTTTTCGTCGTTAGTTTTTATGCAAATGTGATTTGTGTTTTAAAAATTCATGTCTCTCGTTGTTTCTTATACTAGTTATTTTAATTTTACAAACGGTTCTATTAGAAAACGACGATACCCAAAATATTTTCAGTATCATAGTTCTTAACAGGGGCGGTTTCTCCAACTGTTGCAGGTTTGTGCAAACCGATTCCAAATTGATCAAATAATATAAAACAAATCATTAAAATATGAATTGAAAACAATTTTTTGCTTTACAAAAATTATTTATATAAATAAATTTTTAAAAAAGAATGTTGTCTGTTGAAAATGGAAATAATGTGAGAAGTATTCCAAATCCGATCGATGAAATGCACCGACGGTATGAATAACGATACAAACAGGGTTTAACGGAGAACATGTATCTTTGTAGTGATAAAAATCAAATAAAAATCGTTGTTAGTAGATGACTCGGTTTGCACTTCGAGTACAAACTTTTCACATCGACAATTTTGAATGGTGAAACTGTTCCAGAAATGTTAGACTACGGTCTTCCATAAGCAGTTATATTAGCGATTTCGGTGTGGCAAACCGAAAATTCCATCTACTAGGCTGTACAATATGAAAGCTAGATTCGCTGCGTGTGTTACGTTTAATGCGACTATGTGTTCGCGTATATTCCTAGTAAATACTTGTACCGGCCCTCACGCAGTCTACGAACGCATACAGAATAACAACTTGTCCCGGACATTGCACACCAGTAAATTAACACGTTTTTCTCTTTCAAACGATGGTGATTATTTTACTCTTGCTTAATATCACGTGTTTTATATCATCGGTAGTTTTGGTTGGTATTATTGTGCGTTCTTTGTTTTTTTGTTGTTTTATTATTTTATCACGTTTTAACTTGTACGGTCTTTATATATAATCTTCCTATATAATGAACAGTGTCGAAAATATTTTTGCAAATCCCTTTAATGGACTATCATATTCAGAGAAGAAAGAAATAATAAAACTAGGACGGCCAGTTCTTGACTTAAATATAATTCAAACAGTTTCTGGTGGTAAGAGAAAATTTAAACGGTTATTTAAAAAAGAAATTTATAGTAATTGTGAATGGTTATGCGGATGCGACATTCAAAATTTACTATTTTGTTTTCCATGTTTACTCTTTGGGGGTGATGATGTATGGACTAAGTTAGGCTATAAAGATGTTAATCATTTAACAATTCGTATTAAAACTCACGAGAAGTCTAAGATTCACATAAATATAATGTTCTAAAATTGTCTCTTTTCGGTAATGTCAATATAGCTGAAAAATTGGATATTGCTTTTCGTCCGAAATTGTTTGAACATAATGAAAAAGTTCAACATAATCGTTATGTATTAAACATACTAATAAATTGCATTCGGTTTTACGGTGTTTTTGAATTAGCTCTAAGAGGTCATGATAAAAGCGATTTATCTTGTAATGCTGGAATATTTAGAGATTTGATTAATTTTAGTTCCGAGTTAGATATGGCATTAAAAAAAAAAACATCTTGAAAATGCCATTGTTTTTAAAGGTACATCTAAAACCATACAAAATGAATTATTACAAATAATGTTGGATGTTTGTCAAGATGAAATAACCAAACAGATTACAGATTCTGAATTTTTGTCTATAATCACAGATGAAACCACCGATGTTTCAAATCAACTACAAATGGCTATTGTTTACCGGTACATGAAAAATAGAAAACCAGTGGAAAGATTTTGGAGTTTCATTTCTCCTGAAAACCATGATGCACAAACTTTAGCTTCTTGTCTATTAAATTGAATTAGAAAAACATAAACTTACCAAAAATCCTAAAAAATTAATCGCTCAAACTTATAATGGAGCATGTCATGGCTGGCCGGAGTCATGGTGTACAAGCCATAATTAAAGAAACATATTCATGTGCTGAGTTTGTGCATTGCTATGCCCATCAAATGAATTTAGTTCTTATGAAGGCTACATCAATAAATAGAAATGTTCGAGTTTTTTTTTTACATTTTTTTCCAGCAGTCCGCAAAGAACTGCAGTACCTTGATGAAATAGTTAAAAAAATGTCTATCGCATGCTAATACAACAAGATGGAATTTCGCTTCTCGAAGTGTTAATACAATTTTTAATAGGAGAAAAGATATTACAATGTATGAAAACAATTCTAAAATCAGATAATATTAAAAATGAAAATACAATTGCTCAGGCCAATGGCCATTTGAAAATCCTTGTTACAGTTTTACATTTTGGTTATCACTTTTTGGTAAAATCATGCCTTATGTTGAACTTTTATTTGGACAGTTGCAAAGTAGGGATGTTAATGTTGCCTTATCAAGAAAAGCAATTACATTATTTGAGGCAAATATAAATAAAATTAGGGATAGTATTGATACAGACTTTGATGTTTCACAAACCGAGTCATCTGCAAATAGGCGAAGGAAAATTGATTATGCCGGATATAAAAGAGAAGTGAAGGAAGTCTGTGATGTCGTAATTTCCCAAATAAAGGACAGGTTTACTTTCACTGGACATTTAGTAGCCTCGTCTTTATTTTTACCAGAAATGTTTCAACAGTATGCTACCCAATTTCCAAATGAAATTTTGAAATCAACGTGCAAATCGTATCCATTTTTAGATGAAGCACAACTCAAGAATGAACTGTGCCAGATATAACGTTGAAGAATTTAGATTTCTGTCCGAAGCCGTTAGCTTGTGTGAATTTATTGTAATGAACAGTTTACACAAAACATTCAGTGAATGTTTAAAATTACTTAATATTATTTTGACAATTCCAATGACCTCTGTGGAAGCGGAGCAATGTTTTTCCACTTTAAAACGGATTAAAACTTTTTTAAGAAACACAATGTCGATAGAAAGATTATCAGCTTTAGCTATGCTATCGATAGAGAAGAACCTAATTATGGATATAGTAAATTTTAATGAGAGAGTGGTAGAAAAATTTGTTTCCCAAAAGCAAAAACGTATGGATTTTGCATTTAAATGATAACCATGATAAGATTGATTTTTTTAAAATATATAATTAATTTAAAATTTTATTACTTAATTTTACTGCAAACTGAAGCGTATTTATTTTATATGTATGTATTATTTCTTGCACTGAACTGATGTTAAAGAAGTGGCAAATTTAAGTGGTTTAGATGTTAGATTCCCCTTAATATCTTTAGATTTTGAATGAAACACTGTGATACAAGAGCGTATGTAATACTTGTTAGGTTTTAGTAAGAATAATCTGAATATTATGTAATATGATACTGGAACTATTACTGGAGAAGATAATTATGTATAGGTTCGTAATCAGTAATCATATGTTAATATAAAGAGAATTAGGAGACAAACTGTGCAACCCCTGATTTTAAGACTCACGGGCCGCCACTGGTTCTTAAGTATACTAATTTAAGCGCCGACATTAATTTTCGAAACGAATCAAATTATATTACATTTTTATCGGCTGAAAAAAAATGTATACCATTACTACGAACAGCTATATATACAAATAAAATATTACCTTGAAAACTTGCAGACGTTTTCTTAAAATAAAATAAATTATAACATTCCTATATAACGTTATTTAAATAATTTATTATTATTAAAATGATTTATTCATTGTTATCGCTTTTAAGAAATAACAGAAATATTTAAAAAAAAAAAAAGTACTACTTGCGATACAAATCAGGTCAGCTTTTAGAAAATACAAAATTAAAACACGCAATAATTTCTCCATACGATCGTTATGTTAATATACTACGGACTGAAATTTTCATAGAAATTTAAATTTTATTTATAACAAATTAATGGAAACGGACATTATAGAACAGTTTCAAAGAAAATATAAAGGGTCTCAAATACTAAATATGAACACAGCCTACTTCATAAATAGGTGTAACTCAAAATTGTACCATAAGAAACATTCTTTAATAATGGAACTTTTAGAATTCGTTGCAAAGGTTATACACATTAATCGTGTATATTTAATATCGACATTTCCGAAATTATTAGACAAGGCGTATTATTTTCGTATTTTCCACAATTTAAATCTAAATAAAATAAGAAAAATAACATTAACTTAAATGTTTCATTATTTATTATTAAAAAAATAAGTAATAAACCTGTAATGAGTTTCTTCCATTTGCATAATCCTGTCTTGTAAACATGCAACTGAAACTTCACTAAGACTACTACTCGAATGCTTATCCCACTCGTGTGAATCCAACATATCCTACATTAAAAAAAAATTTATAAGATAATTATATATAATAGTGTTATTAATATCGAAAAATTTCTGTTATTCTTTCTTAGTGATACATCTTGAAAATAAATACAAATCCGTAAGAATCTACTTTCATCTTTTCTACAGGGTGCACCTTTTCGGTATGGAAATTAGAATATTTTACAGTATTAAAATTAAGTTTTATATCTATTCCATTAATATAAGGATTATTTATCCACGCTGGAACAGTATATTTCGCCTACGGATATACTAAAGCCAGGGCTGAGTTTATAAAAGTAGAGTTACTTATTAGACGTTGAATAAATATTTGAGATTCCCTTCTCACTTTAATAACTGAACTTCTATCAATGCTCCTAATTTCTTTTCCGATAATTAATTTATCGTCTAAAAGCAATTATTTTTATTTGTAATTGTTAAATTATGTTTTATTACTATTAGCCGCTAATATCATAAACATCTGTAAGTTATTCTCTTCAATAATAAGCAAAAGTTGTACAACTGAAAACGCAAAGGGTGATAAAGATCATTATGGTAATCCGTTTGAATAATGTTCACATCTTTCTGCTTTCTCTATTTCTCGGTTTAATCAAAAACGTTCGATTGCAAATCGTTTAATGATAGGCGTCTGTACGTTGTGTTTATCATTACTATCATTATTCTCTCGCCTGACTTTGTAGAACTAAAAAGAGTAAAATTATTTTGAAACTAAATATATTCTGCTTAACCATCAAACGCCTATCACTAGCTTTATTTTCAACGGCTAGAAGTGCTACATCATTACAAAAAAAAAAAATTCCTTTCATAATTATTTAGTAAAATTAAGAACAACAAATATGTACAACAGAATACATAAGTAACTGCTAAGTAAAATCCAGACGACTAAAACATCCAGAGGTAATATTTTAAATCGTTTTGTTAAATTTACTTTACATTAAACTTTGATAATAGATTCAATTCAAGTTACTTAGTAAACGGAGAAACTTTCAATTGTTTACAAAGTATTTCTATATTAGCGCGGTTTACCGAGGACGTTTATTTAACATCGGCAAATTACTTATTAAAGATGATACAATTTTGTACTAAATAAATTAAATCATCTTTATTTTAAATAAACAATTAATAAAGTGCGTGTTTTGCCAGATATATTTCAAAGTCTGTAAACTTAAAAGTAATATTACATTTATACGATAAAACATGTGTTACGTTAAAAAAAAAAAAATTATAAAAACCTGAAGCGAATGGGCATAAAAAACGTGAATTGTTACTAAGAGCAAATATACACAAGATCCTTCACATATGATAAACATTCGTAGTTAATTAAAAATAAAAATATTCGAATAAAATAGCTAACGTCATCACTTACCGTACTTTCGCATGGAAGATGTGGGGCAATCGATGCTGGTGCAGAATTTGGAAGACGATTTTTTTGAACATTTTCATTAGTACTAAGTTTAACTTGACCTAGAATCAGACTTTTCTGAACATCTTCCCGTTGTTCCTACGAAATAAATAACTACCTATATTAAATTAAGAAAACAAGAGAAAAAAAAAGTTTAACATGTTATATTCGCATTAATAAATATATAACTGCAAAATAATATCCAAATCACTGGGGTAACACACAATAAAAAAATGTTAATCATTGTGTAAATCTACTCAACACTTTTCAATACCGATAAAAATGTCGTCAATCATATTTGAAACCAAAACCAAAAACTTTTTCGTTTAAATGAGGAAATTTTTATTTACTTTTAGCGAAATAATCTGTAAAAAGTTAATAAAACGAAAGTTTGTAATAATAATTTAACCATTGAGAGAACTATTCTTTTTACTAATTAACATAGTGATTTAGAAATTTAATGCCTTCGCCCCTGAATAAAGAAATAACTACGAGTGTAAGCCGATTCATGTGATATTTAATTTCAACAAATTATAAAGTGAAACTTAAAAAAAATTCAATTGGACTTAAAGTAGTTTAAAAAAATATACGTTATGTAAAAAGCAACAATATCCGAACAAAATGATCATATATCCATGTAATTCATATAAGACGCTATTTCAGCAGGGTTAGAACTAAAAAAAACAACACATAAGACTAGAATAATGTACCAAAGTAGTTTTTTCTATATTCAATTCTACCTAAATCAGTATAGAATTATGACAAAATAAATCTTTCCGAAGGTGTGAAAATCATATTATAAAATTGATTTCTTTATATTAAATAATTGATGGATGCACAGATACATAAAACCGTCATTAAGCAAAATAATTAGTTGAAAATTATTCCGTACTAAACTTTTCCATAACCGTAAACACCAAATTAGATGAACGTTCAACTATTTGATTAAAAAGATGCTCGAAATGATCAGTTTCACGATAATAACTTTTTTAAATTCTTGTTTATTCTAATTTATAAACGGCTAATATCGCAAATAATTTTGGAATTTTGACGCTTAATGTTGCGGTAGCATAATTGGTAGTGTTAACTCGACAGCCGGGGATCGAAACCAACTCACGACAAAAATTTATAAAGTTTCCAATCATTACGTAATTCTTAATTACACGGATTAGCATCCCAGCTCCACATATCATCTGCGTTGTATAAATTAGTGCATTGAATGCTAACCCATTTTGTACGTAAAAATAAACGTACAATGACTAGTTATGATATATTCGAATTAATAGAGACCTATATTGATTTGTTTTTAAAAACGCACCAATAAAGTTATTACTAAAAAACCACTAATCGTTAATTATGTATCACACAACCTTTTCGATTGTCACATTATAAATAACTTAACCAATAATAATAAACAATAAAAATTTGATTTTATAACTTGAAAATAGCGTTATAAGTTTTTTATTGTTAAATCAGATATTGATATGTTCGAAATGCAGTTCATTCGTTCCTATAAATTTTTTTAAATTCCAGTTATAAAAAATTACTCAAAGAGTATTCAAAAATACAACTAATGAATTTTTGCACGCTGAAAAGGATGAAATTTGTTGTTACTCAGCATATATTATGAACATAAATAGTTGGAAAATTTGTCGTTTTTGAATAACGAAATTTTAAATATTGCTGTATCTTGATAATTATCAACGGATAGAAACTAATAGAAAATATTACATTCGTAAAATTCCAATTAAAACTCAAAAAAAGTTTCTATTTTTTAATTTAAAAATCGTACAGAGACCAGTATTATAGAAATACATGACTCTTATTTCACCTTGCAATGTTCATATTATTCGAATTTTCATTATGTAAATAAGAGATATTATTTCAAACACGTTAAAAATATGTTATTTGTACTTTACAAAGATAAAGGCACCTTCATTATCTTCAATGAAAATTTTTTAATTAAATTGGTACTAATAATTATGATTACAATAAATGTCATATCAAATTTTATTAGCAAGTTTCTACATACAATGGAAAAAATCGTTTTTACTATACAATGATCTTAGTGTCAAAATAAAAATAAACGTCACTTTTACATTAAAAACATTTCCTTACATACAGATACATATACATATATATAACAAGTTACTTTTCACATTTTTTGTCACAATACCCTACTTTTATTTTTTTTTTTAACGAAAAACGTAATTAAAAACAACAGCCATAATAATAAATGCATTTATTACTTTCAGCTAAAACGTTGAATTTTATTTACAAGAATATGTATTCACATCCCCATATTTTCTTTAATATTACTTTGTATAATAGAATTATTTTATAACTGGGCCCCATAAATAAAATCATTTTATCGTAGTTCTTTCTCCAATTATTTTCTGTAACTTAAACAATTCAGTTCCACAACTGGGGGGAAAATCTCTAAATGGACTACAAGACATGCAACACTGTTATTTTTGAAGATGGTTTAATTTTCAAGCATGAAATATCATGCTCTAATGTTTAAACAGCAATTAAAAACATTAAAACCCGAAATTCCGTTTGAAAAACAGGTTTATAAATTTTTTTAAATAAACATCTTGTACTATGTAATTTAAATAAGAAATATCATTTTGGGAGGTTTCAGATTAAAATAATTTTTTAATATCAATAAGACAAATTGAAACTTGAAACATGTATATTCTGTACTTAATTTCTGGATATAACTTCATCTCGTAAATTTTAGCTGTGTCTATATCTATCCATTAAGTACTAATATGGTATTCCCTAGAATCGTTGAAATATCATTTTTTTATATAGTTACTTCCTAAGTCGCTAATTTATATCTACTAAGAATCTATTATATATCCAAATATTAAATAGAATAATGTGAAGCACGTTAAATCCTACCGAAATTACAAAATTGAATTTAAGAAAAATGAAGACTAGAACAAACACACACATCTACTACATTATTGGTAGAACAATAAAAATAAATAAGATAATACAAATCTAAAACCTATTATTAATAAAACCAATAAACAGTGAAAATTATATTTAAATTAAAGCATTATATATATATATATATATATATATATATATATATATATATATATATATATATATATATTTGTGACGGGAAAGTCAGAGCGGTATACCAGACTACAATATTAGAGAATAATATATATATATATATATATATATATAACGAGTTTATTAAAAAACGTATGAAAAACGGGGTAGAAATTGTATATACAATAATTTCATTACAAATTAAAAATAACATAGCACATCCTTAACGAAACAGGCTAATAATAAAATCAAAAACCGTATATATACGACCTATAACATAATTGTTATAAAAAAATTAGTTTGAAATCGTTTGATGACATCACTTGATTTGTATTATAATACACTTATGAAAACTAAAACTTCCGGATTTAAAAGCATGAAGTTTAGTTTACCACAAAAACAAAACGTTATCTTATTGTTAAGTTATTTAAATTAATGCACGTATTAGAAGTAAGAATGTGAAAATCTGGTAAAATGTAGCTATAGCTTGTGAAAGGTTACATTTATTATACAAATTTAAACAGTTTAAATAGATTTTACATAGCTAAAAGACGACAGAATCTCACACTGTTAATTATAAGCTAATAAGAATAAAAATCAAAAATGATTATTAACATATTTAAATGAAAAATATGATTAGTTTGAATTTACCGTAGTTCTATCTCAAACAAAATTAACATCCGTTGTATTAACATGTTCTAAGAATACATGATTTCTTAATTCCTTATTCACATTCATTCATTCTCTGTACACTTACATCAATGTAAAGTATGATCCGATTAAAATTATGTGTAACTACGAAATTTGTGATATTTCAAAAACAATTTCGAACTTGCACGCGTTACTTGTATATGAAAAACATGAGTTTACTCACAATCGTACACGTTAAAATTAAGGAAACATTCTGAATTACCTATAGTACAAATTTAATTAAGTTATAAATAAATGCTTATTAACACTCACTTTTAAAGTATCAACTTCTTTGCGAAGTATTTCCAGTTCACCATGAGTCCGTATCAAATCTTGTAACGTTTTCTCCAAATTAAATTTGTCTTTGATAGCTATTTCCAATTGTTTTAATACATTATCCAGTTCCATACTTTTACTTTGATTATCTTTATTTTCAGCTATCTCGAAATGTAAATTAGCTGCATCTGAATTAACGTTATTATTAACATTACTCGACTGCGATGAAGCATCTTTTAGTTCTTGTATGGTCGATTTTGTATTATTTCGTTCGAGGCTATTATTACTATTATTTATAACAGAAGTGGCCGTCGGAGAAATTTTATGAAAATCGTTATTACTTGGCGCAACAGTCGATGAAAAATTGTTCACCTTTAAGATATTAGTACTTCTGTTTTGTTTAATACCGGTATTCGTGCTACTATGACTGTTGGAGCTCGTAGAACTTCCACCGTGACCCTTCCGAAATAAAGACTTGAACTTCATCATATTCTTTTTAAATTTAAAATTTCAAATAACACGCATTACCGACTTTAAAATTGAAAAATATCTTTTCTCATTTAAAAGATAAAAAACTATACATAAAAAGCTGTCGTAATAAAACTTTTTAAAATATTCTTGTAAACGTACGCGAATTATTTTTAAAATATAAATTTTATAGTAGCCAGGCTAAACATGAATTCTTTCATAATATAATGCAACAATACTAATTTTAAATTTCAACGGTGACAAAAGTATTTGGAAAATATTTTAAAAAATTTTTAACAAAATCAAAATTATAATTGTAAACTTCATAAGTGTATTTCAAATTAAAACAATATATATATATATATATATATATATATATATATAAAAATATCGTTTACAGTACGAACTCCGAATTAAACAATCTAAGATGTTAACGAAAAAGAATAAAATTAAATTAGCCGCGTACTAATCCGATAAAACACAAGACGATTAAGACGTCTAAAAAACAGTAAACACTCGCCGGTTTAATAACGAAATAATATTTGAAAGGGAAAAAAAATAGTAACAAAGAAGTCGCCTGATAATCACGCAATAAAGATTATTATTACTATTAGACTGAATTACGTTGATGAAGAGAAGTATAAAAGAAAAAAGTGTATGTAGATATAGAATGTAGATTCACAAACGTTGATAGTTTGGTGGTGTAGAATAATGGTTGTTTATAAAACATTAGCGGGGAAGTAGGAACACCGAAACCAGTCGTTTTATCATCGTTGTAGTATAGGAAACAACAATATGATTAACACATAAAACAGTAACAGCTGCAACTCGAAAAAATATACACGGAATACATACACATACAATGGATAAACGGTCGTCTTGTTAACTAAATACCGTGACTGACTCTTAATATTAATATATTTACACTTTTATGTGTTTATGTATTTGTAACGATTTTCAGCGGCAGTCACGATGAATGCTCGTAAGAAAGATAACAAATACAGTGTGACATTTTATCAGCACGTAGTGAGAGTACTTGAGTAGTGAGTAATGGTACGTAAACTTCACTTCCTAATTATCAGTAAGGCAGTTTTTATTTCTTAATCATCATTAACCATAAAGGACCGCTGCAATGCAATCGAGATTACGCGGTAAAACGAAACCATAACGCCCGGAAACTTACAATGCTTACTACAAATAAATAACTGTTTCCAAGAAAACGGCAACACAATGACATACGGGTGATAGATTCTACGGAATTCTATATTATACATTACGTACCCCTGGAAAGTTGAAATGTACATAACCAGATTTTATGACCTAACTAAATAAAAAAAACCAATGAACCGCATCGATCAATGACGACGAAATTACTTCCCCGTAATATCGACTAGCTGCAACTACATTTATCTGAGAAATAAAAGGAAAGAGTGTAATAAATGAATCAATCATCTAAACGAAAACTGTTAGAGCACGAATAGGTGTATATCTACCGAAGACCTTGGTAAGAAAAAAAAGCAAAACCTATCATCACTCTAAAAAAATAACCGATCAGGTAGCTTACAAAACGGATAAAATATAATCATAACCTATGCCTAAACCATATATAGTACTGATTTACATGAAAACAATTATCCATACAAAGTCACGGCTACTACATGAATAACCGGTAATGAAATAAGTCACGATATACGATTATATTCATTTGTTAATCACCTCCCGCCTACTCTATAAATGTTTTTTTTACGTGTAATAGATATAAATGCTAACCTTTAACAGTAATATTATGACATCAGAAAAGATATACCGTCATTATTGTTTTTTTATCAACGAAAAATATAAAAATGCCTTAAAAAACTACATTACGACATTAGATTAATAAAACTTTTTCATAAAACTATTTTATAAATACTTGTCATGCAATCGTAAAAAAAAAAAAAAAACGTTTTTCTTCAAAATTACAACGTGTAAATCAGTTCCGATGACATGTTCAGGCATTTCAACTTATAATTGAAGTAAAAATAGTTTACTTCCGGTGACCAATCACACGAACGCACATGTACACAGGAGTGTAGCCAGGGGGCGGTTTTGCGGTCTGCCCCCCCTGGAATCAATAATTAGAAATATATACTCCTTGTTAAGTGCAATTTTGCGTTTGTTAAACATATTTTGTTTTTTTTTTTATTTTCATTTATTTTATTTAAATTTCGTTGTTTCTGAAGTAAATAAATAATTTGTTAAAATTCTTAACTAGTCGCGCACTATAAAATTATATAACTATTTTCGAGTTGCACTTTGTGTAACAGCAGCGTGAAAGTCATTCCCGGAATTTTGAACAATTTATTTATGCAAATGTAATAGAGGTTTATTTAAAAATTTTCATTACAGTGTAAAATGTGTTAATTTGTGTTGTATAAAGCTTATATAAAAAAGTAAACACAATCAAATGACATAATATCTAATGTAATATGGAATATAGAAATATAAGTATCGCGTGAAAAAAAAGTTGCATCATTATTGTTCAAAATCACTACTAATAGAGTTAACACAACGTTCGCATCAGCGGCGTAGCCAGGTGGGCGGTTTTGGGGGTCTGAACTTCCCCCTTTGGAATCAATCTGATAATAAGAAAATATATACTCGTTGTTAAATGCAGTTTTGCATTTGTTAAACCTATTTTGTTTTTGTTTTTTTATTTTAATTTAGTTTATTTAAATTTCGTTGTTTTTTGAAGTAAATAAATAATTGTTTATGAATATAGGAGATACTAGAAGAGTTTTGTAGAAAAACGCGAAGAATAGATTTTAAATTTTAAATTTAGTTATTACTATGTATTATTCCTTCAGAAAATATAAAATCATTATTTATCGTTTATTTTCTCGCGCCGAATTTATTGTATAACCATCTCCCTGTGTCCTCAATAACATACTTGGACTTTAAATATTTCTGCCGTCTATTGCTTCTAATAGAATTACATATTCGACGTCTAATTTTTTTTTATATACAGTCCTGGGACTATTAATTGTTACAATCTTAATTTTACAATTAATTTAGTAACTAAGTTAATACGCGGTTAGTACGTACATACATACTAAATACAATTATTGCGGCGCACTAGTCCAATGACTAGGTCCCTAACCATACTCTCATCATATCTATACATATTAAAATAAGAATTATAAGACTAGGTCAGCTGGATGCCGGCGCTGAAGACGTCGATTGTCCAATTTCGTATTGAACAGCTGTACCACAGCTTCCTTATTAGTGTGTTGTCGTAGCCTCTCCTCATGCTTAGTTGCTATATCCTTTACGACATTACTTCTGGATGACATCTGAATATCGCGATGTACATCGTCATTGCGTGAATAACGATACGCATATCATACGCAGAATGATATTCTGTCTAGCTTAAATTTTTTTAAAATTCGAGTTACTTGTACATCCCCATAAAGCAGCACCGTATTTTCAAATCGGTGTGATGATTTGCTTGTAAAGTAGCAGCTTATGGTTCGTATTTAATGGTGAGTCTGGACCAATGAGCCAGTATAGTTCTCTAGTTTTATTTTTTATTTGTTTTTGTTTCATCCTGACATGGACTTCCCAGGTGAGTCTTTTGTCCAAGTACATTCCAAGGTACTTTACAAAAGATGCCTGAAGGACCATCAGGTTTCCTAAATATACTTTGTAATTTGGATCAACGTTTCGGTTGGTAAATGTAATATGGACCGACTTCAGTTCATTAACTTTGATCCTCCAATTCGTTGCCCAATCGCTAATTCGATGAAGTGCACGTTGGAGTTTTGTTATGGCATTAATCTGATTGTTAGCCACTGCAAGAACTGCAGTATCATCGGCAAACGTCGCGGTTGTAGTATCGTCATCTGTTGGTAGATCTTTTGTATACAGTATGTATAAGATCGGTCCCAACACGCTGCCCTGTGGGATCCCTGCTTGTATAGTGTAGTATAATGATACAGCATTTTCATGGGAAACTCTTAATCGACGACCACTAATATACGATTCCAGTAGTCGACAGAAGTTTCCCGGCAGTAGTCGACTGAGCTTGTATTTCAGGCCCTTGTGCCACACTTTGTCAAATGTCTGCTAGGAATATTGCCGTGCAATATCTTTTTCTCTCCAAGGCACTGTTGATTGTTGAAACTACCCGGTGCACTTGTTAAATTGTGTTATGATGTTTCCTGAATTCGAACTAATGTGTGGGAAAATCTTCGCCAACAATCGACCACAATCTTTTAAGGAGTAGTTTTTCTAGTAGCTTTGATAATGATGACAATAATGAAATAGGACGATACGATGTAACATCTTCTTCTGGTTTTCCTTGTTTTTTAATCATTATTATCTCAGCCGTTCTAAAACATGATGGAATATATTCCATACGCAAACATGCATTAAAAAGATATGATAGCATGACAATGCCCTTCTTGGACAACTCCTTAAGTAAACTCGATGGAATCCAATTCCCGGTGGTGATTTTTTAGGATTAATTTTTTCATCGATGTACTTGGCGATGTCATACGGTGTGACTGCAGCTATATGCTGGTTTACTGCATAAGTGACAGTGGTGTCAATATGTGACTGCAAATCGTGAGGCTGAAATACGCGCGAGAGATGTCGAGCAAACAGCTCAGGTTTTTTTTCATCGCGACGAACCCATTGTCCATTATAACCCAGAAGTGGGGAAACACGAGCAACTGGACGACGCTTTATTCGGCGTGTTTGCTTTCCACAGAGAGTAGTCGGTGTCTGCATTTGGATTGAGTTGCTCCACATAGGTTGCGAGTGTCCGTTGCTGTATTTCCTTAATTAACTTGGTTAATTGCCGGCTAATTCGGTTAAATATTGTTTTATCTCGCGGATCACGAGTATTATGCCATTGACGTCGAGCTTTACGTCTTCCTGCTACCTTGAGTCGTACTTCAAGGGGGTATGACATTTCCATACAGTTATTACTTTTGAGTGTTGCTGCTATAGCAGCTTCACAAATTATTTTAATAAAATTTGCAGCGTGCTGTTCTAGTTCGTCAGTAGTTTTCAATCGGACTTTCAAAATGATTTTCTGATCGAGTTCCTCGCGAAAACGTTCCCAATCCGTCCTTTTGTTAGTTAAGGTTTGTTTTGTTTTCCTTCCGTATCACTGTATTACTACGGTTCAATAAAACAGGGGTATGATCTGAAGTCATATCTTCAATACTCTCAACTTCTATATAATTGATGGATATATCTCTTATAATAAAGAAATCGATAAGATCGGGTTTCTTGCGTCGATCTGTAGGCCAGTATGTTGGTTTGCGTGAAGTACCGATACTGCACCTCAACTTCTGTATGTAACAGCTCTCTCCCTTTGATGTGAGCCATAGTTTCATTTATTCTTCGGACTTTACGAGAGCCCCATATTTCATGTTTGGCGTTATAGTCACCTCCAATAATACAACGGTTATCATAATTGCTTATGAATTGTACATATTGGTGATATTTAAGGTTGTGCTGCGGTGGAAAATAAACAGCAACGACATTAATTTCTGCACTGCTGTAGCTTGAGCGTAATTTTTACAAAATTCATCTTTTAAGTAATGTCGAATATTTTCTTTAATAATGACCGCTGGCCCTGCATGGGCTCCACCATCTGGCTGCGGTGTGTGATAAATTATGTATCCTCTCATTCTGGGATAGTTCCTTGTAGTCCAGTGTGTCTCGGAGATGAGCGCTATATCAATTCTATTTTGAAATAGGAATATCTCAAGATCTTGAAATCGATTCTTGAGGCCGTTTGCGTTCCATGTTATTATTCTTAGCATAGATTGTATCATTTCTTACGTTTTGAATGAGGGTTATTCTTTTTCTTTGGTGTACCATTTGTTTTAGACGGAAATTGTTCAGCCTCCTGCAAAGCTTCTATTTTCCGAGGCGATCTACAATATTATTTGTTCGGTAATGGTAGCCAATGACTTTACAACATCTGCTAAAGTAGCCTCATTAGTACGTTGTTCTTTGGGCATCTGTTTTTTAGGAGTTATTCGACGTCTAATAAGTATAAAAATAGCTCTGGTGAGTTGGATTGCTTAGGGTTTCTACTTGAGTTTTGATTATTTACTTAAAGTTCAATTTAACTTTGATTTTACTGTTATCATTTAGTTTTGCTTGAACCTCCCTCTTCAACCAAGTCTGGCTACGCCACTGCATGTACATGTAATAAATATGCTGAAACATAAAAATATAAAAAAGTATACGCGTAGAAAGCTTATAATAATCAGGATACTTTCTATCCAGTATGTTTCATCTTTTTATAAATGTAACATAATCGAGTTTATTTTTTATTTTTGTTCCCATTTCGGATTAAACTGGTGAGGAAAATATATTTGTTAGAATTACATAAATTATCAATACAAATTCGTATTATTGTATATATGCATGTAACACACAAGTGTAGATGGTAGTGATAAGGATGAGGAGACACAGTCAATAAAAATAAAAATGTTAATTGAATTAGTAGTTATCAATGAACGAATGGAAAATGCAATTTATTAACGCGCGAATAATTCGATTACAAATACTCAACAATTAATAGAAAGTCTCAACATTATATAAAAAAAAACAAAAACGAAATATATTCAAATAATAAAATACTCTTATACTGTATTGAAGTATATTATTGCGCGTTTAAATAAATATTGTATTACCCGATAAACTTTTAGTCGGTTAAACAAATTATTTGGACAATTAAGTCAGTAAACGATACAAATATTTAGAGAAATATTACTTCGTCGGCTTATGATAAGCAATTCTTTCGAACGACTTACGAATTATACAGCTCGATATATAATAATTTCTGATGTTTTTCCGGTATGAAAATGTGTAATCAATTACTATTATATAACATTCTGCTGAAACTTATAACCACACAAGGGAATGATAACAAAATCTTAACGGTAAGCGTAATTAGAGAGATTTACGGATAATGTTTTCTAACATGTTAATCGACATTATACGAAGTCAGTTTTTATTGATAAAAAAATACGTCAATTATTTTATAAATAGCCCCTTCCAAAATCTAACAGTTTTCGGATTTTTAATTTTATTTTACTTTTTCTGTCGACATGTGTTTTTCCCCCGAAATAACACTGTTATTAAAGTTTCATCGCACATCGCACACCAAAATTATTTAAATTCAATTTAACGTAAATGGGATCATGTCTCCTTGCACTAATACCTACACTAGTTTCGGAACATCGGTTGTGGTAGTGTGTAGCAAATTTCACGTTTTCAAAAAAATGTATTTAAACCCGCAAAAACCTCCATTTTTTACCTCATAGTACATAACAATAATTCGTGTAGACTTTACTATATGCTCATTAATCGCCTAGATTATACTTCATACCTTCGTTTATTTTATTGCGTCACTAAAGAATTTGTTTAACCTTGTCAGTCATTTCCTACTTCCAAACAGCGCGATACGAACATGAAGGTTCTATTTCTAAATACACCGAATGAACAACGAAAACAGAAAGTAATTTGCTGGAGGCTACACATGCCCTGCAGAAATCTATCGAATACTTTGAAAATGGTAAAAATCATTAACTTAAAATACAGATATCGGCGGAAGATTTCAAGAACTAAATTCATTTAATTAGTAAACCGTAAAATACTAGTTTAAAATACAAACGTTACCACGTTGTCTCTTTTATCTTTTATGCTAAAAAACAAAGAACGTAAATATAACATATTTATAGTTGCGTCGGAAAGATGATAGAAGTGTATTCTAAAATTAAAATATTTACAATCAAACCATATATGCCGACCTTTTGTATTCAATTTTACTTGTACTTACAAAAGTTGACGTTTCACTAGTTCTTGTCTTCAATGCCTCCTATAAATGCCAAAAATATAAACATATCTTACTTTCATCCAGTCCTTCACTTTATTTTACTAACTCATATTGAATCAACCCCTTTCGAACATCACTATTGCCACACCTACCTTCGCGTACTATCTCTTCCACCATATTAATTTCAACTCCATCATACTTAACAAATGACCTAAACATGTTCCGGTATTTTCACTTTAAAGTTCCCGCTGACTCCGTCGAGGAGCATTCTTCATATCCCGTTAAAATATTAATAAATATTCTCCTCATTCATTTCAACTTTCAAATGTTTCAGCATTTTAAAGTCCCTCTAGTTCTTTTCCAACCTTAATTACCATTATTCCTTCATCGAATATATAATTTTATCGTAAGCTCCATCATATCATTAAAACTTTCCTCCTTTAAATATAATTTTTGGATACAAACTTCTAGCAGTGCCACCACTGACTTACTTGCTACACCGTCGTGGTATAGTTATCGCGTACGCCTGGAATTCTGGTTACAGAATTAATGATAACGACGTTGCTGATGCTCTCGCCAGAGAAACAGTTTTTAATGGTGCAGTTGTTTCGACACTTACTTCCTCAAACTCTCTTAGACTACCCGGTAGTCCATGATTGATCTTCATAGGTAGCCAATTCTTCCACCGGGTGTTATATCTCGTCCTGTCCCTTGGTATTTTAAATTACCTTCTATGCACATAAATATCATAAATTTATAGTCGCCGTCGCCCATTTATGATCTGGACATTAATTTGTTGAAGATTTGTATTTGCAATTCCCCTTACTGCTGCCATTATTCCGATTTGTATTTTATCTCCGATGAAAACCGCATCAACACGAGTAACTCTCTCTCCTAAATTTCTCGATATCAATCGTTATCATTCTTCTTTTCCCGTTGATTCATTAATTTACCCCCGTGGATATTCGAGTTTTCCTTTTTAAATTTCTAACCGAATGTCATATTGATGTCTAAACTTTAACTTGTTAATAGGTTGCGATTACTACTTTGTAGCACTCAAATTAAAAAAACATATATGCTTTATTTATTTTAATAAATAACAAATATTTAGAGTCGACTGGATGTGAGGAAAAAGGACTGTTAACATTTAATAATGAGTTTCAGGAAATGTCTATAATTTAAAATACAAATTATCAAATTTCAGATTTATACTAATGTAGATTCATAAAAATAAGCCTGTAAAAATCTTTATTAAACGTTTGATTACATTAAACATATATATATATTATATATATATATATATATATATATATATATATATATATATATATAAAATATATATATAATATATATATATAAAAAATGGCTGAAAGCATTTGAGTTGAGGGTTGAAACTCCCAAATACCTTAACCAACTCCATCGTTTCATACATATTTACTAAAATATCTCCGATTCTTTCAAAATGTAATGTATTATTATTTAATTTAAATGAATCATTCAACTTTTTTTCACGCACTCCTACGCCCAACATGCGATGAGACGTTGCCGCTCCGCCGCAACAATTGTGTGATGTTTGAATTTGTCTGCCTAATGCCGCGTGCGAGGCCGTCCGGTCAACCATCAATGGCGCGCGTTAATGACTAAGAAACCAGATAAAATGTCAATCCAGCTCATCCATCTCTCTTATTCATCGTTTATTGTTTCATTTCAAATCATATGTTCCCTTGGTGTCGATAACAAGTCAGAATAAGGTTAAATAAGTTTTTTCGTTACTAATACAACTGTGCAAAATTAAATTTTCAAGGAAACCATTATGAAAAAAATTAATCACTTTTCAGTTTTTACGTTATTACTTCGTGAAGCAACAAACATCTCTAGAATTTAATAGATATACTTTTGTGTTTTATATATATATATATATATATATATATATATATATATATATATATATATATATATATATATATATATATATATATATATACATAGACCCAGAAAACATTTTAGAATTTGCTCATATTTGTGATGTATCGTATTATGCAGAATTAACATAAAATTAAATGTTGGCAAAGGCTATGGTATTACCGATATGTTGAAATTTCAGCGGCGCTCGATCTCTTATAAGAATAAATTTCCATTAGTGTTATATGTGCGCTATATCGCTCATTCGTAATTTAGTAATTACAGCTAAAGTCTAATTGTTTATGTACTATTAATTCTGCCAGAATTGTTTCCAAGCGTCGACAATACGTTCGGCAGTACTGACAAAATCAATCAAAAACCTCCCAACAATTAATCTTTGTAAATATTAACGATGCACCAGCTGTGATCTTGTAACAGCATGTGATTACGTTGATGATATAATTATCGCTCTGAATAAAATGAGGCAACGAGCAAAAACAATTACTTTATAAACTAATTTAGGATTAAGAAATCCAACGGAATAACTACAACTTCACTATAGTTATGTCCCAACATCCTAATAAGTGAGGCGTTTAAATTCCTAATTATAAAAAATTATTATATGTGGTTAATTTAAAATAACGTCATTTATCATTCAATCTCGAATTCGACCCATTACCAAAGTAAATTCTTGTTTAAGGCCTTATATATATATATATATATATATATATATATATATATATATATATATATATATATATATAATGTATACAAAGCGGTTATCGCGATATGCCTTCATCTATATACTCCTGAATGAGTGCTTATTCATATATTTCCATCTATTACTGTTCTAAACTCTACAACCATTGCTTACAAGCTACTTTTGATATATCGTCATACCCTCCAGTCAACGCTCATTGTTCTTGCTGTTTGTTTTTTGTTTATATTGTGTGACTCTCTTTAAGGTACATCACCATTTAAAGTCCACTTTATTCTAGGCATCCACTGCACTGCATCATTTATTTTCTTTCCGGGTTAATTGTTATTTCTTTTGTTTCGAAATATTCCAGTTCATTTTCCATACTCAACCATTTACGTTATTTCTATTTTTGCTGTAATTTTTGCATTTTGGTTACAATTTTTGAATTTAAATAAACGTAATTATCTACTGGTTCTATTTCTAATGAATTTATTGTTATATTTATTGTTGTTTCTGTATTGTCATTAATTTGCAACAAATATATATGACAAATACGCAAGAAAACTTACATAATTACCTTACAATTTTTAATAGATTTTATAAAATGATTTTTCAAGTTAATGATAAATGTAAATAATTCTAATTGTGACAAATTTCGTTAAGATTTAAAATAAACGATTTTATTTTTTATTGACGCATAAGATATTAATAACAAAGACTAATATTAGGACATAATTCAGTGATACCACTTTATAACACACACAATCACGAACGATTCTGTTTATAAACATTATAGGATTATGCAGAATTTGTTATTTCGTATTTCTATTTACCAAAACATTAAACGCTCGGATAAGTAACAAAACAAACAATAATAAACATGCACTTGGTAATAACGAAGCGGCAGCACAGAGAGTACTTTCTGATGTTTGAAAACTATAAAACTTTACCAAAAGATATAAATTTTAAATCTGCATATACCAGAATTATTTTTATTTCTATTTTAAAGTACTAAAATATGTAAACTTATAGAAGACATAATTTTTTGTTTAAGTTCTTTAAATAAAATTATCTATATTTTTGATATACACATGCTATAATTATTTGTAGAAGATATTGTAAACTTATAGAGGATATAATTTCCCATTTAAGCTCTGTAAAATTATTTATTATATAATCTGAAATTTAAATTGTCACCAAGTCCCGGTTTAACTCTTTCAGTCACAGTATTTCTTTATAGTACATTAATTTGAAAATTGTTCATTTTTATAATTACAAATATTTGGTTATCGTAAAATGTCTGAATTTTAAAAATATGTACATAAATATGTTAAAAATTATTTAGCCATCTAAAAATTCGTATTGCAAATGAAGTATTACTTTATATTTTCACTTTTGGAATGATTTTGTGTAGTATACGTGAACACTGTATCGTGAAAAAAAGCAAAAAACCTACACTTAGAAGACTTTAATTACTTCTGTGTATTAAAATTCATAATTTTAAACTAAAAGTCGGCAATGCGTGACTGAAAGTAAGTTACATATGTAATCATCCTAGGGTTATCAAAGTAATGATATTTTACTTACATGCCATTATTAATAATTTCGTTTCAAATACCGTTAAAGTGTGCCCGAATGAATTATATATGTAACGATAACGACTCTACGATTATCGAAATTTAAAATTCTGATTAGCTAATATTACCAAAAGTAAATTAAGTCACAGTATGAAATGGACCCATATTTTGAAACGTTTTGATCATAGCCTTACCAAATTTGATGTTGGTAATTGTTGAGTTTCAATTTTAATCCAAAATTAATTCTTTTCAATTTTTAAATGTTCCACTTATAGTGTTGTATAAGTTGCACTTCTGAATAGAGAAAGAGCATTGTATTCAAAACGTCCAATTTTGAGGAAAACGGGAACCATAATACTTAATCTAATTTATCATTAAATTTGTTGTCTAATATTACAAAAATCTGGTTCCTAGGACGAATGATAATGTAATTTACTAAACGATTACTTTATATTCCAAACTTGCATTTTCTTATGTACATCTATATTTATATAAAATAAAACCATTTACTTTAACAATATTTATCCATTTGATCAGCTTAATTTGTAGTTTTTTTTATAAAAAGTTCATCGTGTGTTTCTTAACAGTAAGATTAAATACACCAATCATATAACTAAGCTTAAGAACTTATTTATTAAATTTTAACGAAGTACATTTTTTTCTATAAGAGATAAAGGCAAATAGTAAAACAATTTATTATAAAAATTCTTGACTCCTTAGCTGGATATTACCTTAGTTTAAGGTCAACGAAACGCAAAAGTAATCTCTCCTAGTTCTTTGAAGAATATAAAAAATAAATTATTTTAAAAAATAACCAATTATAACACGAACAGCATGAAATCAAGCAGTCAAGAAATCATGGACGCAGTGTTTCGTTCTAGTAAATCACCCCATTTTAAAAATAAGGCTTACTCTTTTATATTACGATACTTGAACTTCAAGCTAGATAGATATTTATACTACGATATATGCGTATAGCTTGTACGCCGAAAACCAAAGTCAAAATGTAGATAAGAATAAAAAAAGTTTGATTATTTATAGCTAAAAAGTATTGTATATGTTAAGTATCAAAAAGTATATTTGTAGCAAATACATATTGAAAATATAAATAAAAAAAAAGACTGTTCTATGCACGTGTAACAAAATTCGACAGGGAAAACAAACTAAACCATCACAAACAACAACGAAACAAGTAATAACAACAAAAAAAACATTAGCCATGACCTGGGTCAGATTCGAATGCAGAACGGTCCATCTTAAGAGCCATTTTTTCTTTGTGTGGCACAGTCAGTTGGATTTTCAATGTCATTAGCAGACAGAATGTAATGAATATTTTCTAACAGTACTTTTTGCAATCTAGGCTGTTTTACACGCTCTTCAAGATGAGATTCTATTAGTGATAACACGAGCTCTTTCAAATATTCTCTCTTTTGTTTCAACTAAAATTTTAGCTGCGAAATAGTTTTGAGTTTACAAGTTATGTGCCTTCTTGATATGTATTTTATACATTTCTAAGCCCTCTAGGTGTGAGCTTAGGCCCGGTAGCCCACCCCGTGGGTGCGCCACTGGCTCAATGCAGTGTAACAATTATATTTATAAAAACAGTCTATAAATACGGTTATGATAATCTATAAAGAATACTTTCATTTTATTTATTGTTATATATCCTTTTATTATTGCGTATTTTATTTTAAATTTACTATTAAGTTATATAACCTGAAGATGGCGTAACTGTATTAAAGTTTCGTTAATGATTATTCAGTAATTAACATGATTTATACTTGTATCTTCGTTAGATTTTTTTAAAACGTTATATATCTGGACGGAAATATATTTAAATATGTTTTTTGTTTCAATGATATCACTGGTTCGTAATAACTATAAATCTATATATATATATTCGGTATATATTAGTTCATTTTTAATAAATAAAATTTTACAGATATAAGTAACCTTTATGCATATGTTTTACTCTCTCATCGTCATTATACATTGCTCTTAATTATATACATGAAACTCTATAACATAATGGGTTGGGTCATGAGAATTTGATAATTTTAATTTTAATAAGCTTAAAATTGCAAGAATGTGATATTAAAAAAGCAATTAATAACTATATCAGTGTAATCAAATACTTACAGACGTACCTGTAGGCATCATTTCATGACTTTTTGAAACAAGTTATAACTTAAATATTTCGAATACTTATTGATTCATAAAGTGGTTGATCTAATTTAAGAAAAAAATCACTATATGTATATATATATATATATATATATATATATATATATATATATATATATGTATATATATATATATTAACACGCAAATTAGCTGAACACACCGGTTAGTGTTTCTATATTTATTTATCACTATTGTTACAATCTATTCTGAAAAATCTGACGAATGGAATAGAAAGTATGTCGAAACGATATTACCGTAACTAAAACATCGTATTGTTGTATATCACGTGTATTACATTGTAATTATCAGACGAATACGTATAATAATTATGAAGGAAAAAAACTACCTAATCCGAACAACACCGTGAACAATTTGCTAATAAATAAAATGAGATATCTACATTGAAAAAGAATTGAAATTAATTACGTTTTAAATTGAAACTTAAGTTCAAACTGAGTTTAAATTAACGAATCTATAACAAATTCCACGCGGTTAAAAAGAATTCACGCAGATAATTTCAAATTTTCAATCATTATATTAATACTTTTATAAAAAAAATTATTACTAATTTCACGTATAAAAAAAAAACGGCTGTCAGTATTGAAAATGACTAGTTTCATTAAGCATTTAAAGAGAGGCAATAAAAATTGAAGAGGTAGAATAGGTAGAATAAAATGTTATTTATGTGTAATATTTATAATAACCGGAATTAATGGTTCCTATTTTGAAATTTAAATTTTAATAAATAAATTTATTTAGTACTCAAAAATGAAATATAATTTTAAACAAAAATTTAAAAATAAATAAGCATATACGCAGATAGGTATAAATGTGTAAACAAAGCAAAAATAAATAAAATATAACCTAGTGAAGTGAGAAAGGTATAATTTGTTTCCACAATAATGCGAGTTTTAATTTCATGCAGACGCGTACACGTATAAAGTTGTACATTTCTTAAATAATCAGCCTGACGCATTTCAAAATTTTAATAGCACGATATACATAATTATTTCCAAAACATTAAACCTTTAAAATCAAATCAATTTTTATTAAATATTACCTATCGAAAGAAACGACTCCGTATAAGGTCTACAAATTGGGAAATATCACGTATCACTATCACACATATGTAGTAACAGGAAACAGATTTAGGAATATAAAAATCACAAAATATATTGCACCAGTGAAACAGATATATACTACTGATTTTCATATACCACCTCCACACCACAATCAGATCTCTAAAATTAAATTTACTGAAAGGTTAAACCTCTAAGTATTTATGCATGACGTTTGATAAAAACTGAATATAGAAAAAGTAACTTTTGAACACTTTTGTTAACATCGGAATAGTACTTCACAACCTAGCTCTCGTATACATCTTGATGGATTTCAATCTACAATAACATAATAGTCCTGTTATCATGCTTGATGGCATACAATTCTATGTTCTATTACTATCCAGTCCACAAGGAGTGGAGTGGAAGATAAATATTGTTACACACATGATTTAACATGTTTAAATCGACGCTGGATGCCTAGATTTTAATCTTAACCCCGTGTTAAAAATAAAAATCAACATACAACGAAAGCAATTACCTTCATTCATTATTATCTTATACCTTCGTTTAATAAAATCAAGAATGCTACCACATCCAACCTTTTAAATTCTTAATAAATTAATAAACTGTATATTTGTATATTATATTCCAAATTTTGTATCATAAAATTTTACTTGTTTCGTTATTTTCGATTTATCAAAATTATAAAATTAAATCGATATCTTCCTTATTGAATTAGCATTAACTTCAGAACATTAAAATGAAAAATGAACACAAACTTTTTTTTGTACGATTCCGATTATTTCCGATTTCAAGTTTCGACTAATGTCGATTACGTACATGTTGAATGTATAGCAATACATGCAAACGTGATTGGAAGAGTAGGTAGAAATAAAAATGCCGGTAAGTTTATCATTTATATTATTAAAACGTTGATATTCGCGAAATATTGAATGTTTATAGATGTTTATAATGGCACTAATAGTTTATTATGTTTTTTTAAACCTCTACGTTTAGACGAAAATTATATGAATGAATTGTTTTGTACAGAGACATTTTCAAACACAAGGGATATTTATAAAATTTTAGTTAATTCCTCGATGTCTATGGTGGATTATAATGTGTAGAGCATTTTAAAACGGCATATTTATATTTTTTGTTTATTATGATGTAAATTTCAAAATATCTTAACATGTTTTCAGAGTGTTATTTAATTTTCGTCGTAAATGTCTTAAATAACCGGCATAACAGTAAATTATATTTTTATTAATTTTCGTAGATGGTTTAAACCATACCTTTTCCAACGTTTCATTTGTCAAAAAGTACTAATATAAATTACGCATACTTAATTTTGAAACAATTGTAACCTTTATATATGTTCTCTTGTTCAGATTAAAATAATATTGTCTTATTTTCAGAATTATGTTAATATCACGAATATTTATTAACAAAAGTAAGATCCCTGTATTATTTTTTATAAGAAATAAATCTACCAAGGCCAGATACCTTAAAAAAAGAATGGAATTGGAAGAAAATAAAGCATACATTTGGACTCATACTGATGGTTTTGAATTTCATGTAACTTATAAAAATGCTGAATTAAATCTGGTTAAACATTTAAAGTTTAGTCGGGATATTTCAGACGATTTGAACAAGTTTTTATGTCGCATATCTAAAAAGATTACTGATACGATAGAAGCAGTACATAAACAAAAACGCAGAAAAGATAAATCAAAAAACAGCAATGATGATAATAATGAAAATTATACATCAGAAAATATTGATGTTCAGCTTATTGAAAATGATAAACGGATTATTGATAATAAAACATGTAAAGAAATATTTTTCGATAAACAAAATAATGAGACATCGATGTTTTTGAAAATTGCAAACGATGTCTATGCAATAAATATAAATTTACCAGTCATACGGAATATTGTCATGCCTAAGTATATGATGACGGGTTTTCTAGTTTATCCTAAAAAAATAGAAGGAATGTTTTTAAATATTGAAGAATGCGATTGCCATTGGTACAGAGCATTAGAAAATGTACCAGAAGATACACCTGTAGGAAATGAGTATTTGTATACTCCCAAATCAGATGATATTGGTTATCAATTAAAATTAGTTTTAACGCCTAAATACAATGGAATTACTGGACCTTCAAGTCATATAATTTCACATCAGACCATTGAAGTTGGACCAGGCATATGTCCCTTTGAACGTAGGCAAGCTTTCACTCCATGTGTTCTTTCTGGAAAAAGGTAAATATCTTCGATACTTTAGTGTTTTGTTCTAATTCGTACTTGAAATAACATGTAGATGAACTGAAAAATAATATTGAGAAATTAAATTTTTTTAAAGATGACATTAATTTGTAAAGAATACTTAAATTTTAGTACTTGAAGGGTAAAATATAAGTTTCAAATATTTATTACTAAATATAATTTGTTTTTAACAATATTAATGTTTATTAATAATGAACAGGATTCTATATATTTCGATTCCTTATTCAGGAAACGTTCTTCTTAATATTCTACCAATCTTTCAGAATCGCTTAGTTTGACGTACTTTATCAGCATTCCGGCTAATTTCAACATTGTTTTTACAAGTAGACAATTTATTTTCACCATATATTACTCTATGTTCATATTATATTTAGCTTGTGTATAAAATTCTCTCTCAATGGTAACCGCGTACTAATAAGTTTATTTTTAAACTGTTTTTATTTCATTATTTCATCTTAACAGTAATTTAATAAATTGAAAATATTTTACTGTTTTTGCTTATTTCTTAATCGGAAGGTATTTATAAATATTTTCGTTTTGGTTTTTTCATCTAACCTGTTGAAAAATTATTTTTTTCATATTTTATGTTATGATTACAGTTTCAGAGTTGTGACGTACAACATACTGGCCAGTGTATATACCGATACCGATGTCGGTAAAAGTATGTTCGAAAATTGCCCGGAATACGCAATTTCACTAAGTTATAGAAAACTATTACTGCTAAAAGAAATTTTGGGTAAATAATATCTTGTGTATAAAGAATTTATCTACCTTAGACTTTAATATTTTATATCCAATTGTTATATTTTTTTTTAAGGATATAATGCAGATCTGATTTGCCTGCAAGAGGTTGATGAAACATTATTTCAAAGAGATTTATCGCTTATATTATCACAGAAAAATTTAGAAGGCACATTCCTGAAAAAAGGCGGTTCAACTAAAGAAGGAATCGCAGTATTTTTTAGAAACACTCGATTTCGGTATGTGTAATCACAATGTATGTAATAATAATATTTTGATGTTATACATCACACGTAGACACGCTCGTAGTTTTGTTTTTCGTTAGATTTTAATTGCGGTTTTAATAGTTCATACTATTAGCAATCGTTCTATAGACAAAAATTATCCATGATTCTTATTTTAAAATTAATTTTACTTATATAATTGTTATAGTTTTAATTTATATTCAGAGTAATAATTTTTTCACTTCTGTTTTTAAACCTCATTACTTCTTAGCGTTCGCATTTATTATATATTGACCGATTTTTTATGTTGATTATTTTTACTTGCATATTAATTTATCTTCATTCGTTTTTTCTGAAATATCTTCCCCGAAACTGAATAGTATCTATAATTGATATACGTAGATTTCAAACAGAAAATTCTATGTTAAGATCAAAAATCCGAAATAAGGAAGTATCCTTGGATCACTTTTATTGATCATTTGCATAAATGATGTTTCCACAATTAACGGTGCTCATCTCTAAGCTTTATGTGGATGATACAACTATCATGTCGTATTCGTACTCTGAGTAACAGAAACATCTAAATTTTTTTATTTTTGTCGCCTGTCCAACGGCATAACTATTAACGAAATAGCTAATTACGAATATTAATCTCTACGTCTCAGGTACAAAAAAGTATAAATATAGATAAAACATATTTTACTCTCCTAGTAAAATAAATAAATATCTTCTTATTGTTAGTTCTCAAATATTTCTATTTGACTCGTTAAATCTATCTCTTAATCCATTATATTATTTAGCATAGTGAGGATTTATTTATATTTTTTGATGTCTAGATATGTGTTTATCGTACATACACAGATCGAATCACTCTTATTATCAGTGCAGGTTTTTTATATTACATTTTTACAGCAATTTTAAAGCTGAATAACATTATTTCTTTACTATTCCATGCTATAAAATTATCGTTAAGTGTATCAGTTAACAAATTTGTACTTTTCGAAACGATACAATAATTAGTTTTAAAAGTGTGTCGTTCATGCTTGTAATTTTTTTTTTTCTAAAATACATACCTACTTCTTCTTCTTATTTAAAAATTATAATTTATTCAGTTTTAATGATCAGAAAATTTATTTCACCCGTAATAAAATATATTTAGTTGTAATGACGCGTTCAAAATTTGAAATGTATAAAATGTAATACTTATTTCACATACAAACACGATTTGTACCTTTCTATATCACTGTAAAGTACTTCCCCGCTAGTGTACATTTTGTTTTGGGTATTGTATGTTTAATGTTTTACGCATTAAGACTACATTAATTTAATTTTGATTGCGTATCTCTATTTTCAATATGTATTTTATAAGGATAATTAAAGGATTTTTTTGTTCTATTTTTAAAATCAAGATTTTGTTTTATATAAACATATTCATTAATTACGTGTATGACATGTTCCTTTGCACGTAATTGTTGACGTAATAGTAGAAAATGTTTCTCATATATTAAATGAAGTTATTGAATTTTCTGATTTGTTATGTAATAAATTCTTTTATTGGTTTACTCAGACAGTACTAATTTTTGGTTCAATTTTTATGACAGACCGGTATCGTTAATTACGGTTGATGATTGAGCTATACATGTTTACTTTATGTGTATTCAATCTCTTCATCCTTTTCTGAAGTTACCATATATCCACTAGTAAAAGATTCCACTTCAGACTACCAGTTATAATAGGTTCTCAAAATATATTAAGTTTATTCTTTCGATTTTTCTGAAATAGAATTACATTTATAATTTTGTAAATCATATTAATTCTTAGTATTTTGCTATAAATTTACTTGTGTTTATCAACAGATCGAATTTTTCAAGTATTATCGACAACATTTTAAATCGTTTTCGATTTCATTTGGAGTATGATTTTTAATTTTACAGTTTTTTGTCATTATCTATGGGTAATAATAATGACGTAAGTTGAATCTAATAAAGCATTGATTATCCTTCACTTGTATTTCGTTAATTCTTTTTTACAATAATTATACATTTGATATATCTAGAGCCCGGATTTTTCGGCAGTAAAAAATTTGTTTTCGGTATTTATCAAAAAACTCATTTTTATCTATAAAAACTGCGTAATAGTAATTAAATAAAAAAAAAACAGCATTACAATGTATACAATGTATGCGATTATTTTAATAACACTATATGTACATTAATAAAATATACTTTATGTAACAATAAAATTGCAAGCTTAGAAAATATATTAAGTGGGTATTTATATAGGTAGATGTAGAGGGAATTATTTTGACAAAGTCAAATTATAAGATACAATAATGCGCCTTTCTAAATTATTTTCTGTGAACGAATGCCGTTAATCGAATAAAATATTCTTAAGATAAGAGAAACTTCTTTCTAAATCTACAGACACAATGGGGGCATAAGCATATGCACTGATGTCTCTTCGGGACTTAGTGAACTGCAGCAACCTCCCTCACCGTCAACCATCGATAACTGAGTCATAAAAAACCCAGCATCAGACATGGCGACAGACTATTTTACATAGAGTAATAAAATATATGGAATTATCGTTTTCTCATTTTTTTTTTAATATTTTTTTTAGATTTTTAATTATTTTCAAAAAAAAAAGTTCAAAAATTTACAAACTTATAAAAATGCTTATTTTCGGCATTTATTCAATTTTCGGCATTATTCGGCAAAATAAAATTCGGTTTTGCAGGGTCTGTATGTCTGAACTCTCGTGTTCGTTTGTCATTAGATTTGATTTATCGTGTAGCAAGATCATTCGGCAAATGCCGAGAAATCCGGGATCTAGATATATCCTTAGCTTTATCTGGTTTCAAAACTATCGAATTTTGACTATGATATTTACTCATTATATGAATTTACCTGTATATGTTTTACTAATTTCAAGTTGTAAATCAGATGTGTACATACATTAAGTTGTCCTTCGTGAGATGTGTCGGGTTATTAAAAAAAAAAAAAGCAAACGAAAATAATGCAAGTTCAGATTATTTGTAGGAAATTTCTGAAATGTGTAAGATATATAATAAATATACGTTTTAAATAGCTTTCGAAGTTAAAATTTATTTGTACATGTTTATATTTTAGGATTATTTTATTCTATCGGTATAATATAAATACAGATATTTAACAAATTTCTCCTACGATTGAAACAAGAATTATGTATTTTATATTATTTTTTAAAATAAGTGTATATAATATAAACTCATAGATACGATCCTTCTATTCTTATGTACAACATACTTCATTCTTTATTGTATAGTATATTGGATAATAAAGAATATGCATTAGGAACAGATCTCAGAAATATGAATTGTTTGAAAAGTATATGGGATGTAGTAACTAAATACGAAGCTGTAACTACAAGGTTTACGGACAGAACAACAGTTTTTCAGGTAATATGCGAAATAATGTATATGCATTATTCGTGCTGCTTACTTATTAATCTATTTTAATTTTATTTTATTACTTCTGTTTTCTTTGCCGAAGTTAATTAGCCATCTAGATAATGCTATCAGTTGGGCTCAACGCTGGAAACTCATGTTCAACAAAACCAAATCACAACACATCGTATTCACCTTACGATAACCTGTCCCATCGGGCTTATATTGCAGATCAGCCTATTCCGTAAACTAACTTGATAAAATATCTTGTCATACACTTGGGGTCTCGTCTTACGTGGAAGCCGCATGTAAAGATGAAGTGTATCTTCACTATACTAGCTCATAGGACGGCGTTCAACGTTCAGTATTTACTGCAAACGTCCGATATAATTACAAATTATAAAGCCCATATGGATATATGGAATAGCCCTATGGGACTGTGCTAATAAGACCAAAATCAGTAGCTCGTTCAAACTCGGACAACTTCGAATCGAATTATAAATTTATATTTAACTTAAGGAATAATCGTGTTATTACGTCTAAAATCAAAGCCGGTTTAGAATGTAATATTGATACATATTTTTTTTTTATTATTTGTTTTAATGTAGGTAATTACATTGCAACACATAGAAACGGGCAATATTTTTTTACTGGCTAATACACATTTATATTTTCATCCGAATGCCGATCATATAAGGTTACTTCAAGGTGGTATGTGTATTTACATCATTACGGACATGATTCAGAAGTTAAAACAAAATGTAAGAACACCGTTTTTCGAACAATATTTTCATTAAAGTTATTATTTTTCGTTCTTATTTCAAATATATATATATAAAGATTGATCGATACATAGATATGCAATGTCGGTCGATGTGTCAAAAAGTTACTTTCAAAAAATAGTGTTAAAAATATGATTACAATTTTTTTCAAATATCTTTTATTACTACAATTTTATACGTAATGTATAAATTAGTACGAATAAAAAGACGAAAGATGTATAGTACATAACTTTTAACGGATTACGTATAGGATACGTAAAATTATTTAGGTGCGATTTCACAACGTGATTTTCAGCGGATTAACAAACTTCCCGTTTCTTAATTCCGACGCAGACACAATCGTTTATAGTGTTAGTCAGCTTCGGGTACATTTTTTGTTGGATTGTTATTGGATTTTTTTTACTACCTCAACGGGTGTAACATGTTCGATAATCTGTTGAGTCTGATAATTCGTTTATATATTAATATCATAATTAATTTCATACAGTTGAAAGTCTGAAGCTAAAAGTCGACCGAATAATTCATCTTTTTATGGATCTAATATAGTTGCTCATCTCTAATTCGTAGTATTTATACCGGAGATATTTTAAATTTTCGGTTAGCCTTCCGCAGCGAGTAGTCTCGATTAAATATAATTATCAATTATTTGTCTGCAATTATGGTTATTTAAGCGATTACTCGATCGAGATCAAATTCTTCGTGTTCGTCGTCTTTTTTTCATTAGTTCTTTGACTTCAAGCGGTTAATAACGTGTTGATGTTTTTGCGTTTCTTCATTAAATGACGTAGTTGCTTTCATGGTAGTTTAGTCAATGAAATGTGTTTGCTGCTCTAATTCAACTGTACTCTTCAGTCTGATCTTATGATCTATTAAATCATCGATTATACTGCGAAATAAATACCAATCATTAAATTTATTCTAAATCTTCCACACCAGTAACTTCCATATAACTGTTATAAATCCTAGTATTGAAGATGTTCGGAAAGTCTAGAATTGTATCCTTGTCAGCGAATCATTAAGTTGGTTTACAGTCGATAATTACATTCGCAGTATACTTAATGAGATTATTGTTTGGGGCGATGAAGAGGTCAGTTTTTTTAGATTGAAGTAGTTCAATTTGATACTAATTTTCATTACTGTTGATAGCATATTAATTACCATATTATTTTGTTAAATTAACTTACTAATCATCTGTTTAAATTGAAAAATGAATTCGGTCAATTGATAATCAATATTATGCTCAGCAGCATAATAACCGCTGTGTAATTATTTGGGTTAGGATTAATAGTTTTTGGAGTGTTCTAAGTGTTCTATACTTTTTTTTAGGTATCCTTACTTGAGTTAAAGTCTTTTGGGAACTCAGATTTTTTTGTCATATATTTCTTTCATTAAATCATATATATATTTTTTTTCCATCCGAGGACTTTAATAGCTCGCTACTGATATTATCACGTCTTGGTGCTTTTCTGTTTTGAGTTTTTTTTTTAGCCCTTTCTCAATTTTGCTCCTTCATTATCTACTAATATGTTCTCTATTGAACTATCCTTTTGTTCTCGTTTCGTACATCTTTGTCCTCCATATATCTCTTTCATCTGTCGGCTATTTCTTCTTCGTTTATGATTAATTTTCCATTTTCGTTTAAAATTCGATTGCACTTTAAACTGGAAGGTTTGTATACAGAAGAAGATGAAGGAATTGGACCTAAAGCTGAGAAACTACTGACTTTTAGGATATCAATCGCAGCTGTCACTACGAAACAAGCTTTTAATATACAATACTATGCCTAACACCAATATAGATCTACGCTGCACCAATGTGGGGATGCGTAAAAAAATCGAATCTGATGATCATCCAGCGGTTTTTGGGACAAAGCCCTTAGATTGATATACCGTATGCCTTGATACATCACCAATGAGTTGTTCCGTCAAGATTTGGGGATTCATACCATCGACGAAGGTCATCGACAAGCGAACTCAAAATCACATGATGTGTCTGTCGAACACTCCAATGAGCTAGTGGTAGCGATCCCAAACAAACCGATGACAAGGCGTCTCAAGAGAATCAAGATTCAAGATATTGTAACTAAATAGGGCAGAACACACAAAAAAAAAACATTTGTTGATAGCCTCTAGGTACAAATAGGCAAATAAGAAAATAAGTGTTTTGTTTATAAAATTACCCAAGTATAATCGTATCTGTTTATACGCGCTTTTTATATTCCTTTTTTGCTAGATTCTGCAAGATTTAAAAAAAAAAAAAACTATATTTTTTTAAATAACCACATTTCGATAAAAATTACTAGGAGTAAAATTTTTTTGCGCAAAGCAATATTTTTCGAGAAAATCCAAATTGTGAAAAACTAGATTTACTATAAATTTCGATTTATCAGTCCACGGGTAATGTGTCATTCTGTTTTTTTCCTTTAATTCTTCTAACTAGTCGAAATAAACTTGATCGAATCTAACCTAGCCGGGTATTTTGTTTCAGTTGTTTCTGTTACTGTTTTCTTTATTTTCTACCATTTCTCATTCATATGTTTGTGAATGCTGATCTAGACTTTTCTTAACCTCTTTTTGGTGTTGCGTACCTGATTATCTTTTAGTATCATTGTTTTGTATTTGGCATAGTTGTTCTCTTTTTTATCCATTTTCTTATATTTTATCTGAGTTTTCATAATTACGATCGTTATCTATGTCAGCAGCGCCTGAGTATGTTTTGAATTATTTCATTTGGTTCTATACCTTTTTCTTCCTAGTATGTAATCTTTTTCACGCCTTGCAATATCTCCGGACATTTTCCAAGTGCATATGCTTCTGAAATGTTTAAAAGTGGTATTTCTGTAATCATTTCATTTTCTTTGCAGAAATTTACTAATCTTTCGTCTGCTTTATTGCGTGATCCATATAGGATTCAATCCATTCGCCTTCTTTTTCATTTTGTTATAAATTCAAATTAACGCCGTACACAGTACTGTTGGTATTGTTATCGTGACACGGAATTATAACATTTAATAATTATATCCGTGACGAAGTTGCCGCTTTAATAAGATTATAGTATAAATTAAAAGCAATTAGATAACAGCGCGAGAACAACCAGACATCGGCGAAAACATATTATAAGGATTCGACATAAAAATAAAAAGAACGAATTAAGTTTTTTCCCAAACTAATATTTAACGTGAAAATTTTATGGAATTTAACATCGCGAATATACGTTTACACATCAATTTCTCTTGCTATCTTTTTCATTCTCCCGTTTGAAATGTATTACACGCATAGGACACATAACACTGATAATAGAATTGAATTACATTTTACACTAGAAATGTTAATTAATAAAATAAGTACTAAACATAAAATTAATTTCATTTATCGTAGAATGCTAACAAAACTGTTTCTGTAATATTTTGCGGCGATTTTAATAGTACTCCAGATTCTGGTATATATGAACTATTTACGAAAAACGAAGTTCCAGCCAACCACTTCGTTTGGAGTCAAAGTATGTATCGATTGCGCGTAATTTTATTTTACAAGTATGTGTCGATATATCGGAGATTATTTTTGAATTATAAATAAAACAAAATAAAAACAGTTTTATGTATAGTTATTAATCCTGACTTATAAAGAGGATACTGAAATATTTTAACTGCATCGTGGAATTTAGCACGCCGATCTTTACCTAGCAAATCATTGCTTCAAGATACATTTCTGGAAAAAGTTACTTTCTCCGACAACTAGTTACATATTTTAAATTAAAACGTAACTACTTCATATCTATGTTCGTTTATTTATTTATTTACTTATTTTTTAATTAAACAACATAAAATTTTCTACTTTATATATATTTTACATTCATTATCGTGATAGCTGTGAAATAGTTTGTTTTTTTTTTTATCCCTTAATTTGGACTTTTTTTGGATGATTAACCGGACAATAAGAACAAAATACACGTTGAAACTATTAAATTTAGTCAAATAGCGGAAATTGAAAAGGATAAGAAGAGATACAATTTAGTCGAATGGGCATGACAGAAGAAAATAATCAGTGTGATTGCAACAAACTATAAGATGGCAAGAATATATAATTATCAGGACGTTGACGAGAAATTATTAAGTTCGAAAATTTGAAACGGGCAGAGATATTTAAACTGACCGGATATATTATAGTAATAACTAATAATCATCATTGTATCGTAAACATGATTAATAATTTAAATAATATTCGCCCATACCAATATATTGTATTTTATTTATAAATTTTATTACGAGTTCCAATTATTTCGTTTATTTTAATTTTTACGTACGCATGATTTTTCGCTAATTTATATACTCTTATAATTTACAGAAACAGATGAAACTATCGCTGGATTATCCTTGAATCAACCGCTAAATCTTGATAGTGCTTGCGGTACTCCAGAGTTTACTCATTACACTAGTTTATTTCGCGGATGTCTAGACTACATATTTTACGATAAAGATAATATGGAAGTTGAACAGGTAAATTTTTATTTTCTTGGTAATACATACACGATGAAAACGAGATTAGTATTAGAATTCAGCCGGTCGTGTTCGTTTGAACTTACTTTGTATAAGTTATTAAAATATGTGTTATTGAAAAACGCCAGATTTTGATATATATATATAGTCATATGGATATGTTAAATTTGACACCCGTGCATTTGGTGCAAACTTTAACCGATTAAAGTACAATGCACGCGTTGCAGCAGTTGATACGTCAATATTCATATGGCTTCTGTGTAATTTTTTTTTTTGCGTATTTGTATCCATTTCGAATTCAGTAATCTTGTTATTTGTGCAATAATTTTTTTTATTAATTTATTTTTGTTTGATTTTTGAATTAGTTTAATTTTTGTTTAATTTTTGAATTAGTTTAATGTTTGTTTGATTTTTGAATTAGTTTAATTTTTATTGAATTTATTGGAAGTTTGTGATTACTAAGTGGTTACGAATGAAAAAAGTTACTTCAGTTGATAACTTTTTAAACATGCATTAAAAATACTCAAATTTAGAACTGGCGCCTTTAACTCCTTTGTGGCTATAAATGCTGAACGTGTACATTTTTTTATATATATGCGTGCGTTAATTTATATATATATATATTTAATTATAAGTAATATTACGAATTGTTTTTGTACGACATAAACATACGAATTCTCCAAATAAAAACCAATTTTCATATAACGTAACAAATATCATCGTCCTTTCTACATCTGGATAATCTACAATTATTCCCCCCTATAGCGACGTTTCTAAAGAAGTCATACTTGAATAAGATGTAGATACTCTCCACAGTATCACATTGGGTAAGCTGTAAAGGCACCCCACTTAAAAAAAAAAAATAGTAATTTATCGATTCTACTAGTCGAGTACTTAGGTAACGAAATACAATTACAGTCATATTTATCAAGCTGGACATAAATCGCATACAGTCACGGTGTGAAAAGAACCTGAAGATTAGTCTAATTAAAACCGTAGCAATGATTATTTTAAATTAAGTAATTAAATTTAACACCGATGTCTAAGCTAGCTCGTGTCAAAAAATAGCGAAATATTCACCTGTTTCGACAAAATGAGCATTAATATTTTAATTTTTGAAAATTAAGTTACCTTAAAAATACAATTTTTCATTTACACTCCCTGATAATCTGTCAATACGATTAAAAAAAAAAAAAGGAGATGGTGCATAGATGCTCTTTTAATAACTTGAAAAAGAAATAGTTCAAATCACAAGAATAAACTATTTTTAAAAAAATATAGTAAAACAGAAGAAAACGCTAAAATGTAATGCTACATTTTGAACGTGAATATTTATAAAAGAAAATTAATTTTTACTTCCTACGTTTAATTTATATTGTTCTTTTAATTAAAAATTAACCATCTGACAATAATTGAAATAAACAGCAAATATAAATAATGTTCCATATTTGTAAAGTATCCGGTGAAAATTTAATCGAAGCGATAACAGCTCATAGTTATTAAATTTCATATATTAATTAGACTCTAGCAATTGAATTTTGTGGTAATAGTATTTTAACAGTTTTGTTTATGTAAATATTGAAATATAGTGTACTTTGTTTACAGGTGATTCCTTTACCAGACACCAACGAAATTTCATCGTATAATGGTTTACCTAATCCTGTATTTCCATCTGATCACATAGCGTTAGTCGCTGATTTAAGATGGAGATAGTTTGTACAGAAATAAAAAAAATGAATTCCTTTTTCAGTTATTCGTAATTTAAATTATTTCTTTTATAATTTTAATTACAAAACATAATTAAAATTTTAAAACTGTTTTGTTAAGAATTTTATTAGAACTTACAGTGACAAACAAAATAAACGATACTGAGAATTTATTCGTTCATTGTATAAAAAAAAAAAAAAAAATACTTTTCAAAATAGGTATGGCGTATAAAGTCATATTTGTTTATGAAGCTGTAAAAGGTCTTATTGTTCATAATATTTATAGCAAAAAATAAATTGGTTAAGCGTGACTCGTTTTACTATTAAAATTTGAAGGTAGTTCATAGATTGAGAAAATGTGAATCGTTCATAAAATACTTTGCATACCTTTTTTTTTTTTTTTTTTTTAATGCCTGACCCCGAATACTTTAATTCGGTTCAAACATCAATTTCAGATGAACTAAAACAATTTAAGAAGTTGATTACTCTGTTGTAATAAAATAGTTTTAAAAAAAATCCTCCCCTAGAAAGCTTATTGTCAATTTTAAAAAATGAAACTATCCATTAAAGTGGATTCCTGAAAGAGCACAGTACTATAACAGGCCAGTGTTTATCTCGACAATAAGATTCAGCATCAGACTCACTGTTGCTGCCCACATATTCAGCAATCTTACAGTCCTGTTTCGGCGATTATTTATTTTTTTTTTTTAATTGAAGCTTTAGTAATTTTCTAGTTAAAACTACAGTTCCCCACGGGTGTTCTCCTGTGTACAATAGATTGTAACGAAGATTTTACAGTTAAAAGAGACACGCAGGAAATCAATATTAATACAAACGCAGGCGAATTTAGTTAAATTAGGAGAAAATCAGTTACGATTTTTTAAATAGAAAAGTCAATCACGACTAAACATAAACAAAATGACACTTGTAACAAATGTGGCGATTAACAATAATGCTTCGGCTGATGCCAATCATTGAAAAACGTAAATTTATTAAAATCGTCTAAATATAATATAAATTCATACGCGCTAAAACGACCTGTAGTATTAATAGCAAAAGTGATGAAATTAATAAATATCTGCTTCGCTGTTAATCTTTCAGTTATACGCACAAAACACGTAACATGTTTGTATTCTTAATTAATGAAAATGATAGTGCCATCTCCGTTAACGAAGGTTGGTTGCAATGAGTGCAAAACTGGTCCAGTTTCAGGCCGAATGTATTAGAAACTGGTCCAGTTTCAGGCCGAATGTATTAGTTCATTGGTTGACGAGCCGGTCCAATTTTTAAAATTTTTCATCCACGACATTCTTCTGCGTCCTTTTCGTCTACGTCCTTCTAGTTGGCCTTGTATAATTATCTGTATCAACTGATACCTATCGTGACTCATAATGTGGCCTAAATACGCTAATTTCTTTTTCTTGATAATGGTTAATAGCTCTTTGGTTTGCCCTATTCTTTCTATAACTTTGCTATTCGGTATCAGTTCATGATATCTGCAGCTTTCTCTTTAAAACCCGCACTTCGAATGCTTCTAGATTTTCCATCGTTGTACTTTTCAACGTCCACGCCTGCACTCCATATAATAAAACCGAATGTACATAACACTTAACCATTCTGTATGTTAATTTCAGACTTAGATGTGTGTTACTGAACAAAGATCTCATTTGGATAAATACAGATCTTGCCTGTTCGATCCTTATTCTGATTTCTTTATCGGGGCTTTAATAACTTTGAAAACAGTGAGACTGATAAAAATTAAAAAACCGATAATAAACAAAATTAGACATATTAAGCCTTCTTTAATTACGGTAAAAACATTCCACAATCAAAGTTTCAGAAATAAAGACTGAATTCGAATCCAAAGTATTTGAAATAATTATAAATAGCAGTATATGACACGTTAATATATATCTTATTAAATATAGTTGTGGAGGCGGTAAATAAGAATCGAATGCGTCAGTTATTCGATCATACTGCAATTTACAGATAGACGGTGTATTAAATGTGTTTGCAGACACGATACGAAAACCCAACTCAACGCACCTTATATGATTGCCGGCAAAATACAAACGTCATTTTTAAATAAATTAGAATCTATACGAAAAGTACTTTAGTAAATCTTTGACAAACCAGACTGCTCTTTAAATTAATAATTTTTAATTTCGGATCTCGTACGTTTTTTATATTACACGTAACCGATAGATCACTTGTCGTTAGAATAAACATTTTTCTCACTATAAAATCCTAATGTCTAGCATAATATCGTCTTCTTGGTCCGGTATTATATATCACTTTACCGCAGATATCCTATTTCGAATCGGATTTTTTTTTTTTTTAAATCCGGAGTATACAAAAACGACTGTTCAAAAAAGTCGAGATCAAATTCTAAATTGGCCACAGAAATGACATATGAAATCCACCTGAATACCAAGACACTGACAGCGATAAAATTCGTAAATTGTGTAAGATATCTTAGAATCGACATAGGTCGATCACTAAAAATAGTGATTTCATGTGACTCAATTACGTCCGCATGTGGTATCCTCTCCTATTCAAGAAATCTACGTTTAAAAAGAAATATATTTATAAAAGTTCCTTGATAAACTACGATTCACTGTAAACCCGATGTCATTGTAATGCAATTATTTAAATTTACAGATAATCCTACAAGACAAATAAAATAAAAAAAGTATCATAAACAGATGCTGTCCTAATAATTTTAAAATAATAAAAAAAAATTGTATTTTAATAAAAGGTGACTAAATTTAAATAAAGTAACTGCCTGTGATATAATTGAACAACTTAGATTAAACGCATGTTACTTTCGTTATATATGGTGTACTACTACCGATATAACGAAAAACAAACACATCGAAATTAGGCGACACTAATAAAACTTTCAACAAGACGACAATCATGATCATTCTGTTTATGTATTAAAAAAGTATACTATCTATATGAGTCGTCTGTTACAAGACTACACAACTTTTAAGAAACACACACATAAAATAAAGATCACAAGCAAAATTCTGAAAGTACCGTATTCTTTAACCTATATGCTACAAATATGAAAAATTCGGATTTCAGAAAAACTAAATGTGAAAATCAAAACTTAAGAAATCAGAGGCCTACATACTCTATAAAATTCGAGTCATTCAACTGTCAAATATGTACTTTAAACAAATTCTATTTTAAGATATTTCACATTAGATGAACCCCGGTATATAATAATTATGATATAGATTTTAAAGTCTACCTAAGTTCAGATAAAAATTTACATTAAAAATTTGATGTTTAAAACAGAAAATTAAACATACCATATGGTCAATTAAAAAATTACACAATCCTATCTTTAAAAATATTTATTTTTTCATTGTCACAAAAATGTAATCCTATGAAACTAATGCCGATGCTGTACTGGATTCATATTTCCAGTTAGGCGGTATTTTAGCTTTCCTCTTGTAATAACGAGCTAATCTATGAATTCTCGATTCCACCAAAATTAAACGAAATTTGGAATCTTTGTCTTTCCTATAGAGAAAAATCCAATAACATTTTATAATTCAAGTTAAAAATCTCATAAATTAAAAATATGTCCATTGTACAAATTTACATAATATAATAAACTAAATTAACATCTAACACCAATTAAATGTAAAATGAACACGAGAAATTATTTATTCCATTAATGTAATTTTAATATCTACGTACGTGCTTTATCTACAGTTTTAGATCATCATAATATATATGCAATTCAGTGACTTAAATGAATAAAATTCATTCATTTATATTTCAAAAAGTTTTAAATTATTGAAAAAAAATATTGTTACAAAAACGAAATTTTCGTCCGACGTAAGCAGACTTCTTTATCGAACTTCTCAACAACAATGAAAAAAAAAACGATTTCACATTTTCCTGGTTGTCCCATAACCTAATTGCACTAATAAAAAATGTCTAACTTTACTAACGCAAATGTAAAAAGTGTAATAAGTCTTGTGATTACATAAAAAATTGGTCAAATACTTGTAAAATAACTAAAAGTTGAAACTGGGGAGGGCTACTCAGTTCATGAATATATAACGTTTAAGTAGTGTATGCAAATATGAAGAAGAAACCATATTAGAAAAATAAATTACAACAATATTCTTAACAATTTTGAATATAAAATACATAACTTAGTACAGAGATACAATTTCATAAACAACCGTCAGTCCTGTGAAGAATGGATAAAGTATCTTTCAAAGTATATACAACAACAAATCGAAACATAGTACCTATATAACTATGTCTAAAAAAAAAACCTATTGATAGAATGATGAAATCCAGCACTATAGCTGTCTCACAAGAAATATCGAATTTTTCAAAGAACAAGGCATCCAACTATAAGAAAACCCCGTGAACTAGTTTACAAAAAGTTACAGAAAAACATTAAATTATAAAATAAAGTGCGCTACATTAAAGTCATGAATTTTTTTGCACATAGAATATTTATTATTATTATCGTATCAATTACGCGCTTATTGAGATATCCTGCATTATAAATTTACGTTCGACAGCCAGTCTTCTGCGCCTTCCTCTAGTGAATGTAGTCCAATCAGTCCTTTATTAAAGCTATTTACTTTACATGCATTGATAAAGTGCGCTCATTATCTAGTTTGTTTCTTCTTTTTCACATATCTTGCGCGCAATCGTAGTGACAGAAGTTAGCCGAAATCAACAGTAAACCGTTAATATCGTTTCGAGGAGCACCGCGTGGAGGTCTCTGCCGTGCACCCCCATAGCCCCCATAGAGAATGTCATGGGGTCTAAGGTATAAAATCGCATTCAATAAGCTGAAGAAAATTCCCCTATTTAGAAAAGAACACAACAACCAAATAACTAATACAAACGATAATCTAAAATACCGTCTCCACACTATATTTCCTAGCGATAGCGCAGACGTCGACAATAGTTATCATAAGCCATTACGAAATAAATTCGATAATTTTAAGCTAAATATGGATGAACACTCATTCATTAATAAATAACTAATACTGATTATAAAAAAATTCAAAAATAATAAAGTTGCGGGTCTCGATAAAATAAATAATAAAATTGATTCACAAACTGCAGCTAATAATTTTTGAAACCATGTTCAATGAAATACACATTCACCAGCTTATTACCCAAACGCTTGGCGTGAAGCTAATGTAATTCTTATACAAAAACCGCGGAAATATTCTAATAATATTCGTTCATATTACCCAATATGTCTTTTGAACAGAAAATTTTTGAAAGTTATTAAAAATTGAAATTTTGGGTCAAATTCAGGAAACAAATTTTAGGAAAATCACAGATGTAAAAATAAGGTAATCACTATAAGAGTGGACATAAAAGGAACCTTTGACAATTGTTGGTATCCTGCTCTGTTTAATTTTCTAGAGAATTAACTAGTTGGAAATATTATCGAATATCGTCTACCATTATATAAGTAACAGGAAGATCTCTATGCAAGTAGAGAATGCGTCTGCACAAAAAGAGACCAATATCGACTGTCCACAGGGAAGTGTTCTGGGTCCACTATTCTGGAACATACTTTTTAATGGAGTCTTGAAATTATGCTACAATCAAAATATGAAACTCTATGCATATGAAGATGATCTCATTTCGATAACTTCTGGTAATTCAACAGTAGAATTAGAAAATATAGCAAATAATACTTTAACCAAATCAGGAAATATTTGTTAGATAGTGTCAAATTAAAACTGTCAGTCGAAAAAAGTTTTGTCACATTTTTCACAAATTCATTATAAAATCGAAGAGAAAGAACATTAAAGTAAGATTTAAGAAAATTCTGAAAGTAGTTGAATACTTTACTTAGGCATTATTATAGATAACAAATTAACATTTAAATACCGTCTTGATAACATAATATTGAAAATGGATACTAAATACTGTCAAATATTAAGCCTGTCAAAATACATGGGTTACAAGTATAGAATTGTATTATACAAAACACTGATTAGTTAAAACAGTAAAGAAAAAACTTTTCAGTATGCACAAAAAAAAATCTAATAAACACATGTAGGGGATATAAAACAATTTCATACAGCGCATCTGTAGTTATTGCTTAACGCACTTCTCGATCTTCTTATGTTCACGAGAGCGGTCATGTGTGCCATTAAATACTTCTTTCCATATCTAATTAATAGAAGAAACAAGCGACATAATCTCAAAATTCAATCCAAATTCTCAAAGTGAAACCAGAACTCGATATATTTTTACTCTGAAAGCTCTAAAACGACACTACTTGGAAATTTGGAAAAAACATGTGAAGAAGATATGCCCACAGCTTAATCCACAATATATTAGACACAACATCAAAATTACTCCAGACTTCTACACTACCCAATTATTAACGGATCGTGGAAAATTTGGGTCTTATCTATTTCATTTTCATATAAGTAAGAATGACAAGTGTGAATGTAACACTCTTTATACGTCCTATTACGGACCACATAATATTATACAATAAAAAGAATTTTAACTCACAAGACGTATACACTGCTCGACAATTTCAATTATTTACTTTTAATGTACTACACGAGAAATTCCAGGGTTTCTAAATTTTTTTATTAGAACTTTGCGAAACAGTGATAAAACTTTTCAATACCGAATAAAATTATACGGGTAGTATATTTCTGCGGTACATTTATGTATGTGCGTTTGTGTGAATTTTCTGTGCAATAATGCATAAGTTCCCTATATGTATATATGTGTATATCATATATGGATAATTCCTACATTTATGCAACTAGTACACTTAAATTACAGTTTAAATATTACCTCGTAGAAGTTATAAGTGTATGCATGTATACTTTCGATGAATGGGAGTAAAACAGGCGCACAGTCCCCCAAAATGTGTGTACAAGTGGTTAAAATATTATTATATACTATAGAGTATTGTAAAGGGAAGTAATACGCCGATTAAGACTAAACTTGCGGTGCAGTGTATTTCACCTCCGTAAATGGGTAACAAACTGTAAAACATTAACTTAAATAATAAAATACGAATAAAAAACCTAATGTTAGCTAATACAACTTGTTTTAATCCTAAATCGCCAATCTAAAAATAAATTCTACGTCTGTACGAAGACTTAAATTGTGAACAACGTAGTTAAAGAATTGAAAAATAGGATTTGATGGATTTTGGTAAACGTGAAACAATATTGACAAGCACAAAACGTGCGTGGTTAGTGTTGGATCCAAGAGAAATGTATATTTAAAATTTGTTCATCGACACTTTTTTATTTACTTACACTATTGTACAATAAGCAGACTACTTCAATAGAATTAAAAAATGAATCAAGTTTTTAAAATACGTAGGATACTAATAGTAAACTTCTTTATCGTGTACGACACCGAACGATGATTTTAAATATATGTTTCACCATGATAAAAATTCTAAATATACTACAAGACAGATTACCTATTACGCTCCAAATGTTTACGTATAGCAACAGCTTTCTTAATTAAATGATGTAAATCTTCAGGTAAGGCAGGTGCTAAACCCATCGACTTCATTATGCGTAGTACTTTGTTCCCGGTTAAAAATCTAACTTGCGCCACGCCATGAGAATCTCTTAAACTGACACCTAAAAAAATATGTATTTTCATACAGTTAAACTGTAAACATCATAATGAATAATAATAATAAAAAATATAGGACTATTACCTATCTGAGATGGAGTTTTTCCTTTCTTGGCTAATTTAAAAATATGATCCTTAACTTCCTCTGCTGATAGTTTTAACCATGTAGGAACACTCCGACGGTACGGTAAAGCTGACTTCGATATACCTTTACTAAATACACAGAACAAACGGATAATTATAATCCAAGTAATTTAAATAAGTACAAAAAATATATACTCAATATGTTTCATTTTCACAAGAAAATTAACATCAATTATGTCTAAAAAAAATGTAAAACTATAAATACCTATTTCGGTTTTAAAAGAATCATAGAAAGAAGAGTAATTACATTGTTAAAATGTGAAAGAGCTACAAGTATGTATTTGAATAGAATCATAATTAATTATGAAAACAAATTAGTATATTTTTACACATAAATTGCATAATAGAATAACGCATGGCGTGTTAAAAAATTCTTTCAGTTATGAAAGCTGGTTATTAATAAAATTTCAAAAGCACGTACCCAGGTGTATGCATGCGTCCCATGGTTTTAGATTTTTTTACTGCTAACTGTGAACTTTAAAAATGTTAAAAACTACGAAATTTAAGAGAAAAAATGTCTTCCACAAATTAAAATACATTGACTGTACAATTTTAATTTGAACGTCGGTAATATTATTTAGCCAGCATTACTTTGGAAAAATAAAAACTACCCATTGATTTTAAAAAGTTTGTCTATTTATAAATATATAATTTACACTCACTTTAACTTATTATCAAAAAAATTGTATAAAATTTTTTATTAAAAATGTTATAAAAATATCTGCCGTGGTGTGAAATTTTTTTTTACCATAATCATATAAATATTATTTTCGACTCACTCCTCTATTCAGTTTTAATTCTGCTGTCATGATAACACACATCTTCAATAACTTTTAAAAGCTTCAGTAGCTGAAGTCCCTAGAGCTTAAGTATTCCCGAATTGATTTTGATTTGACCTAACAGCTCCTTTGAAATAAGTCTAGCTTGTCTAGAAATTTTCTTTGTGTATTCATTATGTTTATGATGACCCGTCGAATATCACAACTGGCATAAACTTGAGGCAATTCATTTTAAATAAACGAAAAAAAAAAGTTATAATGTGTATTATTCAAGGGTTATGTTATAACCCTCTTAGTATCATAAGTCAGACGTAAAAATATATAAAATGTCGTTACATGAATATTTCAGGTAATTTATATGCAAGATTTATTGTGTAAATGTTAAAAGAATTACCTAGGAGAGGAATTATGATGATTAAATATATATTTAATGCTTTACTGCGAACATCGTACTTCCTAAACCAATAGAAACTGTCGCAAATATTAATGATACTAAAACCGGGCAAAGATGGCACAAATCTAGAATCAAACAGGCCGATCTTGCTACTACCTATGATAACCAAATTATTTGAAAAGTTAATTATTGTACAAAAAATCACTACATTCCACATTATATAAAAAATTAATTATTGTACGACTAAATAAAATAGTTAATTATCAGTCAGCTATTCCCCAGCATCAATTTGGTTTCAGAAATAGGCACTCTACTGAGCAGCAAATACATAGAGTAGTAAAAATTATTGAAGACGGCCTTGAGGGTAAAAAATACAATGAAGCAGTATTCATTGATATTACTAAGGCATTCGACAACATTTGGCACGACGGTCTACTACACAAAATCAAGCCAACTATACAATACTATTTACTACTTAAATCATACTTAAGTAATAGGTAATTTCAGGTCAAGTATGATACAGATCAATACGAGGTATGTCCTATTATAGCTGGTGTTCCACAAGGAAGCGTTTTAGGACCTGTCCTATATACACTATATACAGCAGATTTGCCGACAGATGATGCAGTGTACATATAGCAACGTTTGCAGATGATACCTTACCGATTGCATCGGACTCTAATGCTGAAGTTGCTTTCACCGCTCTACAAAACAACCTAGATAGATTGTCCCAAAAATGGAAACTGCATATAAATCCGGAAAAATCCATACACGTATCATTTTCTAATAAAAAGGATCACGAAAAAGAAGTTTCAATAGGAAACAGCGTGATACAAAAAAAAGAAATTAAGTTAAGTACGTAGAGATACATCTAGATAAAAGACAAAAATGTAAAAGTCATATATAAAAGAAAAGGAAAGAACTAGACCTAAATTTAAAAAAGTTATACTGGCTCATAGGGTACAATTCTGAATTATCTTTGCAAAATCGATTACTAGTGTACAAAGTTGTATTAAAACCAATCTAGAGCTGTAGTGCATAAATTGGGGGAATCGAATAAAGTAATAATCCAGCGCTTCCATAACAAGGGTTACGCTTGATTCATCGAAAGTACATGTCCAACGAGACTATACATCAGGATTTAAACGTAGATACCGTTGAAGAAACTATTCGTAAACAATCTCAGAAGCATTTTAGCCGACTAAGTATTCATCCAAATCAACTAGTCACTTGCACACACGGATGTGACAACAACGCGATTAAAAAGGACAAAGATAAATTATTTAGTATCAGTTTCTTAGTTTGTAAGGTTAAGCATCGCTGGATGCACCTTCCACTCGCGATTATTAGTAGATATAATTTATTATATAGTCCCTCAACTGGCTAGTTGTAAATCAGCATTTAACACGAAAAAAAAGTGTATGTTTGATAATGACATCATCATCATGTACAGTTGTCACCCTAGATAGGATATCGTAATTAACATTTAATCCGCTGTTTCGTAATTTTCATTCATTTCGATCCTCTGATTGCCGTACGCATTCAGCGAATGACAAGCCTGTAGTTTTTAATATAATGTCTGTCCATCTCGTAGGTGTTCGTCCCGGTGGCCGGTTTCCATTAATTTTCCCCATGACCATAGTGCTTTCCATACCTTCCTGTTTTCGTATTATATATCCAAAGAATTTCATACTTTCAGGATCATTTCTGTAGTATGTATCCCACCTTCTCCAAGCAAACTTGGAGTGAAAGTAAGCTAATCGGTCTGTAGGAAGCCGGCAACGAAGGATTTTTCGCGGGCGACTTTCAACTCCAAGTTTGCTTGGAGAAGGTGGGATACATACTACAGAAATGATCCTGACGCATATAGATGGCAACCTCTTCCGCAGCCGTACGACTACGTCCGAGGTTGACCTGAAGAAAGTTTATCGGCCGGACTGAGGGCATAGTCAGTTTTATTAACTAGCCTCAGAATTTCCCGACGGAAGCAAGCGCAATTTTTATCGTTAGCCTGATGTCTAACGTCCCTACTCCAAGTTTGCTTGGAGAAGGTGGAATACATACTACAGAAATGATCCTGAAAGTATGATCAGCCTATTTACGATAATAATTGACAACCTTTGTGTGACATCAATTTCTCGTAATACCGATTAATTTGTACATCTAGCTGTCAACGGAATTCTAAGGAGTTTGCACCAGCACCATGTTTCGAAACTGTCAATTCTTCTTCTGGCCATTTTCTTCAGTATCCACGTCTCCGCTGCGTATAACATGATAGAAAATATAAGCGTTTGGATGAGCTGTATCTTTACGTTTTTTGTAATAGAGTTATCCTTCCAGATATTGTTTAGTCTTGTCGTGGCACTGTTAGCAATTTCAATTCTCCGCCTTTATTTTCTATAAGTGATCCTAGATAAACAAAGCTTTCAACAGTTTCATAGTCGGTTAATGTCCTTTTATTGTTCGGTATTGTGTTTGCTCGGTCTATTATCATTATTTTTGTTTCATTTTTATTTATACTTAATCCGTATTGCGTACTAATTTCTTCAAGACATTTTTGTCTTTTCTGCAGTTTTTTTTTTTATTTCATTATTTATTGTTTTCCACTGTATTTCCCCAGATGATACTATGTATTTCATCGTTCTTCCCTTATCAATTAAATTAATTGTTTCTTCCGATAGCCATGGTTTCCGTTTTTCACTTCGTCTTCTCACTGTTGCCTTATTTATCGCCATTACAATATCATGCTTCAGCTGCTTCCATTGTTCTTCCGCCGTGGTTGTTTTTTATATAATCTCGTTTTGAATCACCCATTATTTTTTTAAACATGTTATTGTTTCCAATTTCAATTCTTTGTTTGAAATGAGGTTTTATGGGAACTTTTAGTCTTGTTTTCATATCCATTATCAGCAAATTGTGGTCGGATCCACTCTCCTCCTAGACGTACCAGTACATTCTTGAATGAGGATTTCCACCGATTTAGAATCAAGAAGTAATCGATCTGATTCCTATACAGATCACCTGGAGATCTCCATGTGTCAAGTCTTCTCGCGTGATGTTGAAACATAGTGTTTGCTATTATTAGCCGATTCTCAATGGCGAAGTGAAGCATCCGTTCTCTCCGTTCATTGCGTGTATCGATGCCGTATTTTCCAACCACACCTTTATGTGATGGTTGTCATCACCTTTTCCGATTTTCGCGTTCATATCCCCCATTACAATGAACATTTCTTGGCTCGGAATTTTATCTATTTCTTCTTGTAATTTGATATAAAAATCTTCTATTTCTTCATCTGTTGGTGCATATACGTGAATAAAGTTTATAGATATCGGCTTGAGCCTAATCTTATTCTAATTATTTTGTCATTTTTTGGTTTGTATCCGGTCACTAGATGATTTAAGCTTTTGTCAACGATGATTTCGACTCCATTTATGCTACATTTTTCATTGCTAGAACAATATATCACACTACTGTTGGTTGTGAAGTGACCTGATTTTCTATAATGAGTTTCAGAAATACTACCTATCAATATTTAACTCCATTTCTACAATATTAAATTTGCCTGATTCAAGAAGGCCTCTAACGTTCCAGGTACCGATAGTTTGATTGAAATTAGTAAATCTTACCAGTAGCTTATTTTCCATATGGTAGCTGGGGTCCCTACATGTATGGCCGGTCGTCCATTTCACATTAGTTGTCAGAACGCCGGTTGCTAGCCGGATCACATGACAATGGCATACAATCGATATTTACGGACTTCCTGTTAATTTTCTTGTAAAATGTACGGTGGTGGTTTCCCGTTGCCTTCCACCGAATTTTTTGTTAAAGTTTACATATCCTAACCGCAAGACAGCGGTTTTGTTTTCTGTTATGGTTGTCTCCCTTAGCCTTTGGATCGATATCCTAACCGCAAGGCAGATGACATAACTGTCGAAAAGCTTTGTAATAGAAAATTTTTATATTGATTCAACTGTGTTTTATAATTTTGCTTTATTTATAATTCATAAAATCACTATTCTCCGATATAACAACATTATATATGTATATATATATGAAAACAATTTTATTGATGAAATATGTTTATGGAACATAAAAAATATGCTTCCCCCCCCCAAGTTAACAATATTGCATTAGACATCATACATAAAAGTGTTTAAAAGGCTAAAAATTGAGAGGTTGGCTAAAAGCCGTCCGACAATAATTTATATAAGATATAAATAGATACTCAATATATTTTGCTTAAAATTAACGTTTCATTACAGTAACTGCTCTGAAATCCGATATTTGTGAAGGAGGAGTTAGAAAAGACTTTCCATTTATTTATAATGCTTGAAAGGAACACAATCTGCATTTTTACAATCACAACCCACATCAGAGAGTTTCGAATTAATAGAATCAAGTCTATCTCATTTCTATAATTTTTATCAACCATCTACGTTGGACCGGCACAAATAATTTAACACTTTAATCCTGTAATGTATGATTTTTTATTTTCGAAAAAATTATTTTAATTTCATATTGTCGTAAAATAATTAAAAACTAAAATCATACAATCATATACCAATCTAATATTCAGGAAGCCTCCAAAACTGGTTTGTTTCATACTAGCAACATTATGAACTATGAAAAACTGTCTCTACACCCTCTATCGTTCTTCAAGGACAAGTCTAAATTAAACAAGTTTTTGGATTCTCCATATTAAAAGACAACGCTATCTTGATATGCTACTCACTGCCAGAATTATTTTTTATCTTATCGACTAAATTATCTGCATTGTCTAGCTGTTCAGGTTTTCACAACTTCAAATAATAATCATTTAAGAATCGCTCATAGCTGTTCAAGCAATCAACGATGGTATTATTTATAACCAACATTCAATTGCATAATAAAGGGCCAAACTTGTAATACATGTATCTTATCACTCAACAAAATTTCTATGGAAGCCTAGTCATTTAGTTATTTTTGGAAATCACCGACAAAGCAGTTAAAGAAGCAGCTGTAATTCGGTCTATACTGGTAATTCCAATACCACCAACTGATTTCAAACACCGTACACACACAGCTTTATACAACTTAGAAGAACAATGATGTATGCCTGTTCCATAATTAAATGAACTTCGATAGATTAAGTATAACGTTCGTCCATTATAACTTCACTTCTTTAAAAGACTTACACATGGCTATTTCCTTCAGAAGATTATGGTTCCAGGTTTCCTTACGTGTAACACTAATATTTCTGTTTCACCCCATATTCATCGAATATTATCAATTTATATCCTATAGATCCTTATTTAATCTTCCATATTCCTTGCATATGTTCCTGAATAATGACTCACTTATCGTTTCTAAAGTAAGACGTTTCCTACATCTTACTAAAATCTATATTATGATATAATTGCTTAATATCCGTACCCCAATAGTTTCTGTTACATATCGTTTTAGTTTAGAAATAAATATTTTCTTGCAAACATTTATTAGAGTAGTCTTAATTTACTGTTTTGAATTTTGATATTTCACGTTGTTACTCAAGTTTTAAATGGTAAACTAAAATCTTTTCTGGTAATAAAGGTAACTTCAAAAAATAGTTTTGATTATAGTCATGAACATTTTTAAAAATGTCAAGTTTCCAATAAAATTTTAAGATTGGTCAAATTTTTATATTATTTCACTTTATTTTTTTCAGCGTTATCATTTAAGGTTGATATCGTGATTTGTCAATTAAATGTTAAGAGACCGTGAGTATATTTTTTTCCTGTTTACTTTGAAAAAAAATCGCATTCCTTTCTTTATTTAACATTTTTTTTATTTCCATCTACCTTCTGTCTAAATTCTTACTTCTACTTTTTTGTTTACGAACTCTTAAAATGATTTTCAACAATTTATAAATTTCATAACTAATTAAAATAACAATTTTTACATAACTAATCAGTTTAAAGATAAAATTCAGAAAGGTTTAAAAAAAAGCAAGTTACCAGTACCACAGCCTCTTTTTTTTTTACGTTGTACATATTAAAAATAGAATGTGGGCGTGGTGCGTGGTTTAATTTCTTCAGTTTTGAAACAACGAACATTATTTTGCTAATTTCAATATAAATTGCAATATCATCAATTCGTTAATTAGAAAAATTAAGTGATTGAAAAGTTCACTAAATATAAATACTTGATTATTATACATTCCAAAATTAAGGAAATTTTATATTAGACAAGTATCTCCACTAGAACTGTTATGTATACAATAAAATTGTTGAGGCTATTATCAAATTAGTGATTAATAAAATATAAACTTGAATGTTTAGACTTTTAATAATGTATTAGACTATTAATGCTTACATTTAATAAGAAATTTCTGAAATAAAAAATTGAATAAAAACATTTAATATAAAAATTTTAAAATAATATAAATTAGCAAACAATATTGTATCACATAATTTTTGAATTCATATATTAATTTCTAAACAAAATATTTTTTAAATATTTTCAGATCAACAGTAATCGATAATATTACCTACCAAATAGATACACTTGAAGTATTCCAGTGAATATGTGAATGTGAACTGCGAATTGTTTTGCGTTTTATTTTTACTGTTTTGTGATGGTGATGGTAAGGTTGTAGAGAATTGGGAACTTTGAAAGTGTAGTGTTGTTTATACATAGGTGTAGCTAATGAATGGCGTCGAGTTTTTTAATTTAATTTAGATTTCAGTTGACCAGCATAATAATATGAACATGACCGGCATCGGTGTGAATGTACGAGTTACAGGACACTGTAACCAAGGTGGACGTAAGTATATGGAGGATACATTTTCAGTAGCTTATCAACAAACCGAAGATTTAAAAGAATTGGAATATGCCTATTTTGGTATATTTGATGGCCATGGAGGAGCAGAAGCTGCGATGTACGCAAAAGATCATCTAATTGATTCTATAGTATGTCAGAGTAACTTTTGGTCAAATGAGGATGAAGATATTCTACGCGCCATTCACGATGGATATATTAACACGCATTACGCTATGTATAAACAACACGGTTAGTCTTACTTATTTGCGTAAATTATAATATACAAATAAATGAAATTATACACAAATACAAGATTACATTTTTCGAAAGCACACGTATTTTCTTAATTTAACTAAGCTAATTTTAGCAAATGTTTTTGTTTTTACCTGTAATTATACTGGCCTATTTGGCATAAAAAACCTTGTATATATATTGTATAGAATATATTTCACGTAATTATTATTTTTTATATGCAATCTTTAAGTTTTCTATAAATTTTTCATTTTAGTTTACTGAAACTATGATTTTTGTCTCTTTCGATTCCGTTAAAATTATATTTTCTATTAAGTAATAAAAATAAAGTTACCATAATGTTTAGATTAATATAAATATGTGAATTTTAACATTTATAATTTTAGCGATATGTGAATTAATTTACCTTGTGAAATTTTAGTACACAGATGTATGTTGTCATATGTAAATGCACCACAAATTATTATAAGAATACTATTGCTAACGTGAAATTTTCAAATGTTTAAAATTTTTACTAGGTTTAAAAGTACTCCTTAAATATTAAATGACCATTATTAAATTGCATTCGTATATTAATATTTTATTTTAAAAATTCAGAAATATGGCCGAAAACCGCCTCTGGACTTCACAGCACATCAGGAACTACTGCAACTATAGCATTCATAAGGAAAGGAAAGATTTATGTTGGACATGTTGGCGATTCTTGTATTGTGCTCGGATACCAAGAAAAAGGTATTTATGCTTTAACGGACTACCATGATTTCAATTAATACCAGTTATTTATAATAATTTAATTTTCATATTCAATATGATGAAACTTATAAATTTATTTCTTATAGAAACTAGGGGTAAAACAATATTTTCTGTAATAGACCATATCAATTATGATATCAATCATTTAAATGAGCACTAAAGAACTGCAACAAACCTAATTATTCATTTGTCGAAATTTTCTCCGCAACTAATGAAGTTGCCTATTTTTATTAAACATGCTAATAGCGAAATGAAACTTGACTACGCTAAAAAAAACATATAATCTTGCAGGAATAATTTATCCCTCTACACAAGTATAGAATACCGTTTGTGGAAAGCGTTTAAATTATAAATGTATCAGTGGTGTGCGAGTTCGCTTTAAAATAAGATAGTTTATCATAGTTAAAAATTGTCAGGAAAGAACTAACGCACACGTTTCAAAATATAATGTTAGTAAATTAAATATATGCTATAATATTTACCTTTTTTCCAAAACTAAAAAACACATTAAACTCTTGACTTTTGACATGATAATGCAAACATGTTAACATAAAGTGTAGTGAAATATGAATTTGAAAAAATTTGGAGATAATTTCAAACTATCGCTGACAAATCATACCATTACCATAACGCGTGCAATAGTAGATGATATACCCTTGAAAATTTCTTTTCCAAAGCCAGATTTGACAATCATCTCCGTGTAACGCACGTAAAATCGAACATGTTATCGAACTTATGTAAACAACAAAATTAGGATATCCTTGACCTGCAAGAAACCCATAGAGTAAGTGCGCTTCAAGTTTATGGTATGAACCTTGTTGCAAATATACCGCGTAGAAAGCATGGAGCGCAGTTTATTTACATCCGGAAATAAAGATTTTCTCCATTTACAAATCTTATGAAAACAACAATGGAAGTAATAACACTTGAACTAGAAAAGTGTACGACTACTTTATAACCCCTCCAATGAAATAAGTTTGAAGTCTAATCAACTGATAACATTAACAACAAGGCGATACAAATAGTTGTTGGAGACTTCAACAGCCATAGAACAGAATGGGGTTATATGATATAAGTGATGAAAGTAGTCTCATGGACTATAAGTAAACAAAATGGAGTTTGTGCATGATGCAAAGTTACCTCATTCCTTTAACAACTGTCGATGGAAGAGAGGCTACAATCCGGATTTAATATTTGTTTAAATTGCTTCCATGTGCTCTAAAGATGTTATGAATTCAATATCTAAAAACCAATATGGACCGATCTAGCTGACAATATTCCCAATAATATAGAGAATAAACTCTTTGCCAAAGAAACGATTTAATTTTAAGAAGGCAAATTGGAATAAATTCATAAAGCTGCTAAATGAAACCCTAAATAAAATATACGCGGTAGCATAAAATTATAATAAGTTTGCAGTAACGATCTATAAATGTTCAATCAAAGCAACCCCAGAAGGCATAGGAAACAGTTCATTCCAGGTTTAAGCAATGAAAGTCAACGAAAACTACAATAATACATTCAAAGCTATGAAATATCTCCTTTTAGTGATACCACAGTGGAATTCGCAGAACAGTTGACAGCAAACCAAATAAGAGAAAGATTGAATTGATGAACTCACTGGGTACTAGAGGCTCCTAAAAACCTAAATGGTGAACACATAAATAAAATTTGATTAGCAAATGTCACGGCTAATGATATAGCCCGTCAGTTGATTGCAAATGTAAACTGAAGAAGAAAATAAAAAAGGTGAAAATCAACAGAGATGAAACCAAAATTAAAAACCATTTTATGGAGCAAATTACAGCACATGAGATACACGGAGCTATGAAAACTATGAAGAACCGAAAATCCCCTGGACCCGATGGAAACATGTCAGAGCAACCAAAACAGTTACGTGATGAGACCATAGTCTAGACTGCAAAATGTTTTAGCGATATAACTAGAAAAGGAAAAATACGAAAAAAAGCTAATATCATAGTGATATTGAAACCGGGTAAAGATCCAGAATCTCCTGCCAGCTATAGACATATTTCTTTACTAAGTCACGTGATGAAAATGTTTGAAAGAATCATTCTTATCAGAATATAACCCATAATTGAAAGTAAATTAATAATATAACAAGCTGATTTCAGACTGGGAAAGAGCAGCACGATCAAATACTGAACCTGACTCAATATATTGAGAAAACATTCCAAGATCACGGTAGTAATGTTTATTAATCTAACTGCCACTTATGATACAGTGAACCATGGCTTACTGTTTAAAAAATATATGATATGACAGCAGATTACAAATTAATCACTATTTTGAAAGAACTTTTCACAAACAGTAGATTGAAAGTGAAAAGAAAAAAATTGAAACCAGAAATAATTTATCGCAAAAACTCATTTCTACGAAAAGTGCTTAGAACATCGGCGCTAGTCTTATCATTTGCAGCAGGAGAGTATGCTAGCATTTTTTAAAATACATATCGCTGTCTCTTTCTTTTAACTATATATATATATATATATATATATATATATATATATATATATATATATATATATATATATATATATATATATATATATATCCGTCCGTTATTTTTTCGGCCACGCTCCTAACGGAACAAAACTTGGTTTGCATTACTTGAGGATGTTGGATAGTGAAGGTATTCAATCCGGGAAATGTTAAATTGTACACAATTTTAGGGAGAAATTTTTTAAAACTTTAAATTATTGTAATATCTGTCCTATTTGTAATATTAATGTAAAATAAAACTTAGAACGAATCCGGCAAAAATTTAAAAAAAAAATAGATTTTCTGTTTATTTATGATAAAAATAGCCCGATGAGACACTACAGTTTTGTGTATTAATAGAAGAAGAAGAAGAAATTTATTTATTGACACAAATTCAATAAAAGTACAAAAGAATAAGAATTACGCGTACCGGAATTATAATATCCTTACCGCTAATAAACGAAATTTTTTATGTAATAAATCTTATAAATATAGTATATTTACTAGAGCCAAACAAATATAAATATATAAAACGCGGGAAAAAATTCGAAAAAAAATCCACTCCATAAAGCGCTTTGTATCACATTAAGCATACAAAAAGGAATATTATTCGATATAATAACAATTATAAAGATATATAATATAATAAACATATACTTACCTATATATATATACACACACATGTATATACACATATACAGATACATTAAATATTAATCATTTACAGTAAATTATGTTTAAGGGGTGCTTATACTTTGTGTACATAAACTGTAGCTGCCTAGAACCGTAATTTCCGATCATTGAGATGTACTGATTTTCATGCAATACACAATTATCGCAGAACTTACGAGTTATAGTAAGAATATAATCCCGAATAAAGGGTATATTTAATATCTCATGCATGTCCACTATTCTGGCATACCTTGGGGCACTTAATACGCATCTTAAACACCTATTTTGTACTAATTGCAATTTATTAAAGCTCGCCTTCGAGATAGAAGACCAGGCGAGACAAGCATAAGTCATCACAGGACGAATAAGCGCTTTATAAATGATGAGCTTATTATTAACGTTAAGGTACGATTTACGATGAAATAACGCATACACTGTACTTACTGCTTTATTTGTTTTTAGAGCTACGTAATTTACATGCGCCGGGAAGGTTAATCGTTTATCTAATAAAACTTCCAAATAACGTATACTATCCGACCAATTTATAACTTTATCATCTACTAGAAATTCAAATGGCAAAATTGGTCGACGACGAGTGAAAAAGATGACCTCAGTTTTTAATGCGTTTATTTCGATTTGCCATTTGCGATAATACTTTAAAACGCGACGTACACCATTGTCTAATTGATTTTTAATAGCAGTTGGTTTGTAAGAGCTGCAAAATATTGCTGTATCATCAGTGTATAAAGCAACTTGCATATTTGTCAATTTTGGAAAATCATAGAGAAACAATGTGAATAAAAACGGACCTAAAATACTACCTTGTGGAACACTTGCGGCACAAGTTTTCATGGTCGATTTCGAATCATCTACCATTACATAAAATGTTCTATTGCTTAAATAACTATGAATTAAAAATACCAAATAAGTAGGAAATTTACACTGTATCATTTTATACGTGATACCTTTACACAAAGTTGTGTCGAATGCTTTAGCAACATTAAGCAAAACTAAACCAGTATGTTTATTAGAATTAAAATTATGGCTGACAAATTCTATTATTCTAGATATTTGTTGCGTAGTAGAATATCTTGGGCGAAACCCAAACTGAATGTCAGGTAATAGTTTGTATTGTTCAGAAATAATTTTTTTTGCGATTTTGCTCAAATTGCTTAATAAGCTTATAGGGCGAATGTTGCTAGTTATGGAAGCATCTTTACCAGGTTTAGGGAGAGTGACAATTTTTGCTACTTTCCATTTTGAAGGATAATGCCCACATTTAAACATTGCGTTTAATAAATTCGAAAATTTGACTACTGCTTTCAGTGGAAGATTTTTTATGACGATAGTGGAGATATTGTCAATACCAACAGAATTTTTAGATTTGATGGCTTTTATATAGCGGCAGAGACTTCCTTAGGACTGATATAATCGACAATACAAGTATTTTTATTTTTTTTTCAGATATTTTTGACAGCCATTTGAACTTTGTTTACCTGATAACTGGAAAACATATTGCTATTACGTGTTTGAGCTTTGCAGTATTCAGAAGCAAGAAGTTCAGCTTTCTCTACATTACTATAAACATAACTATTTAAGTGTGAGTCATGAAGAGGTGGGAGAAATGTATATTGCCTTGTATATTGTTTGCAGATTTTCCACAAACTGTTGTCTTTTGGTGAAAGCTTTGAAAGAAGTGAATTAAATTTATAATTTTTATTTTTGTTTAACAGGTAACGTACTAGTTTATTAAGAAAAGTTAACATTCTTTTAATAACTGGCGATGGGTTTAAGTATCTATTTTTCACGTATAATCTACGAACTCGATTTTTAAGTTTAATAATACCTACAACATAAGAAGGAATAACATTGTGTGGAAAGTTATACTCAGGTTTTTTCGGTATAAAACGTTCGGCGGAAACACTAATCAAATTTATGTATGCAGACAAATGTCTTTCAATGTCTAGAGAACTCGTTTAAATTAATATTTTGCGATATGAATTTTCTGAATTCTACCCAATTTGGATTTTGATAATCGAAAATTAATTTCTCATTTACCTGTTTTTTATCTCCTAAAATGACAGTAAATATCGGATTGTGATCGGATGAAAGTTGACTAATTTAAACCGGCTGTGACATAGACACATTTTTTAAAACAGCAAAATCAATGACACTATTTCTAAAGGCTGATCCTGAGGGAAAATAAGTAGGTTCCCTCGGAGCAAGGATACGATAGTTAGTTCTTGTAGACATTTGATATAAAATATTACCGGCTGCATTATTACTAAAACAATTCCACATCTTATTTCTAGAATTGAAATCGCCTATTAGAATTACACGACTGTTAACTTTCATCAGGGAATAGATATCATTCGCGAAATACTTTGTACTTTTAGGGGATTTGTACACTGCAAAAATAGCAATAGTACTACTGGCAACATTACAACCGCTACTCTGATTATTAACACTACTTACATATAAGTTAATACCTATTGCTTGTATACATTTTAATTTAGGAACCGACATTAATTCGAATTTTAACCTCTTACTAACGAGCAATGCAACTCCGCCACTTCTACGACACGAGTCGTTCCTATAAATAATATATCCTGAAAATGTAGCTTACACGTACTGTCCAACCTTGTTTCACATAGAGCAATAATGTCTAATTTGTTTATGCAGGCAAACTGGTACAACTCGTTACATTTGTAAAATAAGGAATTACAATTCCAGGCAACTAATCGAATATCACACAAAGGGACCAATAAACTAGATTAATTCCGCTATTGTTTCTAAAATTACTTGTATCATAGTGAACACATCCTTATTATTAACAGATTTTAACCTATTTGTAACCGTTTTTACAATGTTAAAGATATATGTTAAATTAAATTCACGTAACAATGAAATAAATTCCGTGATGGAAAAATTATTATCGATAACACCTGTACTCGATTCCGCTGTATTTCTCGCAGTGGCTATACGATGATTTATGACTATATTGCACGCTTGTTGTTTTATTTATTTGCGTTTTACGAGTATTATTATTACCATAATTTTTAATATTATCAGGATTATAACGTTTATTTATGTTTAATCTATTTTGAACTATTTTTAAATAAATAGGACACTCTTTCGAATTAGCATGGTGTTCACCATTACAGTTTCCACATAATATTTTATTGTTGCTCTGACAATTTTTGGTTTGATGTTGTTCACCACATTTCATACATTTTTCTAGCATGTTGCAATTATATGCCGCGTGATTAAAACCTTGACACCGATAACATTGCATTACTGGATCCTTCTTGACATACTTCTCCCATCTTATTAGGCAGTAGCGTAATTCTTTTATTGTAATTATATCCTTAGTGACAACATTTGACGAAAAAGTGACAAGAAAAATGGGGTACTTTTTAACCTGATTGGTTTCTTTGACGAGTTTAGAAAACTGTTTTACTTCGTCGATTTTTATTTTATTTTTAAGTTCATCAAATATTTCTTCCTTTGTTATTCCATTCCTTTTAATACCATTTTTATTTTACCACGACTTTTTGGCGTGTACGTATAAAAATGTACCTTATTTATAATTAAATATTCTTTTAATTTATCGAAATCCTGCAAGGAATCTGTCTAAAAAAATGTTTTACCTTTTTGTATTTTAATTTTAATATTTGAGGTTACGTTTTTTTTAATTTCATCGATGTTTTTAGTTGGATGCAGCAAGTAGCCAGACATAACTATCGATGGAATTTTTTCGGTTTTCGAATTAATAAAATATTGACTTGAACTAGGACCTATATAACCGTGTATTACCGAATGGATTATATCATCGTCGATATTTAATGGAGAATATAGATTATTCGTGTCGATTTGAATATTTTCAACACGAGCTCTTTTAGTTGTTACCCTTCCTAATTCCGATTGCTTTGCGATTGCCATTGTTGCGTATCGTCAGTACAACCGTCGTTATCAAAATTACTATTATCGTTATTAATATGAACGATATTACCTGCATTTATTCCTAAACCGGTTTTATTATTATCATCGATATTTTCTTCCTCCTTTGATAGAGTATCCATAATCTCAACATCACTAACAGAAACATTTCTAATATCTCTGTGTTGAGACGTTGTGCGCGCGTGCGTGTTGGCAACACCATCCTCGACACGCGTTAAATAGCCGAAAACACAAGTCGACTATATGAGAGACGAAATGAAATATATATATATATATATATATATATATATATATATATATATATATATATATATATATATATATATAAAGGTTGATATGAAAAACCATTCGGCTTTTAAACTTCGATGTTGAATATATAAGCACCAATCGTTGTATTGTTTAGATATTTTAATAAATGATTATGTCAATTGAGCACGTTTTAAATATTGCAGTGTAACATTTCATTTCACAATTCAGTGATTTAAAAAGTCAGACCCAGATTTTATGAAACATAACCAAATACTTTTAAATAAATATTACGTGTTAATATCTTACCGGAGTATCTCATATTTATAAAATTCTGGAAATTCTTAAAATTACAGGAGAAATCCTTAAACAACTTCTACCGAAAGCAGCCATTCTCTTATGTTATATTTTTAATTCAATATTACGTGAAGTTTTAACACAGAGTTTTAGTTGTTGTGTCCTCATATCACTCAATCAGTCTACTTTGTTAATTACCAAAAGTCTTAGAAAAGTTAATCTTGAGCCGTGTAGATTTGATTATAAATGCAAAACAATTCCGCATCAGTTAAACTGTTTACAAATAAATCACTCAACATTACAACAGTGCCATAGATTAATTGATGCGGTATCATCGACGTTCGAAAAAAGTGACGCGTGCTCAACTTGTTTGGCCGGATCTGGCATCAGGGACTACTGTTTGAAATAATTCTTAATCTCGGACCTTTATAAATTTTTCGTATCGTACTTAACTGGCAGAATATTCGTCGTAAGAATAAATTATGCCCTTTCCAAGAAATAATACAAGTTAGCTTCGATACTACGAAATAGTATGCTTGGCCCAATATTGCACAACATCTATACTACGGACATACCTCGAATCAGATAATATTAGTGGCATTTGCCGACGCTATTGCAGCTGGTAATACAAATATAAAATATGCAAGTATGGCTGTTCAGAATCATGTACATTAAATCCTAATGTGGACACATAAATGATGAATGACGTTTAATCTATCCAAGTGTCAACATGACATTTTAATGTGTGCCCTACAGTATGTATCGATGTCAATGAAGTTCCGCGAATGAACTGTGTAAAATATCGGAATCCACGGCGGCTAAAAGGGCGGTTGCATGTGGCTCAAATAAGGAAAACTATTCTTACGCGAACCAGATTGTTATATAATTTTCTATACAGGAAATCTTTAACTCACGGAAAAAATTTAACTGTGATAGACCAAATATAGAAATAGAAATTTTAATTATATGGAACTGCATATAAAAGCAACTTATAGTGAATACAGTAACAGCGATCAAAAATATTTCATATATCATATTTGCCCTCAAATATGTATCTAACTCTCCATAACGACTTAAATATACTGTGTGTTAATGAAGCACATATAAACCGCTATAAAAGATTCTTCGATGAATTTCAATTCAGTATAAACACAAATATCTAACGAATGCACTGAACTACATTTCTTGATAATCCTGCTATACGATTAAAAAAGGGGGATCGTACAGAGATGCTCTCCCAAAAACTCGAGAAGTAAATGGTTTAAATCGTAAAGACAAACGCTCATATTCGAAATATCGATTAAAATGTCAATAATAAACTTATGTTCATGATGATAGGTATCGACCAATTCCTAAATTCTGAGTTTCAATTATATGTCCACTCTCTGAAAAAATCTAATTATCTCAATGGATACATTATATTAATCGCATTATTGTCATCACCGTTGTTTATGTTTCCCGATGCAATGAAAAAAAAAGTTACAGTATAGTTATTATATTAATTTTTTATAATGTGGAATGTAGTGATTTTTTTTATAAAAAATCAATTGAAAAATTAGTTAAATCACTATTTTTAAGTAATTATTTTTAATTTATACTTTTAAAATTATGATTTTTAAATAATTTTTTGTTCACTTGATAATGGCGTAAATGCCGAAAAGTTTTGTGTTTTTCACAAGAAAATAAATGTTAGTGATTTAACTAATTTTTCAATTGATTTTTTATAGTTATTATAGCAGGATATTAAAAATAAAAAATAATAATTATTAAGTTGGTATTACGTTTTCTATTTTTTATTATTTCGACAAAAAATATTCCTTTTTTATTTAAATTTGCTGAAGCTCGGTAAATATATATATATATTTAATATCTGTTAATATTTTTTGTTTTTACAGGAGAATCAGCATGGAAAGCTCAACGTTTGACAAGAGATCACAAGCCAGAATGTAACGCTGAAATAAATCGTATACGAGAAAGTGGCGGAAAGGTTGTAACCAAGTCAGGAGTTCCACGTGTAGTTTGGAATAGACCACGATTAGGGCATAAGGGACCAGTTCGTCGATCGACACCAATCGATGAAATTCCATTTCTAGCCGTAGCTCGTGCCCTTGGTGGGTGTTTTCTACCTTTAATTTTAGTTTTGATAATCAAATTTGAGTATCGTTTCTCGTGGAATACACGACGACAACCGTTACTTACCATATTATTAAGTAATTTCCATATTGCTTTTAAAAATTTTTAAATACAAATCCTTTCGATTATGATCGATTAATATTATGTGGCAATTACGTTAAATTTAGGTGTACAACGAAAATTTCTAAATACAACCATTCTCCAATTATTATTAGTTATCATGTATCGTAATTACATTAAATTGAGGTAAATGTCATATTACTACTATATGAATTTATCTGATTATTTGTAGAATTTATATTCTAGTTTCAGTTACGAACGATACATGCGAATTCGACATTTAATTTAACAAGTCCCACAAAATAATCTCATAACTCGTATATTTTTAAAATAATTTTATTATATCGCTCATTTTATTGTCGGTAATATCTTTCGATTAAACTATTCAGATTTAAAAACTAAAAAAAAAAAATAATTAATTTGATAATATTGTTTGTTTTAGGCGATTTCTGGAGTTATAATTCAGCTTTAGATAAATTTGTAGTTTCTCCAGAGCCAGATGTTCATGTGTTTCACATAAATATAGAGAGAGATCGATGTTTAATACTAGGTACAGATGGTTTATGGAATATGTTATCGCCCGACGAAGCTGTCGCATTAGTTCAAGCAACCGAAAATCATAATGAACATGTAAATTCTTCAGAAAATTGTTTTATGCAGTATGTAAGTAACTCGTGATGTGATAAAATTATTAAAATGCCTTTAGTTAAAGTGAATGAATTTTGAAATAATATTGTTAAAACATATACGTACGATTATAGGAATTAATAAATAAACATTAATTTTTCTTTGAAATAACAAATTCTTGCGTAATTTAATATTGATATTATGTTAATGAACTACAATATAGAAGATTTCTCCTATTTGTTAAAAATTAAATCACTTTTATTTACCAAATGTATACATAATACAATAAATGATAAGCGCTGCAAATATGCGGAGTCGCGCGAGTAGTAGCAAAGATCTTACGGTATATTAACGGAATAAAATATAAATCTAATTAAGTTAATTACATAAAGATAATGAAACGACCGCAAGGATTTTATGTTTAAGGGTAATATAATATATTTATAATTGAAATAATAATTCAACAAACACCTACCCATGCGTACGAGCAAACTTATGCATATATACATAACCTTTGCACATATATCTATAAATAGACCCACAGTCAGTGGAATGTATACAGGCTTTGACCAAGCATCTATCCAACTAATTGCAACAAATGGAATGAACCAGCACACACTTGATGATTGTGTAATCTAGTTTAGGTTTATTGTCTGCTTGTTTGTATCTACTTTATATGTATCCTGTTAAGGATTTATGAGGTTTTTTGAAGTTCTTTGAGTTATTTTTCATGACTGGTGTAACGATTTGAAAATTTTTATACTCTTATAGATCGTTTGTACTCTAGAATGATATTTATTCAGCTAGACCCTGTTCTTCAGACTTGAGTGAAGTGACCTGTAACATTTAATTCAGTAGAGTTTATTCCTAAAAATATATTCCAGTAGCTGTAAGCGGTACAATTTTTTAATGTTCAAAAAGCGTTTATGTGATGTCGAGGTATGTATTTTAAAGGAAAATTTGAATAATAAATTCTGCAATACTTGCAGAGGTCTGATATTTAGCTTCTACCCAATGCATTAGTTTATACAGAGCAAAATGTAAGCGTTTAATTCGCAGAGAAGTATTGTTTCAGATAATAAAAAAATGTAATCCAACTTTTAGCCACTTATAAAGGATATTTATTCCACGTTCACTTGCAGTCACCTGAATCCCTAAATCTTTTACCTCATACTCTCTTTATCCCAGTTTGTTGGCTGATTGTAAATTTTGTGTCATCCCACAAGTTAGCAGACTGATTATATTAGATATTTAGTTTTCCTTTCATTTACGATTAAACGATTTTGTCTCAACCAATCTGCAATTTGCGTCATATGTTTCACTATATTTAAGTAACCACCAACGCAGTATCATCGGCGTAGCTAAATGTTTTCACCTTGGTGTCACGTAAGTAATTTATGTACATTAAAGATGGATAGGGACCAACACCCCCCTGTATTTCAACTTTGTAATATATAACGTCTGTTCACTAAATAAGTGTTAAACCAGTTGTACATATTTCCTATCATTCCCCAAGTATATAACTTCTCAACAAAATATAATGATCTAAAGTGTGCAAAGCTTTACACAAGTCGAAGTAAACAGCAACATCGTAGCGATGGTTTTTAACATTTCGAATGATATACTTTATATGTTAGAAAAATGTGTTCCTTGTTGGACAATAATCCAAATTGGTTTACATTGAAGTATTTTAACTTTAACAAATGGTTTAAAAGGATCTTTTATATTTTTCAAATGTTTAGTTTTCAACATTTTGAATGATATACTTTGTATTGTTGGAAGAGTCTGTTCCCTTGTTGGACAAAGTTATTTCTCAAATATTTTAGAAATTGTAGAAAGTATATAAATAGGCCTGTAATTTGTATCGTTAAGTTTATAACCAGCTTTTAAGTGGTATGATAATACCCGATTTTAATACCTTTGGAAATTTTTCCTGTTAACACTGATTCATTAAATAAATTTTTTGATGATTGTATGGAGAAATTTTTGTTTTCTTTAATTATATTACTAGATATTTTAGTATATTTCAAAGTTTTATTTAGCCATTTATATGTTTTTAATGACCTAGTAATTTTTCTGTTTATTTACAAGCATCTAACAAATTATTGCAATACCGTTGTTTCGTTTGTCCTCTTATTTTTTCTATATTTTTTGTCCATTTCTTGATGTGTTGGAGAATATTGTAGCAATTTGTTAATACTTATGTTTTTCATACGTTAAGTGAATAATCGTTATCACTAATCCAATCTGATCTTTTGCCAATTACTTTACTCTTTCTGGGTATTTTACATCAATTCTTCACGTAACTGATTTTAAGAATAAACCACTGAAATTTTTCAATTATCATAGCTTTGCTCGTACATATTTATGCGAGTTCGAAACCAAATAAGAGTTGTTGAAACTTTTTTTTAAATTAAAATTATGTTGTTGTTTAAGTGTGCTTGGGGCAAACAGTAAGGAATCCCGCACGTTTCTCGGTTTTCTTTTCTTAGACACTAGTTTTTTTATTAAATGACACATAAAAGCGTCCATTTTATAATGGTATGGAAACTATTTCTGTAAACTTCGAGTATATGATTACCTTATTGTGCAATGGCACGTGTATAAAGTTATTTTTTCTTATTTAATTTGATGATTCTTTATTTCAGGATCGAAATTGGCTGAACCCGTCAAAAAATTTGGTTGATAAAGCGATTAGACAATGGTCGAGTGTTAAACAACGGGCAGATAATACAAGTGTAGTTACTCTTTTATTGGATCGACCGGGACCTCCTCGAACATCGGTGAGAATAACCTAGAGAAATATGTCAAAATTATAAGTTTACGTACATCAAAATTATTGTAATTATATTTCAAAATTATCATCAAAAAGGAATAATACCTAATCATCAATTTTGATTCCGCCAGGGTCATTCTACCGAGCAACAAATACATCGAGTTGTTAACTTAATAGAAAAAGGGGTGGAAAAAAAATCTTACAATGAAGTCGTAATTATGGATATAAGCAAGGCATTTGATAAAATTTGGCACGTCGGACTATTGTACAAACTAAGAATGATCATGCCAGGATATCTTCTCTTACGTCATACCCGAATAATAGACACTATTACGTAATGAATAGAAGAGACGAGTCAAATATCTACAACATACTAGCAGGAGTACTGCAGGATAGTGTACCATCGTGTCCATTACTGTACACTATATATACTGCAAACATATTCGAAGATGGTACAGTTTGAAATAGCTACGTTTATAGACGATACTATGATACTCGCATCTGTTAAAGAACCAAGTGCAGCCATTAACAAACTGCAAAGCTACGTAAATAAAGTCAGCGACTTGACCAAACAATGGCTGATAGAAATAAATCCGGCAAAATCGGTCCGCATTACATTCAGCAATCGCCCACAACATAACCGCAGAGTATTTCTCGACAATCCAGTTTTACCAAAGTATGATGAAATCAATTATTTGGGAGTTTATCTAGACAGCCGACTAACATAGATTAAAAAGAAACAAATGAGATAGAAAAAATATGCAACAAGTTATAAATTATTTAAAAGAAAACAGAAAAAAAAAGAATATTTTAAAAAATTTAAACGGCGTGCTTTAAAAATAAAATATTATTTTTAATTTGTTTTATTTGGAGTTTTATATTATAAATCATTTACGTAAACGATTAATATAATACGCAATTAAAAAATAAAATATCTTGACACAATATATGGATGACAAAAAACATATAAAATTGCATTTTAACATCTATGTTTCTTTTCAGTATACACTTCAATTTCATTTGTTTGAAAAAAAAAAAGTTATCTATTCTAAATTGTATCATTCGAAATCGATCGCGTTAAAACTGGTTTATTGCTTTAGATATTTTGACATAAACATTTTTATCTGCAATAACTACTCAGTCACTAGATGGGAGTGTAAAATGTTTAATAATTATAATAGAGAAAAGGGATATATTTTTTTTTTAATCCGTATTAAAATTATCGTTTATTATCTTTATAAATATGATTGAAACGTAAATTATATATGAATAAACGAATTATTTTCGTGCATTATATTTTAGAAACGTCGTGTAAATCATTAAATTTTTAGGTTGATTTTAAAAGAATAAAATGTGTATTTCTAATTCGTATTCGTGATGTGAATACTCGAGTACCGTACAATCGAGTAGTAAGTAATTCTTAAAGAAATCGACGGTATTCGATTCCTTATACCGAAAACGAGTATTGAGTACTAAATACCGAATACTCTATCCGATTTACTACTACCGAACCGGACAAAATAATTCGTTAATGAATATTCGGAATTATTTGTGAGGAGTTACTTTTCTTTGGACTACGTATTGATATTTTTAAAAATTTATTTCAGTTTTTAGATAATTCTATACAATAATTTTCTTAAAACACTATAATATTTAAGTATAGTTTGATTTTTGTATTTGTTTTTAAGCATTTTAAGTATAATTTTTAATTACGTAATTATTTTTTTTCTAATTTGAATAGTACAATAATTCCATTTTATATACATTTATGATTTTTAATTACAATTTTATATATATATATATATTATGGCGATCTAAGACGATGGGGGGGTACCGAAGAGAAAATGAATAAAATAAAAATAAAAATAAAATAAAATTCTATAATAGTTAACCTAATAATATATCCATTTATAATAAAGGTATTTCCATCGTAAGACTTATAGATCGTCAAAACTGATAAGTTACATCGAAAGTTACTATAACAATCATAATAAAGGGAATAATCGGGGAAATAAGCATAATATAGCCAAGTACGAATATGCCAGGCTATTAAAGGAAATCCCAAAAGAACGGCGGGTAGAGCCAGCAGCGCGTGGCCACATGTATGTGTGTATGTATAGAGATATATTCGTTCGTTAATTGTTAAGCTTGTCGGTTATTCTAGTCTAACTTCTCTTATGTCGATGATGGTAACGACTGGTCAGTTTTTTCTAGTCTTTGGTAGTACTCGTATATCACGAGATATCTATAAAATATAACGAAAAATTGCTTCATACTTTAGATTAAAGGAAAGTAAGCATATATTTGTAACTTAATAAATGGTAATGAAAATAGAAAATTTATTAAAATAATAATCACGAAGATCGATACATCATCGAGTACGGACCTACGACGACGGCAGTCGGTTAGGATATTTCTGCACCATCCGGAGCCAGCCATCGCGAATACCTGTGGTACCACAAGGTCGTACGATTTTTTTTTATTATTTACTTCGTTATATTATCATTTTAGTAATTTTAGTATATGTATCTAAATTGTGAATAAATCGCAGCTATGTGTTATGAATGAGTTATGTCGTGAATATTATTTGTATAAAATTTTTATGTATGTGTAATAGTGTAAAATACAATAAATTAAATTCAAGTAACATTTACTAGTCATTTTTGAATATAGTGATACCGGCTGCTGGTTCTATACGCAGGGTTTCCGATTAGGCACTCAATTACTTACATCTAGTCTCATAATAATCTCATAGATAACAATAATAAAATATAAATTTTAATTAATTAAATAATTATGATTTAAAGGTGCCCTAATAGGCACTGGCGACCATATTCCCACTATTCCCATATTCCGCCTCTTTTTCCCACGCGAGTATTATTAAAATTTTTGTTATTTGTCATGAATCGGGTTAGAGATTCGTAATAAACTTGGCGATCACCACGACGCGATTAAGGGCTATGTATACATATATATATATATATATATATATATATATATATATATATATTCGAATTGTTTTTTTATTAAAAATAAACGATATATAAACATATGATATTAACTAAAGTTGCCGCATGTGTTATATGAACTTCCATTCTAGTTATACACATTAGTTCGTGTTCAGTACTTAGTACTCAACAAAGTAACAGATTCTTAAAAGTAATCGATTCTGCTCATCACTAATTCGTATCTCTTATGTTCTGTGCAGACAACAGTTGCTTCAAAATTATCCGCGAACGAACGAATCTCTAATAGCGCCGCTTCATTATGGAATTACGAAGAGAACAATGACGAGAGCGACCTACAGAAAAAATCGTCAGTACCATATTTCCCTCACATATCTGAAGGACCAAGTATGTTCGCAAGATCTGCACTCATTTCTCAAAATAATAATACACATTTGGCAAACAATCCGTCCGTTCTGCCGATCGATGTGCAACATTTAATATCGTCCAGGTAATTTAATCGAAATTATTATGTTCCGTACATTTTTTTGTACATCTTCTATAGTTTACATCGTTAAAGCATTTAACAAACGACGAAATACGAAATTTAACGAGATATTAAAAATTAATTAAAATATAATAACTAAGTTAAACTATAAGTAATTTTCTTTCTTTTAATTATTCTATTCTTTAGTATTAATTAATTATTCGTATTATTCGTATCAAGTATTGCATTATAAAAGATAATGCTTCAGAATAATTAAACGATAAGTGTACACATATATAGAGTGACTCAGAGAAGACGGACGGTTTTGGTTTCTGAATAACTCAAAAACTACTCGACCAACATTTTTGAATGAAATTTTATTTAAAAATATGAAAACGAGAGATTAGCTTACAATCATTTGTAAAACACAAAATCGTTTAGACGACGAACAATACATTCATTCATTGTTTACATTTTCGAACATTTTTTCGAGCCATAGGTCGCTGAATTTTTGAAACTTCAGAAATCCGAGTGTTCAGGTCTTCCACATTTAGTGGACGTGTTTCGTAAACGCGGCTTAAGGTATCCGCACAAAAGTGACGCGATAATATGCCGGTTACCAAACGCCTCTTTCGGTACTGCGAGCAAATGACACGTCGCACTATCTTGTTGAAACCATGTAGAGCCCAGACGATGACGAAGTATGGGGAGTAAGAACGAGTTTATCATCTCGATATAGCGGTTTCAGTTGACAGTATCAATGAAAAAATAAGGCCCCACTTCGCCATTCCAGCCCAGATGATTACTCGCTCGCTGTGTGACGGCTTCTGATTAGATTCGGTCCAGTAACGACAGTTCTGTTTTTTTTACGAATCCGGAATGCTGAAAATGAGCTTTATCGCTCATCAACACACTGTTTCAATCCATCTGTTCGACTTCGATTTTGTTCAGCATCATTTCAGCAAAAAGTTTTCATTGTGTATGGTCGGTACTTTTTCATTCCTCCATTATTACCAGTTTATAAGGATGAAATTTCAAGTGTTGCAGCAATATACGGCGAACAGATTCTTTCGACAGGTTTAAGGTAGCAGTATTAAGACGAGCAGAGCGCCTGTGACTCCGAATGATCGCTGTCCGAACTCGATCGATATTTGTGGGAATAAGAACTGTTTTTTTTTTTTTATTGTTGTTGTCCGTTATGTTTTTTATCCGATGCGGAAGCTGTCTCCTGAAAGTTTTCAACCCACCATCAAATTGAAGTGCGAGATGCGCTATTCAAAAAACAAAACCATCCGTCTTCTCTGGGTCACCCTATACAAACCGCGAATGTTCATATTTGTTGACGGTGCTAAGAATTTTTTATATTAAAATAGTTGGCCATTTTACTTTCAAATAAATACATGTTTAAATATTCGTACGTGTAATATTACTGTTAAATCCGTAATTACCGTATATTTATATCCAATAGCATTCCTGTTTCGAAGTCGGAAAAAACAGAATGTATGGGTGACATTCTCTCGAAAGCAGATACGTTTAATTCTTCCGTTATCGAAAATGATGACGATCAAAATGCGCGAATGATGAATGTAGTCGATGCGGAAACTGAGAAGATGGCGTTGTCGTCGCTTTATCATGCAGATGATATTCAACTCACGAAGTTGTCGTCTTACGTTCCGTCGACATCATCTCCAATAAAAAGGAAATTTGGAAGTAATTGTCATTCGAACGAAGATCGCAGTAATATTAATAACAATTCTTCCAGATTGAAAACGATACGGTCAGTTTACTATTATTTTTTCAACGTCGAAAATAATAATTTAGAATTTCGTACAGTTAATTTTTTATTTATTTTTCGTACTTTTATGAATTTGATAAACTAAACGATCGAAATGTTTCAAGTTTATTTTTTTATTTTTTTATTTTTATCGTAACTTTTGATTACAGATCCGTTGATAGTAGCGATGATGGTAATAGTGATATTGAGAATAGGTCGTGTTCTTGGTCCGAGACTGTTTCCTCAAATTCATCCAAAAATACAACAATTATAAATAATTATAAACGAAAGAAATTTAGCTACGAGAAGAAATCGACAGAGTCTAACGCGTCATCAACGTGTTCTTGTCGTAAGAGCGCCTCCTTTCCTTGTTGCGGTAAGTACAGGATGACCCGGAGAAAACGGACGGTTTTGTTGATTTTTAAATAACCCAAAAACTACTCGAACGAAATTTTTGAATAAAATTTTATTTAAAAATAGGAAAACGAAAGATTACAATCATTTGTGCATCACAATATCGTTCAGATGACCGCCATTTGCAACAATACATTCATTCGGTATTTGCAAAATTTTCGGACACTTTTTCGAGCATAGGTAGTTGAATTTTTAAAATTTCTTCTGAAATCCGAGTTTTCAGGTCTTCCAGATCTCGTGAACGTGTTTCGTAAACGCGACTCTTAAGGTATCCGCCACAAAGAAATCGCGTAACTTTGAATTCTTATCGACACTTTCTTTCCACTGTCGTGATCGATTCACGCCGAAAATAACGTTTCACGCAAAACGCGCGCTGCTCTATAGGATGCTATGATAACTAAAACCGGACAAAAACAAATCTCTCGTGTATACACCAGACGTGGAGCACGCGATTTGCGTTGTAGCAGTTTTACCAACGGCGCTATTAAAAAAACTGGGTCACCATATGTTTTATATATATATATCTATATATATGTGTGTGTGCGTGTAAAGTTGTTAGTTGTCACCTTTACTTTTTAATATATATACAGAACTTATGTTCAAAATTTTCAATAGAAAAAATTAATGTAGAATTTTTGTAGGTGACAAAAATCTTCGAATGATAAAATCGAATGATATAATATTACAGGCTTTAAATGATAAATAGTTTACTTTAGAAATAAACAATGATCTTAATGATATGTAAACAACCTGGATATTTTAAACTAGAAATAAAAGTGCAGCGATTTAAACCAATGGAATGAAAAATAACGGAAAATACTTATGTTGCGATGCAGAAGTAAATTCAGGCATTAGACTAGCTATTTTCACGTGGTAAGAAAACAATATACATTGTGACTAAAATCAGCAGCTCTACAACTTCCTAAAAAAAGTAATTAAAATTAACATATATTTCGGATAATATCGGAACATGGACCTTAAAAGAAATAATCAAAAGTGTATATATTTATAATGTGGTTTGGAGAAAATTGGCGGAACTGAAGAAGGTACTTATAAAGAATTTCTACGCAGACTCCGTGAAATTAAAATACGTTGTTAGATTCAATAAGGGAGCGATTATTAATCTGGATGGGACATGTATTCTTAGAGATGGTAGTTTATTGCGCGATATATTAGTGGGACAAATTGAAACAAGAAGAGAAATAGACAGACGAAGAAACACTTATAATAGCCCTGCTGGAGAACGCTGAAACAATCTACTACTGAGAAATAAAAATATATATACAACAAGAAAGAAGTTAAAATCACTAAAAATTTTTCTTTATGAAAAATCACAAAGCTTATCGACTGTTAGGCCGTGAAGAACTGCGAGGAATCGATCAGGGTGGAATTGACCTATGATTGTATCATCGTCATCGATAGCTCGTTTCGAGCGTCGTGACTCTATGGATTACCGCAAGCGAACGTGGTTCTGTTTGATTTCAGGTCTATCTGCTCATCGAGGCACCAACGGTTGTTTTTAATATATCCAAACATCTTGTTGGATGTGTTCCTTGTTTTCGGTGACCTTCAACCATTGCCGTAAGAATAATTTTTCTAATCCATATGATATATTCAGCAAAGATTACTACCCTTTTTTGTATAATGTTTTGAAATTTATGATCCACCTTGCGCTCTTGCAGCATCGATAGATTGGTTCTTTTTGCCGTCCTTGGCACTCCCAGCATTCATCTTCAACAATACATTCCAAATGCGTTAATGCGCTGCTTGTCAGTCTCCTTCAGATCAAGTATTCTGCCGCATAGAGGAAAACAGCGAAACTCACTGTGTTATATCGTGGCTATTCCATATGTTTGTTAATTGTGATAGTGCCAGTTTTACTACAATTAGTCTGCGTTTAATTTCTAGCGCTAAACTGTTGACTTTTGTAATCAGCGATCCTAAGTACTCTTCTCTCTTGTATCTCTGTATATATAAGTCATTGGCATAATCGACAATTCTTATATTCGACTAATTAGTAATAATGTTTTTTTTAAATCGACTAATTAATCGATTTGTTTAAATCATATTTGTTTCACATAATATAACAGATATATTCGATGTTTTCCTCATATACAATGTCGCAATGTAACGTACTAATTATAAATCATTAATTATTTCCAAATAATTATAATAAAATAGTCTAAATAGCTGTTTATACTTGAAATATAATTTGTTTCAAATTTAATGATCTTAACTCGCAACGGGTTTTTTTAAAAAACATAAAAATATATAAAATAATATATGATGCACATGATCTTTCAAAAAGTTTAGATTGTGGAATGTAGTGATTTTTTATTACTTAATTACGAAAATCAGTTTAAATCACTAAAAGTTTATTTCCTTAAATTTCACAAAGCTTTCCACGCCATTATTAAGCGATATTTAAATAAAATAATGATTTAAAAAACGCAAAATATTAATTTAAATATAAGCTCACAAATTTATACATATAAAATGAAATATAAATACTTAAAACAATCTGACAGTAACCGTGGTAAACAACACAATGTATTTTTCACTGTTCAAACATATTTTTAAAATAATTATTTTCTGGCTACTGTTCTGTAAATTTTATATTACTGATATTTGATTGTGTCGTTTACCACAGTCACTTGTCAGATTGTTTTAAGTATTTATATTTCATTTTACATGTATAAATTTGTGAACTTATATTTAAATTAATATTTTGTGTTTTTTTAAATTTTTATATTATTTAAATATCGCTTCTACTAATAACTAATATTAGTTGGTTTATAAGTTATGAATTATTCGATTCTTTAGTAAGATTTTTTGAGTGTGTAGTACAATGGGTTTTCTGTTTTTATTGACTATTCATATAATTTGCGTGTGTTTATTCTCTTACCGGAGGTTAGTGACCATCTGACAATATATTTCTTTATCTCGTGCCGTATGAACCAGTGTAGCCGTGTCAGACATATTAAACCAATCTTTAAGATTTTTCGTCCATGACATTCGTCTCTCGACATCTACTACCTGAAGTATATAAGAATAAAATTAATTATTTAATGTGTAGTCGTATATTAATTGTCCAAAAATTTCTAATACATCTTAACATTAATTATTACGTGTATTTTCGTTTTTATTATTCAATTTTTTTCGTTGTTTTTGTATTATTTTAACTAGATAAAGCTCGAACGAGTAGATCGCGATTGATCATCGAATCATCATCTCGAATATTACGTTCCGATACGATTGCAGCGACTCCGATTAGAACTTTACGATCGAGAAATATTAATCTTTCAACATCGACGATGAAATCTAAAACCGTCGATACAAAATCGACTGCACGAATTAGCGTGCCGTCTAAAACCGCAAATAATGATGCACTTGCCTCCTATTCTTGTTCTTGCACTCCCGGTACGAAACGACTAACCGCTTCAAGGTCGCAACGCGATTTTAACGATAATTTAAAATTAATCAATCAGCTGAATCGACCGACGACATTGTCTTATTCGGCCAGAAAAATAGCAGTGCGGGATAATCAATTGTCATCTATGTCACCGGGGAAAATTTTTAAATGAAATTTGCCTCATTCGTTTCAAAGTGCATACGTGACACTTAGCAGTTCTATTTTTGTTTTTTGCATCTGAAACATATTAACTAAAAATTAGAAAATCAGTTCTAATATATTATTTGTCTTTTTTGAAAAATAAATTTTAAAGCGTATCGTTGAAAATAAACGTATCCAGCGATATTGTTATGTTTCGGTAACTGGGATTTGTATTCGTATAAACGAATAATACGTTACAAGTTAAAGATCTTTATTTAAATTCCTAATTTGTATTTATTAAAAGGTTTTTTGCGTAAATTTTTGATGATGCTATTATTTCAGTTTTTAAAAATGTTCTGTTTATATTCGTTTTTACACGGATTCTATTATATAAATGTTAAAATAGTATCATCTAATTAATGAACGCAGTAATGAAGTTGTCTTCCGAATGGATTGCAATTTGTTCATTTTACAAATTCGATATATTTGACATGATTACACATTTATGCCTTAATTAAAAATTTTTTATTCGCTCTCTATTGAAATTATTAGAGAAAGTTGATGAAAATTGTTTCGCATATTATTTGAAAGATTTTTTATTAATATTTTAATAGATTACCATTCATATAAAACAACACGTAATATGTTTTACTATTCAACCGTTTAATTAATTTTTAACTATCCTATTTTTAGAAGGTGTGATTTTTTTAATATCTGCATTCATCGTACACTTTAAGATATTCTTTTCCTTAAAATTTTTCAAAACTTTATTTTACTTGACGGTATAACTGTTTAAAAATGTATATATATATATATATATATATATATATATATATATATATATATATATATATATATATATAATTGATTAAACATAGCATAGATATTACTCGTTTGTGTTGTAATATATTCGTAATATTATTTGTGGGAGTGTATGTGTGTTACTGACATCTTTGTGAGTACAAATAAATCACCGTTTAAAATGTATTACACTATGCATCAAATAATCGATGAGCACTCAATTTTTTTTAAGTACATTAAAATTATAAATCCTTGTTTGTCATTAAAATAATAGGAATATGGAAACAATTATCGATGTATTGTGTTTAAAGTATGTACTGTAGTTTATTGAGATCCATCATATAGAAGAAAAATCAAAATTATATAATTGGTTCCTCCTGTGTGGATTATTTATATATATATATTTATTTATTTATGTATGTATGTGTTGTATTATATGTATTTTAATGCGTATGTGTTAATATAAATGAACTGACATTTGTAACTACGTTTACTAATTTTCTTGCATGAATTATAACTCTAACGTACATCGTTCACTTTTTCCTTTGTTTCTCTCTCCTATTTTTAAGTATCTATTATGGTGTAATGATATAAACAACAAACAAGAGTTTGCTAAATAGATTGATTGGAATGAAATTAACATGCTTCTGAAAAACCAACTAATCTCATAGTGGTTCATATACCCAAACATAGGAGGTAAAGAAGATAATGAAAACTGACAAATAATGAAGCTACAGGTTAATATGGAATTCGTGCCGACTTATGTAAATACTATACGGTGATTTCCATTGTACATAAATTATTGAAAAAATATTGTTAATGGAATGTATACCAGAAGTTTTCAACTGTCAATAATAGTAGACATTTATAATAATAAACGAATAAAAACTGATTGCTCTAATTATTGTGGGATTGTACTTACTGTAACTATTAGTAAAGTTTTAGGCAGAATATTAGCTAACATAGTTAACAAGGTGATCGAACACATTATTTAAGATAAGCAAACAATTTTCAGGCAAAACTTAAAGGAACCATCGATGTGATGCTAGTATTAAGCCAAATGCAAGAGAAATATAAACTCGAAATCCATATCATGCATTTGTTGATATTGCGAAGGACTGCGTCAATAGATATGTTTTGTGGTTAATACCAAAAAAAGTGGATGCCCAGGTAAAGTAGCATAAATAACTGATATGCAAATCGCAACTATGCTGGGTAGGGCGAGTTATAGATATGAACTATTGCAGATCTTGCGCGTTATAAATAGTAAACGAAAACAAGCTAAACTCCGAAGGCGCTATAAAGATCAAATTACAGAAATAATGTTATTTAAAAATTACAGGCGATCGGGAAGTGAAGAGGTTCCCAAAGAGATTATTGGAGGAACATCTAAAAAACAGTATTAATAGTATTTTATATTTGTAAGAATGTTAATTTTATGTTTTTTCGGGAATTATGTTTATTATTTTCTCTGATTATATTAAACATGTAGTTTGTCGGTGGAATAGCATGAATGACGCTTTTTGTAACCACTCGCATATGAAAACAGTTGTATTTTCATAATATGTTTACTTTCTACGTATCTAATAAATCGTACTATTTCTTGTTTGACCGACATTCTTAAGCTACACGGATTATTTTGTATAGATGTATTACAAAAATCGTGTACCTATCTTTAGGTTAGCGTATTAAAAAACTACTTTTTTGTGGATATTACAACAGTTTGTTTATAACCTTCGAATCAACGCATTTTACAATATTAGAATATGATACAAATCCACGGTTTTACAGGGCTATCGAATATATTGCCGATTTTTATTAAAATCTGAAGACTATATTTTGTCCGCATTATCTTTCGAATCAATACATCACTTTTAAGAACCTACGCAATCTATTGCACATATATATGTTTTAAAGTATTAAAAATAAGTAAATTTCCTTCATTTTGATAAAATAAAAATTATACTATCCACCAGCAATTAAATAGAAAAGAAAGTAAAATTTTAATTTCTAATATCAGAGATTTGTATGCGTTGCAAAAATAATCCGATCTTTTTATAATTTAAGAACTACTATGTAAGAACGACATATATAAATCCTTTCTCAGTCTCGTGTAAATGTAAATGATAAGATTAATTCGAAAGTGTTCTGTAAACTGAACATAACAATTAGTTTATTGAGAAATGATGTTTATTGTTTACATTTTTAAAGTCCTGGATGAACTTTTTTCTAATTATCTAAAAGTTGCTTCAATATCTGATTAATTTTAAGTCAATATGAATACATGAAAATTAAAATAAAAATCATATGATTCAATACACTTCATTACTGGATAACACGTCAAATTTTTAATAATAATGAATATTGTTATTAATTTTTTAAATTATAAATACAAGTATTCATTTATTCTTACACAAATTTATTTGCGGCTTCGCATAGAAACATTTTATTTCCTCTAAGATATTTTTTGTTTATTTGTAATTTGCAATGTTGTCCTGTTTATTGCGAGAAGTGCGGTGAAGCGCACACGATACAGCCATAAAAATTGTTGATGATCAAGTTTGTAAATGAATTATTGTTGTTATTGTAGTAAATTTTAGAATATTTCGTATGTTGTAAATTTGTAAGTTATTAAATTGACGTGTTTTTTAAATATCAGAAAGAATTCTCCTTTCATCGTCTGTGTATTTACACTAACTTAATTTTTTTGTTTTTAAGTGCGTTTAAAAATTAAATCTTAAATGGTTAATGATGAATACCAAGATGACGATGCTCTTCCTGATAAAGATGTTGCAAAAGAATTTTATGCACGATATGAACCAAAAGAAATTTTAGGACGGTAAGTAAACCTCCACATGAAGTTGTGGCTCAGAGTGTGACGTTTTATTTAAGTGACTTACGAGCTTTTAAATTTAGAGGAGCAAGTTCTACGGTTAGACGATGCATAGAAAAACAAACTGGGATCGAGTTCGCTGCAAAAATAATTGATATTAGCAGCGATCCTGCAAGCAGGACTGCTACTTTGGAAGAAATACGGATATTACGACTAGTTTTAGGACATAAGTATATAGGTAAGTTTAAGTATGAAAACAGCACACATTCTTAAAAGTTATACAGAAAAATCTTGTTACACTTTCCGTTTACGAGTTATATAAAGAGATGACACAACTATTGGATATGATAAACGAGAATATTTTTTCTACATCAAATAAATGTGCTGTACGTTTTCACTATGATTTTAATTAATACCTTCTTCATTCAAAAAAAAATTGATGTGCATTAATTTTTGTTCTATTAAATTAATTACAGGTTCTTAGTCATCTTGCATTACATGTGTTAAAGTTTATTAGTAATGAACTTTCGATTAATTCGTGTGATTTAACTTATTTAGACATGTTATATCAAATATTGTTTGATTTGTTGGTCACTTGTACACTATACGGTATGATTCTTACAACGCACGATAGTAATATATGTATATATATATATATAAAGTTTTGTATATTAAAAAATGAATTAATTATTAATTTCACAGTTGAATTGCACGATGTGTTCGAATCTGAAACATTCATATTCCTAGTGTTTGAATTGTGTAAGAATGGAGAATTATTTGATTATCTTACAGATGTGGTTACTTTTTCCGAGAAAAAAACTAGGTTTGTAATATATTTTAGTTTTTTTTTTATTATATAACAATTTTGTACCTACTATAAAACTAACTTCTGTGAAGATGTTGAATAATTATGTAATTTAATTATGATAAAATGTCTGCGTGATAATTACACGAAGAGACAAAATTAATTTACTATCTTAAAATATAAATCCAGTGAACTTAATTAGTAGGGCTTAAGGTCAAGAAAAATGAACAAAATAAAGAATATGAGGTGCAACGATATAAATGTCAATTTTAGTATTCAGTTTTAATTAGTAAGTTCAGCAATCTACTGATTGAATAAGAAAAGTTAGTATATGATAAGTAGAAATTACAACCAGTTTAACATAAAAGTCCATGGGAGGATTACTACTATCTGATTTTGTAAAAATAGATAGAATAATCTGTTATTAGTTCTATAATAACGGTGCACCAATCATAAAGTCATATCTGCCTGCGATAAAGATACAAATAAAAAATCGTATAATACTACTGTTTTATTTAACATGTAATATATTTGAATTCTACAAAGTGAACTCAAATCGTAATAAATGTACAAATAATTGCGACAAAATATATAATTATTGTAAGAAATAGGTTGTCACAATATTATTTTTTTTTTTTTTAAAAAAAGTCGTTTATACAAATTTTGAATGTAGAATGTTTCTATGATTTCCTGTTATCTAATAATGAATACATACTTTATTTAGATATGTTATGCGTCAGATTTTCGAAGCATTAGATCATATTCATGGCCGAGGAATTGTACATCGTGATCTTAAACCGGAGAATATTTTATTGGATGATGTGTTGGATATTAAGATTACGGATTTTGGATTTGCTCGTGTACTAGAGCCGGGTGAAATACTTTACGGTAGTTTGAAATTATAATAAAATAATAATATACTTTTTATCTCTTTAATAAATACTAAAACCAGTTTTTAATTAAAAGCGGTATTAATTAGTCGAATGATTTTTAACATACTTGATTGTTACAGATTTATGTGGAACTCCAAATTATTTAGCGCCAGAAGTACTACAAGCTGGAATGTATGAAGATTCGGATGGTTATTCTTTTCCCGTTGATATGTGTGTACATTTGTTGGGTTTGTTTATTCTTATATAAATACAGATTCATAAATTTTTCAATTACAGTTTTAATATCGACAGTAGTTATGTTAGCTGGTAAACCCCTAAGTATCATTTTAACGAATTTATGTTCCTTTAGTGTAAGACCTTCGAGGTATATTCGGGGAAATGTGTTAATATATGTCGCAGAATTTTCTGATATTAATTTATTAATCGCGCTTGTGTTTATTCATTTGACTTTTTTAGTCGTAGGGTGAAATCAAAATTATGTTTTTTATATTGTTGGGTCAAGTATTATGTGATATAGTACATTATTAAGAGATTGGGACATGTGTGATTTTAGTTAATTAAAATACGAACAACCTGCGAAACGTGCTATATATTGTTAGTAACTAAACTGTTACTTATTAACGACGTATCACTATACGATTGTGTTTTTATTATTATATTTTTCTATTATTTTTTTAGTTAATTTGTATAGTTTCTAATTATATTTCCGCCGTCTATTTGTTTTAGATTTATTCATTGTTTTTATTTAAATTAAACATCGAAATAATTAAACAAACACAACTTAAAAAGTATCATTTTGTTTCATTCGTCACCGACTGGATTAAAAGCTCCGTGGCAAGAAATCCAGTAGAAACTGGTGGTTTGGGATGATGTTACTTTCAACTATAACTGTGTCGTTAGTTGTTTCGATCTATTTCAAAAACTTTGGATAATATTGGCAATAAACTAATGGGTCTGTATGAAGGTTTGTTGGGTTTTGGAATCAGAATTATATCCGTCACTTTCTACTGAGTTGGAATGTATTTCAGTTTTAAAGTGAGATTTAATAGTGTAGTAATAAAAACATGTGCCTTGTATGGTAGCTCTTGCAACAGTTTACCCTTAATGTTATCTAAGCCGGGTGCTTTAACTGGGTTTACAAGGTTTTTAATTGTATATTTGGTATCAGAGGATTTAAAGAAGGGAACAGGGTTGAACTGGTTCTTTTAGGTAGTTTGCAATGTGTTTTTCAAACTCAGAATTACTGTTTGAATTTGCGCAGAAGACATTAGTTAGATGTTCGGCAAACACGACTGCCTTCTCAATATTTGTTCTTGCCCAAGATGCATTGGGCTTTTTAATTGGCGTCTAGACCATTGTGGTCTTTTGAAAGCTTTTATTGACTTTTATAAGGAATATTGGGTGTCTGCAGATGGTGTTAACTTTGAGAGGTAGTTTTGAAGAGAGTCGTCCTTTAGTTTAGCGATTGCCTGTTTTATGGATTTGCAAGCCTTATTGAGTTCTCCCTTGAACGCTGGGCATTTGCTGTTTTGTCACTGTTTTCTAATTTTCCTTTTATTTAAGATCATTTTTTTTTTAAATAACAGATGGCTATTTGTTTACATATTTAAGAGAATGTGTTGTTAGTGTTGTCCTGTAAGCAGCTACATGTATTATGACTATAAAATATTCCACCGCATTATCTAGTTCATCGCCGTTTTTTATGCTAATTTTTAAATTAATGTTAGCATTAATCAATCGTCTAAAGCTTTCCCAGTCTGTTTTTTTCTTTTTTGTTATAAACCGGTACATCATTTTGCTTTGTGATATGATTGTCGAGCTTATTGTAGCTATGACAGGTGAGTGGTCAGATAAAGTCATAACTTGATGATATGCTGATGTAGTTATTTCTTATTCCTTTACTAATAAAGAAATCTAGAAGATCCGGTAGTTTGTTTGTCTGTTGGCCAGTAAGTTGGTGTTCCGGTACATACAGTATCCAAGTTGCTTAATATGATACTCTTGAATAGATTTCTACCTTTGGTAGTTGTCAAGCGTGATCCCAACTGAGGATGCTTGGAATTGAAGTCTCCAGCGATGAATTTCGGACTAATTGGCAAATTTGGGTCTGTGAGATAGTGTGTTTACGCGAACACTATATTGCGGAGACAGTTATGGGTTGTGTCAAGTTGTTGATTTCAATTACGGTAGCTTGAATGAAGTCTTTTTCATATTTTGTAAGTGAAGTCTTTTTCATATTTTGTAAGTGTGGTGTTTTACATTATCGCGTGTTAGAACATCTGTGACTCCCATAGGCAGACCCATCTGGGTGCAATGTATTATGTGTGTTTTATTTTGGAATGTTGAAGTATGTTTTGTTTGTAAGATGATGAGCTTCAGCTATAAGACAAATATCGATCTGATTTAGTTTTAATATATGTTTCAGTTCCTGTTTATGCTGACAAAATCCGTTGGCATTCTAGAGCACTATGTTTATAATGTCAATCACTTGGACAATAATGTTGAATATATTGGAGAGTAGTGATTTTATAAATTATAAACCAAACAAAATATAACTCAGTTTAATTACTATTAATCTTTTTATTGCGCAAAGACTTTCGACAATTACGTCATTTTCAAGCGTACACAATAAACATTATTAAACATTACATATATAATGTTTATTGTGTACGCTTGAAAATGACGTAATTGTCGAAAAGCTTTGCGCAATAAAAAAATTAATAGTGATTAAACTGGGTTATATTTTGTTTGGTTTATAATTTGGACAATAGTTTTGGGATTAGAGTTGTTAGCAAGTTTATTAGGTTGCTAATCATTTCGGACTGTTTTTGTATGAGTGCTTCTATTCACAGGAATGATTGTTAGATAATCTCAACTATACGGTTGATTTCCTGCTGATTTGAATTTAGCTTGATTGAATTAACAGCATTTGAATATGTGGTAAATTTATTTTGTTGTCTCGTTTGTGAGTTTGGTTGTGGACTAATCAAGTTTGGTGTAATTGTTGGTGTTTTATAAGCAGTGTGATGTTCATTTTTTTGATTTAGGATTTCCTCGTAGACTGTCCATCCAAGATAGCTAGCCGGATGTGGTCCACCACAGTGAACACATGTTGCTGCTTGTTTTTGTATACAAAGATGGTCGTGTTTCTCTCCACACTTGACGCATACAAAATTATTACAATATCTCCCCATTGTTGGCAACGCATGCGTTGAACTACTGTATTCTTTTTATTCGGAGGCTCCACTTTTATCAGAGCATTGTTGATGGTTGTAATGTTGTAAATTTCTTGATTGTTGTCGGCCGGCTCCAGGTCAATGAAGAACAATGAAAGCTGTATTTTAGTAGTTTTGTTATTATTTGGGAATTTTTGCAAATATTGGTTATGTTTCTCACTTCATGTGCATAAGTTTCTATGACCGTTTTTATCTACTCCACTGACATTGTATGGTGAAGATTCCGAAATACAACTCGAAAAGCTGTTGCTTCGGTTGATAAAAATGAAATTTGTAGTTTCCGCTTTTGAGGTATTTTATTATAGCTCTATACGTGTCTATCCAACGACGACATTTTTATTTGATTATTGTTTAGTATTTTGTAATAAAATTGTTTTAACTTAATATTCGTGGTAGAATAGGAGGCTGTTTTGGAATTTTCTTTTCTTGTTTTTCTGTCATAAGTGCTTGCTCTGGCTCGCTATTATGGGTGCCATTAAAGTTAACTAGGTTGTTATTGCTGTCTAAATTTGCGAGGAAGGCAAATCGATTTTTAGTTATTGTGTCCTTTTGGTTTGGTTCTCGAGAGAAGGGATTTATGTCTCTTTGCCTTTTCCAGCGACTGACTTATGAGTCTTACGCAGTAACGGACAAGTTAAAGTGAAAGAACAGCGATAGAGTATATACCACGAACAGTATAAATACATAAAGTGTACGTAGAACACAGTGCCAAAATTTCCTGCGCACAGTGCACGCGTCGAAACGTGGAAACCGGTTCACACAGATTAGAAATGAGACTCTTTGATGTATAAAACTATTATCATTTTTCATTCCTTTGCAATTCAATAATTTTTTGATCAAAGTAGATTTGGGCGTATATGTATCACCACGAACTTAAATTTTATATGCTTATCACTGTTTCAAATAACGGTTTAACGATTTACAGTTTTCATGAATAAATTGAATTTTAAAGTATTGTTTTGTATCGATTCCGCCATTAGAACAATATCATCTGCATATATTAAGTTGTTTATATATTTACCATTAATTTAGAAAGAAAGAAAGAAAAAAATTGTATTTGCTATTTGTAGGGTACAGTATAAACAAACATTAAAATTATATAATATCGTTCCGGAAAAAATGAAATTCCTTGATACACTTATTGTTAATTATAAATACAAACAAAGAATTAAACTAGAATTACAATGTTAAAAAAAATTACAGGAAAAAATTCCACAAAAACCTGCATCTTAAAAATTAAAAGGACAAATGAAATAGCTTACTCGTTAACTAACGATGAGAGTAATATAAGTGATTAAAAATAAACAGCTGTGTGAATAATAAAAATGCACAAAATAGAGTTAATGTAAGTAGAATGCTGGGATTAACATTAGACAGATATACTACTCAAGTAAAATATGTTTTATTCGTCTGTGTTTATATTTTTTGTACCTGTGCCGTAGAGACTGATAATTAACGTCAGTAGACCTGGAGCACGTGTTAAAAAATTTTCTTGTATTCACCTTTATTGTTTCTTCTATATATAGGGATAATTTACTATTTCGTGCATTGTTTTAATGCGTGTAAATCTAGGCTTGTTAAGAACTATTCTAAGGCAATGATTTTGTAATCGTTGAAGTCTGTTAATGTTACTTAAGCTGGTGCTAGACCAGACTGGGCTGGCGTATAAAATTGTGGGCGATATTACCTGCTTGTAAAGTAAGAGTTTATTAATTGGTAACAGTGTAGATTTCCTGTTAAATAATGGAAATAGTACGCTCATTTTTTTGTGTCCTCTGCATATAGATTCGTTTACATGTTTTGTAAAGGTCAGCTTACTATCTAGTGTAATTCCTAAGTAACGAATGCTTGATTTCCAATCTAGGTACTGATTTTTAATTTTAACGTAACTATTTATGTTGGGTTTCCGTCTCGTAAAAAAAATTGTTTCTGTTTTACTATCGTTTAATTTAATTTTCCACTTAAAGAAGAATTTGGATAGTTTTGCAACGTTAGTCTATTACTGATGGTATCAATGCGATATGATGAAGTCATTATAGCAATATCATCAGCATATAGGTTGATATTAACTTCCTTCATGCTGATGTAAATAATAAAGAGAAATGGTCCAAGGATGCTTCCCTGAGGTACTCCTGCTGTTGCGTATCTAATTTTTGATTTGTGATCCTTAATTTTTACGTAAAATTTTCTATTTGTCAAATAAGATTTAATTAAAGAGATCAAATGCCATGGAAATTTGTATTTGATTAGCTTGTAGAGAATGCCATTATGCCACGCGGTATTGAAGGCTTTTTCAATGTCTAATAATGCTAATCCACTATGTTTGCTTTTATTAGAATTATCGGCAATTTGGTCACATATTTTAACTAACTGTGTAGTAGTACTTAAGTTAGGGCAAAAGCCATATTGGAAGTTGTTAAGGATTTCATTAGCATCGCTATATTTTCTAAGTCTAATCAGCAACGTTTTTTCAAATAATTTGCTAATATTACTAATCAGACTGATAGGTCTGATATTCTTCATCAAGGAAGCATCCTTGCCCAATTTTGGTAGAGGCGAAGTTACAGATAGTCTCCACGACACAGGATAATAACACAGCCGAAGACAAGAATTAGATACCATTGCTAGAGCGACTATGCCTTTACGAGGTAAATTTTTGATCATTTTGACACTAATTTTATCATGACCAGTAGAGTGTGTGTTTCTGAGGGTTCTGATGCACATCTTGACTTCTTTAGGTGACGTTAAGTCATCATGTTTCAATGTCACTGTGATATTTGCTAACAAAGTGTTTATTGTTTGCTTTACTTTACGCTCGTGGTAGTGCGTGGACATTGTGTCATTCTGAGCATGTGTATTTTCAAAGTGATCAGCTATCATATCTGCTTTCGCTTCCGTAGAATATGCTACGTTATCTTCGCTTCCAGGCATAGAAATAGGTGGCAAGTATGTTTGGCCCCTGAAAAAATATTTATTTATTTTCCGAAGTTGGTTATTGGTTTGCGAGACATTACTTAGATATCTATTGTAACGATAGTTTTTCTTTTGAGATAGTCTTTTTTTTACTAAATTTTTTAGTCTATAGTAAAGTTGTTTAAATTTATATGTATTTCCGTTGTGGCACCTCTGGTACAGTTTCCTGTAGTAGTTTTTAATTTCAATAATTTTTAATGTGCTAGAAGGTATCGAAGGTTTTACATCGTTTCCTGTAATTAAAGGCATGGATTTTTCAGCTGCACTTAGTATGGTATAGTTAAGATATCGTATGAAGCTATCAATATAAATAGGATTTTGAACGGTGGTTGGAATTTTAATTTCATCTTGCATATATTGTTGATATTTCTTCCAGTTAGCCTGGTGATAATTAAATTTTGATTCTGTTTCAGCTTGTTTAACATTGCCACCAAGAGAGAACATAATAGGATTATGATTAGAAGACAATTTACTGACTGATATTGGGTCTGAAACATCATAATAGTTTTTAGTAAGGATCATATCGATAACGCTAGGTTTAGCACGTGGATGTCCCGGAAAAAAGGTCGGTTCATATGGAGTTTTTATTTGCATGCTCAAAATTGAGGATAGAATTAATAAATCGTTACCTGCCCTGTTTTCACTGTAACAGTTCCAAGCACGATGCTTAGCATTTAAATCACCTATTAATAAAACCCTCTCAGCGTATTTCATTAGAACTTTTATTTCACTTTGAAAATTTGTCGGTTTGATCGGTGGCCGATAGACAGCGAAGATAACGAGTGATTTGCCACCAATTGAAATTTTAGCTCCAATTGTTTGTATATGTTTAATTGGTGGCGCAGGAACTGGTTCACATAGTATATTAACATGAATAAGTAATGCAACTCCACCGCTTCTGTTTGTTTTGTTATTACGAAAAATTTGATAGTTCGGTATGATCAACTGTGTACTATCTACAACTTTCGTTTCAGAGAGTGCTGCAATCTTCACGTTATTCATGTACATGAAGTGATTTAATTCTAATATTTTACTTGTGATAGAATTTGCATTTCAACCGATAATATTAATCCCATTGCTCATCATTAAAATAGAAGTGAGTTAAAATTTAAAGTTAGTCGACTACGAACGTATCAGTGACACATTCAATAATCGTTGTAATAATATGGAAAATATCAGATTGACAATTAGTTTTTAGCTTAGCGACAATGTTTCAATATTTTATTTAGCCCTATTGTTTTGCATAAATCAAATAAGAAAGTAAGGTCATTACTATTATTACTAATATTACTATTATTATTATTATTATTATTATTATTAGAATTAATGCTATTGATACTTTGTCTGGACACAGCTTGCGTATACGTACGCGTAGAGTTATTACTGCTGTTATTAATATTGTTGATATTGTTGTTACTTGTAGATTTACGATTATTACTGTTACTTAATATAAATTTATTCACAGTATCAGGTGATACGATAGTTTTTTGAAAGTTTAATAAGTTTCTATTATTTAATTCCGGACCGTTACCACGCGATTTTTTATTAATTATGATTTGTGATATCTTATTGTATACAGTACAGTTTTTAGAGTTTGCAGTGTAGTTGCCATTACAATTTGCACATTTTACTGTATTTGGATTAATACAGTCCTTAAAGTAGTGCGGTCCGCCGCATTTTAAACATTTACTTTTTTTGTAACAGTTATATGCCACGTGTCCAAATCCTAAGCACTTGAAACATTGAATAACAATGCAAACCGTATAACGGGCGCAAACATTCAATTAATTCGTTTATACTGTTGTGTACACTCTACCACTGCTATCTAAACCAGTTCGCTCTCTCATACGTTTGCTGTTCAATGTAGTCGCTTTGAGAAATTTTCGCTAACGTCAATTATGAAACACCTTATACATATATATATATATATATATATATATATATATATATATAAGTGTGTGTATATGCATACGTATTTTCAACGTGTAATAATCGATATTCAATGTTTTGTAAGTTTTATAAAGTGTGATCTTTTAACTTTTATTCTGAAGTTAAATCTTATTTTAAGGGTCCTTGTTTAAATATTAGTTTACATTCATATACCGCGATAATTATGAAAATATACTTCCTGCGTAATTAAATTTATAATGGTGAAAAATTCGTTAAAGTTTTCGTATCTAACTGATATTTCTCTGATTGTTTTGAGTGTAATTAAACATAAATTTATGTATTCGATTATGCGTGCAGTACTCATGGCCATTCAAGAATGTATTGTACACTAATGCTAAAAGTTTTATTAAAATTTAACAATTTTTACGCATATTAAAAAAAAATTTATGAAATTACTACGTTACTTGAAGAAAAAAAAATAGGATTCCATAATCGTTTTAATTATTTATTATCGAACAGATTTGAAAAATGTAACATTTGTATGTTAATATTAGTGTAACTTTATTTTAATAACATATTTATATGATTATTTAATGAAATTTAATTGTGGATTGTGTTGCAGGTGGGCTTGTGGCGTTGTCATGTATACTCTGTAAGTATCGTATAATTTGAATATATTTTTGCTTAAAATTTGATGTTTCCTAATTTTTTAAAATAAAAAATATGCAATTCGAATAAAATAATTTTAATTCGGTTTTGAAAAATTCTCTCTGTTAAGAACAATCATTACACGCTTTTCGCAAAAATTTATATAAATTAATTAGAATTTAAAAAAATGTCTTGAAAAAAATATCTCATTTATATATATATATATATATATATATATATGTATATATATATGTGTGTGTATGTGTGTATATACTAGAAGTTATCCACGGCTTCACCTGTATAAATATTTTTTTTAATACCATATCGCTGTCTCTTACTTTGAACAGATTTATATATTAGTATAGTAATACGTGTATATATATATATATATATATATATATATATATATATATATATATATATATATATATTGTCACGCCCCTACCGCAATTAGTATAGTATATGTATACATATACAACTTTGAATTATTGTAATTTCTGTCCTATTTGTGACATCAATGTGAAACAAAGCTTAGAACGAATCCGATAATATAGGCTATAAACTATGCTCATTTCATCATTATTGCTTTAATTGAGTTAAATCGGAGAGAAAGACATACAACAATTTTATAGATTTTCTGTTTATGTGTGATAGAAATAGCCCAATGCAGTGATTATAACGAAAATATTCGCACATCGTAGATAGACACTACAGTTTTATATATTAGAATATGTAGTTTTAATGAAAAGTCATTTTTCGTAATTGATAAATTACAATATACATTCGACGAGTGATCGAACCCAGACAGATGATTTTTCACGTAAAAACGTTTTTTTTTTTTTTTGTATATTTGTGAAATCATATAAATTTGAATAAATTAATTTGTGTATAAGTTGTCATTGTGGTTGCCTTCTATTACCACTATTAATATGCAATTCTTTTGCTTTATTTCAGCCTAGTTGGATGTCCTCCTTTTTGGCATAGGAAACAAATGATCATGTTAAGGCACATAATGGAGGGGAAATACGACTTCAGCGCGCCAAAGTGGGCTGAAATATCAGGTATGTAATGACAAGTATGTAGCACATTTTATATTGTAATTTTAAAGAAAAGTTAATAAATTGATATTTTAATTCCCTTTTATCTTTATTTGGAAAAACATTGTGCAGCGATACACGTAAATGAATTAGCGATATGGAATATAATTAAAGCAGTACGCGAGGTTTAGCCTTTATGTTTTAGGACTTTACACACTAAAACTGTCATCATGGATAAAACTACAGCTGATATATTTAATTTATATGGTTCTGATCCATATTTCATATATCTACCTGGTATATTATAATGATCGGAAACTTGAAAAACTGTAATATTATAATGCGCCTTCTCTAGGTACTTATCCAGAAAACAATACAATTGTCTCGTAATTGTTTTAATATCTATAATTTTACTAATGCGCATTTTTATATCGATTCAAGTGCAGATAAATTTATCCAATAAATAGTATCGTCTGTTTCATTGTGCGAAGGTGGAACTTTCAGAACGAGCTTTGAGGCTTTCTCTTAGATAGCAAGTATGTGTAAAATGAGCACACTTGTTGATCAGCGTTTGAGGACGATGAAGTATGTATAATCTTGAGTAGTTGTCGCTAAAGTATTTAATCCCTCGCATCCGAATATTAAACGATGACATTACAGCGATATCCTTATCCTTTTATTAGTTAAATTAAACAAAGGACATAGACTCGTGTTTTATCAGCTTTAGATCATTCTAGAGTTGATTTTATATTGATCAGCATCTTACTTTCATGGTTTTCTAGTGATAGTAATTGACGGGGTAAACGCAAGTGGATCGGGGAAACATGGCGGTTTACAAGCATATTATAGAACAATCGTAGCGCGTGTAGGTGAGAAGACGGATGTTTAATTTATCGCTAACACGGTGATTTTTCCTCAAACTATTTTAGATAGAATAAAAGCACAAGAGCATAGATAAAAAAACATATATGAGAAATATGAACTCGACGTATTGCTGGATTCGTGAATATTATTATCGGCAGAGAATTTAATTGTTTTCATATAATTTTTCCGATACTTTGAACATGGTAGGAAGTTTAATTGTTTTATATATATATATATATATATATATATATATATATATATATATATATATATATATATATATATATATATATGATATTTTGGAAGTTAGGAAGTAGGGTAATCGGTCTGTAAGATATATCTTCCGGTAAGCTTTTTAATTACTATTTTGGTGTCAATGGAAACTGGGCGTTACTATTTCAGTTATACGTTATCAATTTTTTACACGTAAAATTATACATATTGTTATCTGAAATAATTAAAAAATTACTGCAGGAGGTGAAAATATGAAGTAATATTTCGTGCATAATATTGTTTTTTTAGATGACCAGATAATTTTTAATGAGTTATATAAATATTTCTAAAATTGAAACTTTTAATGTCAGATAAGTATGTCTATTTTTATAAAAATATACGTTAAAGTTGATGTACCGTATAGAGGACATTGTGACTGATGAAAGAGTTAAAAATTTATTTTCTTTCATAACTTAAAGCTAATTATACATAAACCTTAGCAACTCCAAATATGTATAATTACAAAACTTATAATATACTTTTGAAATTATTTAAAGAAAATAATGCAGGAAAATATGAGAAAAAACAGACACACTGAGGAAACAAAAATTAATAAATATTTTACTTGTGATTAAATAGTTTCTAGGACTATTTGTTTTTAAATATGCGCAAAATATATATTAATTCTTCCTGATGACATTAGTGTCTCGTAAGAAAATTCCACTATATATAATTTACGTTCTTAACTTATGGGTTAATTTTTATTTAAAGGCACACATAATTAATATCTACTACTTAAATAATACTTCGCCTTGCGTACTAACAGTAAAAATAATTTCGTTATAGAAGTTGATATTTTATTTAATTAACGTAAACGTTTTGCTAATGCAATTTCAATATATTTTATTCTTTTTTTGACAAATATTCATGTCTTATGACATAGCAAATAAAGTGTTGAATTAATTTATACGTAATGTTTACTGCGTGTGCTTGATAATAACGTAACAGTCGAAAAACTTTGCGCAAATAAAATAGTTTTATAGTGATTAAAATTGTGTTATTATTTTGTTTTATTTATAATAGCAAATAAAGGTTTATATATATATATATATAAATAATATCAGACAAATAATACCAAATGATTATAATACACGATGATATTTTGAACGGTGTTCAGTATCATATATGCTCAAGTTCATACGTAAGCTTTCGCAGCGAGATGTATTCTAGTATAGATTATTTTATTGTGATAAAATATTAAATATACTTTTTTAAAATACTTGTTCTGAATTTAATACGCGTTGATTTATTTAAATTCAGATTCGCCAAAAGATTTGATAAACAAACTTCTTGTGGTAGATCAACACGTTCGTTTAACAGTTCAAGAAGCACTTCAACATCCATTTTTCCAGATAATGGTAGGTTTCCTAATAATTTTAATTATTTATACGTTTTGCTAATGCAAATTTCGATATATTTTATTGTTTTTTATATATATATATATATATATATATATATATATATATATATAAATGATATCAAATTAATAAATCTAAATTATTTATACTACACGATATGATGTTTTAAACGGTGCTCAATATCGCATATGCTCGAGTTCATACTTGATAAAAAAATAATAATAATATAAAACAGACATAGATATCGTATTAAAGATATTTTTCGATGATAATAATAAAAGTAATATTTCTCTTCCTCGTGCATATATAATTAACGAAAGAAATTAAATCTGGTTTTATACAACTTTGTGTTTTGTATTACAACGATTTTACATTTTAATATTAATAAATTTGTACAAAGTAATTTTATTTGTACGTAATCGAATTTAGATGTGGGATCAGGATGTTGGACCTTTGAAGAAGACGTTAAGTTTAAAATCAAGAAAATTCAGTATTATTGCTCAATTAGCTACTGTAAGTATTTAGTCGATTATGCGTTTAAAATTAAAAATATATAAAAAAAATTAATGCATCTTGTAATTTGTAGTTTATGTATCGGTTTTGTAATTTCTTGTACGTCCTTTCTTCATATAACCACATTTGAAATTTAATTTTCTAATTCACGAATAATGCGATATTCAGTTTATCTGTTACAAGAACAAGAACGTATATATATATATATATATATATATATATATATATATATATATATATATATATATATATATAAATTGAATAATTAAATTGATATACATAAGTGAAAATTATTTATATATACCGGGTAGTGTTACCTTTCATACGAGAATTATATATGATAGATTATTACCAAAGAGTAAAAGAATTCATGAAAGTACATTGAATTACAGTAGAAAAAAAAAAGTTTTCAAAAAAAAATCTGCTACAAAAGACATACAATCCTTATATATAAGCATAGATATATGGATACATAGTAAAGTAAATTGTTACAAATAAAATTGTAAATTTTATATATCAACGAAAAATCTTTTAATGTATACAGATTAGGCTTCAGTCATCTATGTTTTGTATTTTTAATATCTTAATGATAATGATTCATAATTTTCCTATTGGTCTGATATCGATAAATTAGTTACTGATGCTATAGAAATGGTTTGAATATATATGTGCAGTATCTTGTACACAGGATAATATATCTTCCATTTTTTTTTTTTTTTTTTTAAATTTGATATACCTATATGTATTTAATATAATTCGAGAACAGTTATTTTGAATTATTTGAAGCATGAAGTTTTGAGTACATATGATTCCAAACAGGACACGCATGGGCGAATAAAGGATTTATATAAGCTGAGTTTATTATTTATGCTTATTTTCGATTTTTTATTGAATAATGTTAAATACAAAACATTTCTTGTTCTCGCTTTGTTTATATTACGATTTATACGACTTTCGAAATTAATTTTTTTGTCTAAGATATAACACCTAAAGTTTTAACTTCGTTTTTCCAATTTATAATAGAATTATCCAACCTAATTCCATTAGTAATTAAGGATCTTATTCTCAAGAAAATTATCGCTTCAGTTTTAGAAGTATTCGCAGTAAGTTTCCATTTGTTTAGAAAACTCGGTGAAGCTCTTTTGAAGTCGATTTGCCTATGGCATTGATTCTATAAGATGACATGTACACAGTGCGATATCATCAGTGTCGAGTATTGTATTTACACCCCTAAATTATCCGTTACCTTGTTTGTATAAATAAGTATTACCATGTTATTTAAACTAAGCTAAATTTAATATTAAACTTACTTTAAAATAAGTAAAAAAAAAAATTGCTTTAGTGTACGTGTACGCGTTATCGAGCTACTGTCTAAATATCATCTGATTATTATTGTTTTTCGAAGGCTTTAAAAAAGAACCCGTTTAATGCGCGCAAGAAATTTAAATACGCTATTATGTGCGTTCAAACAGTTATTCGGTTGAGTAAATTACGTTACGGACCCGTGATAATAACCGCAGAAATGGCAACTACCGATCCGTACGATAATAAATATTTGCGAAAGGTATATACTGAAAATTATTTTAATTATGTAAATCGTTTTAAATTTTTGTATTACCGACGTTACCAGCTCCCTATGATGGAAAATACGTCATTACTGTCATCTCGTTAGTTATAAAATGTGCTGTCCCTGTTTTTTTTTTCAGGATACGTAGGACATTCGCGTGTTTTCCATCAAAGGACATTTGCATAATAAACGCTATTACAAAAAAAAAAAAAAAGATATTAAATTGATAATTTCCTTTGTACACGGTGCTGACTTTAAAACACGAAATAAAATTAATTCGTTAGTTATACGACTTAAACATGTATTAAAAATCCGTTTATGTCGATAATACTTTTAAGAGACTAAACTACATCGTGATATCTATACAACTTTTGTGTTACACGAAAATTTAATTATTGTTATTAGTAGTATATTTTAATTGAAATATATTGGAGACTACTTCTCTATATTTGATCCTTGAATATGTGTCTCTCGTCAAAATTTAATTGTGATATGTGCGCTATTTCTGACGAAATAGTAAACTATGCAATTTTGCATCGTATACTCGTGATTGGCATTGTCTTTTAAATAACTCTTTAAATAACGCATTATCAATTTTTACACAAAATTACACATTTTGGATATTAAAGAAAATAAGTCGGGTAGAGGCGAAAATATAAGGTTGTGTGATGTTATTTTTAGATGTTATACAGGATTGAAACGTTTAATGTCAACCAAATATCATCCTCCATTATGAAAATATATATTAAAAGTTTATTTACCGTATAGAGAGAACTGTGCGATTGAAAAAACGGTTAATTTCTGTTGTATCAATTACGCTTTATGTAAACTCTGTCAATTGTGTTTTGTAAATTATAATTCGAATTTCAAATTATACACGTACGGACTGGAATTCTACGCATCGGTCGGGTTGAAAAACTATAGAACGTATAATACATAATTCCAGAAACGCTAAATGAGATACCAAAAAGTATATTGAAAAAAAAAACAGAATAAAGTAACTGAAGAGAGAATTAAAACAATGGATGCAAAATTAAGAGAATGTAAGTAGCCTAATTTAGAATAATAATGATAAGTCGAATAGAAATGGAGATGCGAGATGCTAAATCTTCTTATCGTATAACCATCGGTTATATATAATTACACAAAATATTCATCATAAGTCTAACTTTAAATTTGTTAGCCAGTCTATGGCTCCGTCATTAAGATTGTGAACATCGTCTAATGTTAAACCTACAGGTGTAAATTCACTACAGTCTTCTAATATATGCTGCATTGTTTGTCTTGGATTTCTGCACTGGTACGCAGCAGTTGTCGTTATACCCCACTTCTACATTCCCTATCCGGTCCTAATTCTATTGAGTGTCTTCCATAGTTTCCTAGATAAATCCATTCCTTTAATTTCACTCTTCGGATCGGTAACTAAATAGGAATTTGTTGTATGTTCTAAATTCCTTTCCCATGTCATTTTCCATTTATTAAACTCTTTCGTATCTTCTGCTAATAATTCAACCATTGTCCAAGGTGATTTTCTGGATTTTAATTAATTAAAATTCAAAAAAATGACACGCTAAATGAATAACTCTAACGTCGCCTAATTGATGGAGGTAATTGAAATAAGATATGTAAATAACAATATTGTGAGAGTGTAACTGAGAGTGATAATGTGTACAGAAGTGAGCTACGATTGAGATTATGTAGATATGCGAGTGCGTGCGGATTAAAATTCTTAGCATTATAAAATAATGTAAATTAAATATAGATAATGTAGATATTCGTTGACAAAGCTTAAACGTGTAGATTATGTATATTATGTATATTATATATAAATTACGTTTGTTGCGCTGGTTTATGTACTGCATGTATGCTACGTATTATCGTATACCGGTGTTTTTATGTATTATTGATTGTACAAATGTACGTTTTAAAAGCAATAATAATAATAATAATAAAAGTTATATAAACACTCAGAACTGGCAAAATACTTCGCTCTATGCTACATTATTTGACGACGCGATACAGTTTTCCGTACATTGCTACGAGGAAGTGAAAATCACCGGAAAATATTACCGAGAGAAAAAAAAACATCGCGACAAAATGTTTCGATGTCAATTTTACCCCGATTTATATCGGACAGCTGCTGTCGGACGATCTATGTATTTAACTATGCGGCATGACGATAACAATACAATTAGACTGTTAATTTCGAAATATTGAGTAAAATTAAATGTCTAATGCACTACAGATTAGAAAGTATGTACATTTCGGTGTTATAAGAACGTTGAAAATAATGGTAAATGAGGCTATTAAACATCGGATGATTCGGAAAAGTAGTGCGCAATTAAAATAAGATATAGAATCTTAATCTTTTCAAGTTGTTACATTATTAAATTTTGACATTTGTATTGGTCAAATAGTTTATATCTTTTAATTTATATGAATAAATTTCTTCTTCTTCTTAAAAAAAAATTATAAATTTTCTTAAGAAAACCTTTAGATAATTTTCAATCTATCTATATAAATGTTTTTGAGATATCACGCGTCAGCCGGAAAATAAAAAATTTTGTTAGCGCTAAAATTTCTTCTAATCGAAGGGTTAAGATTAAGATGTACGCTTGACGAATTTCTATATTTTCCTCTAATTTGTAGGAGGTCTTTTTTATAGATAATAGATGGATGTGCGTTTCAATTATACGGCCATTGGGTGAAGAAGGGCGATGAACAAAATAGAGCAGCTTTATTCGAGAATACACCGAAGTTTGATCTACAAGATTTATTCGTAACAAACTTGCCATCAACTGTTATATAGTATTTTTTTTTAAAAAAAAAAAAAAAAAACCTAAAAGGTACGTTTATTTTTCCGTTTTTAAATCCAAGATGATATACGTATGACCCGTCGCGTGTAAGATAATTAAGTTTTTTACATTGTTGCTTTTTGATTAAATGGAAGAAAAGTCGATTTTAATTTTTAGAGTGCTTAAATATCAGCTAATACGTATACATTTTATTATATAAACTTATCATTTTGCTTTTAAAGCTCTCTTTTTTTTATTTCAATGTTTTACTTTTCATATATATATATATATATCGTATGATTTTGTTATTTTTAACGCTAACAGAGTGCAAACTTTATGAAACGACCGCAAGTTATTGCTCAAAAATGTGGTTCTCAATTTTTATAGATTTTTGCTGTTTTTTGTCGAAATGAAAAATATGCGAAATTTTTTAGTTTTATACTTAGAGATAGATAATAACCAAAATTATAGAAACTGTGTTACATTAGTAATTTATTAGTAGGATAAATATACAGATTAATCGCGAAGACGGTATATTGTTAACTTTTTCAGTCGTACATCAATGTTTAATACAAAATTATACATGTCGGATTATGAAGTAATTTATGACTTCCTAAGTAATTAATTACTATTTCCAGATAGTCGTAGGTACATTTATGTAATTTCAGTTAAAAATCACTTTTTAACGCGCAATCACTAATTTTAATAGTATACGTAGGAATTAAAGACTTCTAAGCAAAATACAGTTAATACATAATTGATGGGTACAGTCTTACGTTTTTAAAAAGGGCATTTACGTATACATTGCAGAAAATTTCTCGAACAGTGCAAAGGAAAAGTAATATTTTGTGTATGGTACGGTTTTTTTTAGATGACTGCTGATAGTTTTTATTATGTTTATATAAATATTTTTAGAATTGAGTCATTTCCTGTCAACCGAATAGCTCCGATTACGGAAACATAATTTTTTAGCGTTAAAAAAGTATTGACTTGAATGGTTAATATTCACGCCACGGTGGTAACGGTGGAAGTTATTAATAATAAATATCGGCGGGGGGTCTAAAATAAAAATGAGTAGTTTCATATAGAAAAAAAGTTTTACAAATTGTTTTTTTTTTTTTGTTTACTATATTGTTGTTATTTTCGTTCACGAAGCATTATCTGAACATATTGGCGTAAATGTCGATGGTTATGGGATTAACAATTTACGTTAATGTCTTAATTGCATACGACAAACGCGAACTTCAATGGATGGTGAATAGGGTTAATGCGGAATCGGCCGAAATGGGCATATTGATAAATTGTAGAAAACTAAAGTGACCGTAGCTAGGTAACTGAAATCCAGAAAGTATCAACGTTAACAATGAAATTATTCGTCAAACTAATACATTTAAATACTTAGGATGTGACGTTAAATAGCGCATGGAACCCAGATTATGAAATAAGGATCCGAATTGAGCGAACAATCTTGAAAATGGGAAAAGTATTTACACCAAAATAAAACGCTTAAATGGACAACAAAATAGAGGCTGGTTAAATGTTATGGTCTCCTCCGTATATATGGAGTAGAAGCGTAGACAAATAAAAAATAGACGATAAATAAATTGAACGCCTTCGAGATGTGGCTTTAACGAAGGATGTTGCAGTTATCACGAACGGATAAGGTTTCGAATATAAAGATTTTCTAGCGATTAAATAAAAAACTAGAACTGTCGACTATTATAAAGAGACGGGATGTAGCGCATTTGGGCGATGTTCTGAGAAATGAAAGATATGACCTACTGCAAATTATCATCGAACGTCATAGAAAAGCGGGTATAAAAACCGGGTTTGAAAACATAGGTCTGAACACAGATCTGACAGATTAGAATCCAAATGGATAATCACCTATATCCATTGAATATACGGTACAACAAGAAGAAGAATCTGGCGATCGGGAAATTTTTCTTTATTAAATAAGAAAATAACAATGAAATTGTTTTCAGCGACACTTAAACAGTTTGCTTAACAACATAATATGACGATATATATATTTTTCTCGTTAACTGGAAGTAGGAATCTGTATAAATTATTAAAGGAAGAATTTTTTAAAAATATTGTAATTCCACGTTCTAAGTATATCTCGTGTACGTGTAACTTATATAAAAATAGAACAAGACCCCATATTACATGAAGTGTAGAAATGAGAAAAAGCTTAAAGGTAAACCTTTTTAAAGTAAATTCGTGTAATCATAGTCATTGGATAAAATCTGGCTTTAGTCTAAAAAGTGAAATATTTATATTTTCAATATATATATATATATACTGAATATATAATGAGGAACGCCTTAGAAGGCTTTAAAAGGAGACGTGAAAATAGGCGGATATCGAGTATCTAATCTGCGATACGCCGATGATACTGCGCTCATTGCTGCAGCTAGAAAAGAAATTATAGATTTACTGAACAGAGTAGAAATGGAAAGTAGAAAACTGGGACTTTTAATTAATATAAATAAGACAAAAATTATGGTAATAGATAGAAATAACAATCCTCAGAAGCTGAACACTATACAGGATATAGAAATTATAAATTCATATACATATCTCGCATCATTAGTAAACAGTCATGGCGGAAATGGACAGGATATTAAACGCAGAATAGTGTTAGCAAAAGCTGCAATGACGAGACTAAATAAAATTTGGAGAGATCATTCCATTACTCGCTCAGCAAAACTAAAAAAAACCTTTAGTATTTGCCATATTTACATATGGAGCAGAAACTTGAACATTACATAAGCAAGATAAACGAAAAATTGACGCCTTTGAGATGTGGATATGACGCAGAATGCTAAAAATTCCACCTCAATTCTAGAAAATCTATGGAACAGCTCCTTTATAATTCATGCCAATAGAAAATCTTGAAATATTATGGACATAACGTGCGAAAAAGCGAGAACTGGCCTAGTAAAAAGCCGTAGTAATCGGTCAGATAGAAGGAAAAAGAAGTAAAGCAAGACCTCCGACTCGATGGATAGATACTGTCACGACGCTTACTGGATTAACAAGAGTTCAAACTATATTGGAAAGCCGAAATAGGGTCGGGTGGAAAAAAATTATATCAGACGCATTAAAATAGAGGTCACGTTACTCAGTCATTAAGTTATGGATTTTGATGATGATGATGTGTGCGCACACGCTCAAAAGTGTATAAATATTTATTATTTTTCGATAATCAGTTTCATTAATTTCTACATATATTTTAATAAGTTTCGTAATCCACTTACAAAAATACGGAATATATATATATAAATAAAAATTAACAGTTTCATTGTTCCAGGAAAACCGAATAAAATAAAAATGCCCTTTACACAATATAGCATAAACAGTGCACTAGTTTTGCTCACCAGTGAGAATCCAAAGAAGCACTGCAAATATACTTTTTAATGTGCATTTTGTAGAACGTAATTTGTTAAAATATTTCCGTATTGCTAATATCTTTAAATAATGAATTTCATTTTAGTTTCATTTTTAAACGTCCATGTTTGTTATTTAGAAATAATTTTTAACGTAGTTCGCTTATTTAAAAACGGATATTGACGATGTGATAACATTTAAGTGTAAAAAAGACCGTCGCAATTAATTTTTACAAGTTTTTAACGGTAATATTTTTTTTTTTTGTAATTTTAAAATGCATTCTATTTATGCAGTTTTAAATTTTCGTATAGTCTGCAATAATTAGATGTAAATCGACTAACGATCGGGTAATTATTGTTAGCTTTACATATTTGAATGTGTATAGGTTTATACTAAAACGAGAAAATTAAGCGCCATCATAAGTTGGATGACAACGCGATTCCAAATCTCGTAATATTAGCAATAAATTTCATTTTAACGAGATGCCGATATACACATGGCGTTCCTTGTTTCATTGAGGACGAATATCGAATTAAATCATTATCGAATTTCAGGATGGAGTTTATGCAAGTACATACATGGGAGAACATTCCATAATAAAGACTGCGACAGCGATCACTAAAAACCAAACTACGTGAAAGGAAAATGTTAAAATCATTCGAAACAAATGTATTTAATTAAAAGACAGTGTCGCTTGAAATATCGCAAAAACAACGTAATTTTAAAATCTGCAGATTCTAAGGATATTTTATTTTTTAAAAAAAAACAGAGAACGAGAAGAAATAAACACCAAGAAAGTTTAAAGGATGACTTGGACTTAAAAAAAAAAAGCTTCTTAAACAAATTACGTACGAGGACGTTGAACAATATATGTAAAACTAGTTATTTCTTAAAATTAAGGAAATACTTCACTGTGGTTAGTATAAAAAGCGAAAATTATAAATAAATAAGATCGAAGCGATGACAATATTGTAAACATAAATTATATTCGCTCAAAGTATGAGAAAATTATACTGCAGTTAACAAGTTTTATACTACGAAAATATATTTGAAACATGTTCAGTAACGCAACGATCTTTCCGGTACATTCTCGTATGATGATATGGTGGAAATGATCTGGTGACCAATGGGAAGAATATGAAGATAATCAAAGGACACGATATGTTTATAATAGGTTTATAATGCTCAGGTCCATCACAGGGGTAACTAAGATAAATTGCCTGGGATTGGCTAACATTTGAGCAATCTTCCTTCTATCGGGTACATCCTGGAAGAGTTCAATGGTGGACACTTCGTACCACTGCGTCAAATTTTGAATCCACGTTATTCTTTTTCATCCGGGTGGTCTTTTACCAGCGTTCATTCCTTGCGTCATAAGGTGAAGCATACTATATTGTCACGGATGGCGCTTTATATGACCAAAATATTTTAGTTTTCGGTGTTTGATTTCTTTTATTATTTCTTTACACTTGTTTAACCGATTTAGCACTTCCAAATTCCGTATTTTGTTAGTCAATTTATCTTAAGTATTCAACGGTATATCCACATCTCAAAAGCATCCAGACTTCTTTCTGTCGCCTTCGTTAATGTCCAGCTTTCAGCACCTATAGTATATATATATATATATGTGTGTGTGTACGCATGTGCGTTATCTTTCGGCACGATCCTATAAATTAACATACGTTTCTACTTTTCATTCGTTAAAAAATACAGTGCTATCAACGAATTTCAGACACACATAATTATCGCTAATTTTACAAATAACAATAAGTAGGGGTTCACATTTACCTCTTAGATACACTTTATACGTCATACTTGTCATGCGCTAGATTTAAATTATAGTACATTTGTATTATTTTTAATATAAAGTCTGAAATTTATAAACCGAAGATCAGGGGCGTATTACCCCCAATGCCAAGAATGCCATGGCATAGGGCGGCAAATTTTGGGAGGGCGGCATGTAGGACCAAAAATAAATTTTGTTAACAAAAAAAAATAATTTTTTTAGTTTTAAATCAGATATATTTATCACAAAAAATACAAAGGAATTATTTTATAGTACAATTTTTCTTGACTTTCTTAAGGCGAATTCTTCGATCAAATTTTCAAAATTTTGTAGGTATAGAAACTTTAAAAATATATGACAATAAATTAATTGGACGGACATCATTAACTTTGCTAATAAACATCATGACTTTTTTCTATCAACTATAATTATTGAAACAGTGTAAAGTTTTCAAATGTAAATTATTTATTATACAGTAAATACAAAGATGGATTATTTTTAAAAAGTTTTTATTTTACTCATACCATAGACTTTAAATTTTTTATTTTTGTGTTTAAGAATAGTAAAACACTTTTCAGAAAATAAAATTTTGTAACCGAACCAACATATTTGAGTAACAAAATTTTGGAAAATCGATGGCCTTACATAGGGCGGCACCACTTGTGTGGCGTAGGGGCGACAAAAGTTGAAATACGCCCCTGCCGAAGATTGATGGGAGAACTTAATTTAGTTTTTTAATTTTGTTATTATTTAAATATTTGTAGAAGTACTGAGCGGATTTCGGGAAATATTTGATTTTTTAAAAATATTTCTCTATTTTAAGGGTGTCTAATCATATTTTTATCCGGGGGCTGATAATGAATTGTATATACATATTGTAAATACGCGAAGCATCCTACGTAAGAGTTCCCTTTCGAATATAACACGTGCTGTTTATTCGTGTGACTTGACCGTACTAATTAAAACTATGTCATTACTCATTAGTATTAAAATATTCCCTGCTTTGCAAACGTAAAAACACACACACACATACACTTCTTGTTAACTAATCAGTGTCGAACAGATTAAGTAATTAAGAATGAAAAATAAACGTAACAATACCGTTTGTTTTCACGCGGTAATTGCCTGTTGACTATATAGGATATTAATTTTTTAACATTACATAATGCGATAAAAAATCGAACTTATTTTTCTATTGAACCTGTTACATATTATATTATCAGCGCACATCGTTGGATTGTGAAATGTATTTACTTTTTTCTTTTTTCAATTCGTATAAAATATCTCATTTTAGAATAGGTTGGTAATAATAATTTTCGGTATAATTCAGTAGGCCCAGCTCGCGTATCACGTTAATACCTTGTTTACATATACGTATGCATAGTAAATGTCCTCTAGTGGGCACTCCTCACTTTTGGTTCTGTTGTAATCTCATTTTTTCTTTATTTCATATTAATATATATGTACGCGTGTATATGTAAGGAAGGAGCGTAAAAATCGTGTTTAGAAAAAATAATAAAAGTCATTAGCTTATTATCACGTAACGTATTGTACATAGTCGATGTATGGCAGCGCGAGATTTTTGTTGCATATACAGAGGTATTATATTATTATTTTTTTTTAAAGTGTGTGTGTGTGTGTGTATGTGTTGCATTATGATTAAACATCGGGTTTATGCGCGCCGTTAGTTTTATTTTATATCATTACAGCGGTGTATGTTTATATGTAATAATGTCGAGCGGTCGACTGCCTGTTATGTACAAGTTAAATATGTGGCAACACTGTTCGCGTTATTACGTACATATGGAATAGCGCGAATACAAGAACCGACGTAGAATCACATGGCTTGCTTCGATTGGCTGTTTGTTAACTTCTCGTAGACACGTGAATTTTTAGTTAGATGCAAAGATATCGGTTCCCGCTTTGAAGCACGTTCAGTTAAAACGTCGCGAGTCGTTCTATGAGGAGTGTGTTTTCGATTTTTCTTTATGATATTTTTTATTGCTCATTATTTTCAGGAATAAAATAAATTACCCGTGATCCATACTTTTTTTTTCATTTTCGGCTGCATAATTCTGCGTGGATCAATAATGCATGTTTTATTCCGTTCCAAAGCAAATGACGTTTTTCTGAAAAATTCGATTTATGGTCTACCGTGTGTTTAGACAAATGTCGGATTTTAATGTATAAGAGTCGTTTATATTTTAAACGAACGAAAAAACTTCCGCGATTTTTTTTTAATGAAAATGAAAACCCCAATAATATGTTTCGTTACCGTAGTATTCGTCATTGTTAATAGTCTACATTATTACAGAATGCACTCGTTCGTGTGAATTATACAACGAGGATAACCAATGACAGGGTGATCATGTTGAATTGCAGTAGGTGACCTTAAATGGATGTGGCTAAATTAGCCACATTCATTATCATCGTATAATATATATATAATATATATATACATTAAAATATGTCCTGCGGTGGATTGGAAGCCTTATTAGAAGCGGCGAAATTCGTAGAATTACAGGATAGCTTGAAAAATGGAGCTTTGTACGTCGTTGATGCACTTGGTAAGTTTCTTTAGAAATATTATATATTGAATATAAAGTGCATAAATGACTACTGATTTCAAGTATTGGTTAGCATTTTTTGAATGTATATTCGTTTTTGTTAATATTGTAAGAATAGAAATATTTGTTTTAAGTTATACACATCCATTTGGCGTGTTAATATAAATATGTACCGTATCAATGTGTAAATTTGGTATTGTGTTTATATATGCTAAAAACAGAATGTTTATTATTTAAAACGTGTATATATATATATATATATATATATATATATATATATATATATATATACATAATAGTTCTATGATACATGTAAATTGCGCTATTTTATGTTAAAAATGTCAACGTTAGAACGATAGTAAAAGTTATTGTAATGTATTGTAAACATTAATGACCTTGTACGATAATTATGTAAAATTTTAATAAAAATGATGCGGATAAGAAATTTCATTCTGTAGGTAAAGTACATTATACTAAAAAATAAAAATAACATTTCATTGCTTACAAAATAAGATTGTATTTTTTATGATATTTTTCTTCCATGATACGCTGTACTACGTGCTTAACGCCTCGTGTCAACCTCAGCTGTTTATCAGTGTCGCCACATACTATAGGTTTACTTTTGTTTCAAAGTGTTTCATTATCGATCGGATTTGTTGGGTGCCGTTTTTGTTTACCCTTTATTTGCGAATAATTACTTCGTATGTGTTTTATTTAATAAAAGAATGTGAAGTTTTTCTTTAAATTTAAAGATGTTTAGTTATTTTATAAAGTTTTAGTAGGTGAAATCTAGTTAACGAGTGGTTATTTTAATAAAAGGTTGGTATTGCTTAGAAATAAATATAATATTCTGCAATTTTCATAATTGGTTTAGTTTTGAGTAAATATCAGTTTTGATATGTTGAAGTTTATATATCAGGAATTATTATGAAAAATCGTCATCATATTTACGTATAAAATTCGTATTTTCTGTATTTATAATAATTAGAAATTTATGAAAGTTATCATAATAATACATTAATGAATAAGATAAAAGTTTCGTATATTTATTATTGTATATGTGAAATACAATCTTCTGCACAAAGACTAAATGCAATATTTGTTAAAGATAAATGAATGAAAGTATCGTTTTCCAATAATATAAATGTATATGTTTGGACATTTAGCTCATAACAGTTTTATAATTATTATTGAAAAGAATATAAAACATAAAAAACCGTATTAGTTACCGATCCGAATGTACGTTCATTTCTAAATTTTAGATTTATGCAAATTATGAGTTAAATAAATTTATAGAAACGTGTAAATAAAACAAGTTTTCGTATTTTTTATTAAACGAATAATATAAAGTAATTATTAAAATATATATTTCTATAAATTTATTTGAATAAATGTCTATACTTATGTTATATGGATATAAGAAAACGGGATTAACTAATTTTTCACGCTTAAACCGACAGTATTTAGTATAAATAATTGGTATTTTATAGTTGCAAAAGTTTTTATGAGTTATTTTTATTAGTTTCATCTTAAAATACTTTGTTTATTTTCGTTATTACGGCTATCACCTTGTTTATTTGATAAAATTAATTATAGAAAAATTGCGTTAAAATACTGCTCGAAGAGAATTTTCCATGATTCACTCTTTAAGGACTATTAAATTTTTACAGCTTTTTGTTAAATTAAACAGATCGTTTGTAAATTTAATTTGAAATTATAATGAGAAGTATATTGACTAATTGGTGCCGCATTTAAATTAAATTGTTCCGATTAATAATACCGCGAAAGTTATTGAAATTATCGAAATGATTTTACAATTCAACGAAATATATTTTTATCTCTTTTGAAAGCGACAAAATGAATTTTAATTTTTGTTTTTTAATTTAAAATGTGCGTAAACTGAACTATTAATTTCGAGACATTTGTAACGATTTTATAATCAGAATAATACGTAAATCGAGAAAAATAAAAATCTATAAATAAAAATCTCACTTTTAATGTGTCGCCGGGATATTTCGTACAAGTAAATTATATATTTTACACTTCACGAAATTGATCTCACCCTTTCCGTATACCAGTCGATTATAACACAGGCGTATTTGCAGATTATAAACATTAAATATTTTTTCCCGTTTTTGATTATTATAAAACATAACTAGTTATATGCGAAATGTAAATTTCTTCTAAACGCCTGTTATGTAAATTCAGATAATTGAGTGACTAATATAAACTGGTTAACGAAATCAGCGTGTGTCAAAACAGTTCACGCTAATTATTTACGAATTATAATTAAATGCGAGTTGTAAGAAAATTTTATGTGTAGGACACATATTAACTGGCTCATATGTGTTCAAACGACTGTAGTACGTATAAATCTCTTCTATCTATCCGTATATATATAATATTATATTATATTATATAGAGGGGTTGTTATGCCAATAAATACATGCGTTATATGTACATGTGGGTGTTTACATGTTGTGTATGGCTGTGTAATATACTCTGAATAGTGTCCGCTACATATATATATATATATATATATATATATATATATATATATATATATATATACATAATATGTACGAGCAAAGTGTATGTTCATATATACATACACACACACACACACATATATATATATATATATATATATATATATATATATATATATTCAGCTCGCGTGATTATGCGTCGTGTGAACACAAATATTATTTTGTATATATGTGCGTGTGTAACATATACAAAAAAAAACCAGATGGAATTACTAATATGAAGTTAATATACAAATATAAAAATACCGCTTATCGCAATAAGAAGTGCACTAAATAAATTTAAACGAAAATTATCTCCGGTACTAAATTAGCGTAGAAGGTTAATTAGTATAGTATTTTAGTGTATTATAAATTATAATTTAATAATAAACGATTTCATAAGTTAGAGGTATATTTTTTTCGATCTTTTTTATTTCGGATTTATAAGGTTATTTCTTGGTTTTTATTTAATTCTTTTCACATTATATAAATATAACATATTTTGAATGTTTAAATTCGTCTTAACTAATTCTTGTTTTCGTCGAGAAGCCTACTAAATCAAAATCAAATCACTTATATCGACCTTGTGTATATATAATACGGGCTGCAAATACCCGAAATGGTATAAGTAACGGTAAACATCATACGGTTATCAAAAAGTATTTCTGTAGTGCTTCCTTTGTGACACATACTCAAATTAAACAAAATAAAAATATTAACGCTAATTAGACTAATTTAAGAATACATAACATAATGGAAGTAAAACAACCGCAATGATTTTATACTACAGGAAATATAACATACTTATTTTTATAATTGTAATTGTAGTAATTCAACGATATGACATGTTAGACACATACATATACACATGCGCATATACATAAATTTGAATATACTATAGATATATACCTATTTATAGGCAATAAGCAACAGGCAACAATAAGCAGTGGAATGTATACAGCCTTTGGGCATACACCACCTGTCCAAACAAATGTTGTTTCTTACACACTACGGGTGAAAACAGCGTACATTCATATATTAATATATTGTGTATTCTCCTGAGGCAATGTATTGTCTGCTGTTTATTTTCTTTTTTTAAGGGCTTATGACGTTTGTTAAAACTAATTTATTGTTCACTACTCATTTAACACATTTATAAATGACTTGTATTCTAATATGATATTTATTAAGTTTTGGCTCTCGAAGTGAACCTGTCCTTCAAATCTAGTAAAGTGATCTTTGACATTTAATTCAGTATAGGGTTTATTCCTAAATATGTATTCCAATTCTTGATTATTTAAGAACTGTCCACGCGGTGCTACTAAAAGCTAATTTGAACAGTAAGTTCTGCATTGTTTACAAATGTCTAAGTATCCCTCTAAATATATTTAAACGTTAAATATTCCGAATAAATTAACGTAATATTAAGCGTATAAATTAGTTTAAAAAAAAAATATTCCAATCATTTATTGTCCGGTTTACAAGTTTATTTTTATTTGACTACACTTTAAGAATTAGTGTCAAAATACTTTTCCGGCGATATAAATATATTTACAAAAATTTTAATAAATTGACCTAAACCTTTTCCTCTTTCTCTCTCTCTCTCTCTCTCTCTCTATATATATATATATATATATATATATAATAATTAGTGTTTTACATAATGTTTTTTCATGAAAAAATTTTATGCGGTAAAGTTCTCCGCGTTTTATAACAGTTGCCCCTAACCTATCCGTCAGCAGCACTACCGAATATAGACGCTTCTTGGTTTATATTTGTTTTCTGTGGAGGTTATCTCCCTTATCCTTTAGGTAGAGACTCTTACTAGAAGGAAGCGGTGCTCTTTTTAATCGTATCTTGCTGGAGATAGCAGATACAGTGAAGTTATTCTATCCTGCCGACATATATTAATCAATAAAGCAAACTCAGTATTTTAGAGAACGTTAGTTAAGATTTGGCAATAATTGACGTAACCGAAACTAACTGGAAGTAGGGTGGACGTTTCAGATCAGCCATTGGAAATCTGATAACATGCTCAAGTAATCATAACGAAGCAATAAGTGGAATTTCAATAAATTCAACAATATTATTTACATTACTGGGCTACTAAATAATAAATCATCGTATCAGTAAGGGAAACTAAAAAATTTAAATATTATTTAAACACACGTTTTAATAATTTAAAGATTACATGAAAAAATAGACTAGTTTTATGATAATTTGCACATGACGATCAAAAAGAAGGAAATTTCAGTGCAAAAATAGCAGTATACGGCTTAGGAGACAGAAACAGTGAAGTGCTAATTGAATTCTTAATGAATTCGAACTTTAATGATAATCGACGTCTCTACATAGGACATCGTCGAATTGAGGATCATAAATGAAATCGACTATGTACTTAATAAGATGGAGATCATCAGTAAAAGATGTGAAGATGTATCCGGGACTAGATTGCGGTAATGACCGCGAGGTTTTGATAAGCGAAGTATGTGTTAAGCTTTAATGAAATAAATGTAAACTGGATGTAATTAATTATAATAACCAAACATTATCAGTAGTAGTAATTGTAAAGTGTAAATAAAAGACAAACTGAGTAAAGACGCTCAACACGTGAAAATAATAATAAAACTGTGGAAGAACTATGGAGTGAATTGAAATCGGCGATTTATGACGATGTGAATCAACTTCCCAGTGACAAGCAAAAAAGACGGATGCCTATAGTTAATAAGTGTAACCAGATAAAAAATTGGAAGGAACAAACTAACAGAAGGTTAGAAACAGTTAAAAAAAAACAAATCTCATAATCTGTTCAAGAAAATTAAATGATTAAGTTACACTTTTAAAATCAGAATATTGCCGATAAAAGATCAGAATGGAATAAAATTAAAGATTAAGTTAGAAATAGCAGGATGAGCGATAGGGGCGAACCAGTCATATGACTGAACCCATGATAATGATGTATGTATGTATATATATATATATAATGCTGCAGAAACATGGCAATATATACAAAAACAAATATACAGAAGATAAGAAAGACCCAAACGGCACATGAGAGAATGATGCTCGACATCAGATTATTGAATCGGTACAGAAACGCACAGATACGTGAACTGACGAAGTTAGATGACGCAGTGGAACGAATTGCTAAAATAAAGTGGAATTGGGCTGGTTACATAACTCGAAGAAATGAGAACAGATAGTCAAAACGGGTCATAGAATGGTGTCCGATAAACGAAAAAAGAAACCAGAGCAGACCAAGAACACGATGGTCCGATGACATTGGGAAAGGCGCAGAACAGAAATGGATGGAAAAAATTGGGGAAAGTCTTCATCCAGGAGTGGATATATAAAGGCATATTCACCGGAAGATTGTTTAAGTACATGCAAAACTAAAAATGGATTAGTACACAGAGACTAAAAATGAGATGGCGGAATTGAATATTATGCTTGAAAATGTAAAACAACGATTAAAATTAAAGAAAAGACTGTTTGACTGTAAAGGATTCGCTGAAAAGTAGGGAGGAAGAACTGGTATTTTGTGGACCGAAGAACGAAAAAGAAACAGTGAAAGGATGAAAGCAGTATAGAAAAAAAGTAAGAAAAATGGCAGGACCAGTTAATAAAGTAGTCCATGGCTTATATTCGAAATAATAATTATATATATATATATATATATATATATATATATATATATATATATATATATATAAATTTACCGTAAACGAGAAATAATAATTAAAAATATATAGATTATTATTTAACGGTTTACCTATAAAAAATTTATATATAAAATAAACATGTAACAAATTGCTGTTAATAAATACTAAAAATATATTAAATACCCTCTGCCCATACGTTGGCCACGGTGTATTGCGGTAGATGATGGTTCACGATATTTTTATACAATGAGCATATATAAATACGATAAAACTAGTTATACTAAATGTGTCACATTATCTTTTGGCTGTAATATAAATAAACTTACATTTAATTACAATCTTGATAATAATATTGCGAATAGGGTCTTTCATGTTCGTGAACTTGGAGTATACCTCTTGATAGGACTTTCGAGTTTCTCGTTGCATATAAATCATGTTACTCTCGTCTTAAGAAACTCAAAATTATTCAGTGATCCGAGAACATTATACAAAACTCTTGTCCGTTCTCAGTTAGAGTATTGTTCGATAATTTATTATACATTTTATAATAAATATACTACAGATTCATATTATGTTTTTGATATATTAATTTTTCGTATAATAAATTATTAGCTAGGCCACATAGATTATGCCTTATGCGACGTTATGCCTCGCGTACGTTCGTATATGAAAGGCGGAAAATTTCAAAGTTAATGTTTTTACATAACTTGTGCAATGGTCATTTTATTAATGATGGATGTTTGATTTCGCGAATTAGTTATGTAGTACAGTGTGAATACTAGAATGAAATTTCTTCCAACCGTGTTCGCGTACTAATCTTCGTTTTAATTCACCGTTCATGTCTCACTTTCCGTCTGTATTATTTAAAACTCATCCGCATTTCGATATACATTTTCGTAGCACTTATACGATTCGTTGGTTTAGTCTCAAACTTCGGCTCTATGTAATTATTACTGTAAGAAAGGTGTTCGCATTGTTCGTAGACAGCTAGTTTGAGTTATCGATTTTATCATTTTAAATTATATTTTTCCACATACACGTTTGAAATTTTCGTTACCGTATACTAGTGTATATACATGTATTTTTGTTCGTGTGTTGGATTATAAGCTCTTTCGAGTGTAACGAGTGTGTGTGTGTGTATGTGTGCGTATGCGTGAACAATTGTTTTTTCCCGTTGTGTATAAATTCCAATGCGCACTGTGAGTGCCTGTGTTTATGTATTATATATGCAGTTGCATGTTTGTTCTTTTTTTTTTTGTATATGTTAATAATGTTAATAATTTAATATCATTATTGCTTTTGTCAAAATGTTTGTAGTTTAAGTTGAATACTTTTATTTAATTATTTATTTCTCAATGCTAGAACATTGTAATTGGGTAATTGGTATATACTGTTATGTGAACCGTATATAATTAAATAAATAAAGAAAGAATAAGGACATATATTATTTTTATTATTAGCGTTCGATAAAATAAATCATGTTATATTGTTTGAAAAATTATATCGACATTGTTTTTTTTTTACCTACATGTATGTATTACGTATGTTTATCTGTATATATATATGTTTATAGAGTTATGATTACACGAAGTTTGTTTTTTACATATAGTCACGTTATAATGTTATATGAATTAATGTCCGTATAGTTATATATTTCTGCTTATTTCTCAGGAACGTATATATATATATATATATATATATATATATATATATATAAAGTTTGTGTATTATGTTCGTATGTTCGACTGTTTGTGAATAAGTATGTGATAACGTTATAACGTGATATATAATAATAAAAAGTGTTCGACATTCGCGCAATATTGCGCACTGGTGGTTTTATTTTAATTAATCGTTATTTAAAATACGTTTATAACGCTTGCTGAAGTATATTTGATTCGATTATTGTTACTAATTATTTTTCAATATCGGTGTTTTTTTCCCGCGTTCTCGACGATAGGTAGGATTTTTTAAATTCTAGATAAAATAATGCATCGATACGAAAAATTGGAGAAAATCGGCGAAGGTACTTACGGTATGGTGTTTAAAGCTCGTAACAGAGAGACGTCGGAAATTGTAGCGATGAAACGAGTTCGTCTAGACGAGGATGACGAAGGTGTACCGTCGTCGGCGTTACGCGAAGTTTCTATATTGAAAGAGTTGAAGCATAAAAATATCGTACGACTATACGACGTATTGCATAGCGAGCGTCGATTAGTGTTGATATTCGAATATTGCGAACGAGATTTGAAGAAATATTTCGACAGTTTAAAAGGCGACATCGATATGAACATAGTGAAATCGTTCATGTATCAATTGTTACGCGGTTTAGCCTTCTGTCACAATAATAACGTGTTGCATCGCGATTTAAAACCGCAAAATTTACTAATTACCAAAAACGGCGAATTGAAATTAGCGGATTTCGGTTTAGCGCGCGCTTTCGGTATACCGGTAAAATGTTATTCGGCCGAAGTGGTCACGTTATGGTATCGGCCGCCGGACGTATTATTCGGCGCTAAACTTTACTCGACCAGCGTGGATATGTGGTCGGCCGGTTGTATATTCGGCGAATTAGCTAATAACGGTCGTCCGTTATTCGCCGGATCCGACGTAGACGATCAATTACGTCGTATATTTCAAGTAGCCGGTACGCCGACCGAAGATAATTGGCCGGGCGTTAGTCGTTTACCGGAGTATAAATCGTATCCGTTATTTCCGCGTAATTTCGACGACGTATTGCCGAGTCTGGATGTTAAAGGTAAAGATTTATTGGAACGATTATTAGTCAATCAACCGTACGCTAGAATTTCGGCGGACGAAGCTATGGCCCATCCGTATTTTCACGACGATTGACCGTTATCATTAAATTTTTTCGTCGTCCTTTTTTCTTTTTCTTCTTCTTTATTCAATTCGTTCCGTTTTAAACGAAGGTCAAAACGAGACGACTTTTAAATGAATATTTTTTTTTTTATGTTAGTAACGTCTCGGTAGATTAGCGTTCGATCCGCTAATTAATTACGCGATTTTCTCTCGTAAATTTAGTAGTAACGACGCGATTGAAATTTCTTTGGTGATTGCGTACGCTATTGTCTGTCCGAATTTATTAGCGTTCAATTTGGTTGTTATTAATTTTTTTTTAATGCTATCGTTCTAGCTCGATGCTATTAGTTTTATAATTGATACGCATAATCGTGCGAGTAGCATCCGCTATTTTTAATGATCCGTTTCGATTTAATTCTATTTGTTTATAATTAGGCAATTTACTTTTGCAAAACACCTTTTAAACTTGTATTATTAAATACTTATTCGCGGATTTTTATTTAAAAAATTTTAAAATTTATTACCCTCGGTTTTTAAAAAAAAAAAAATTAATGCGCGTAGATTATTTCTAACTACTATACGCGTTATTAGTAAAGAAAATTTAAAAAATCAATTCGAAACGCGCAAATAATTCATAAATTCGCGTAATTATTTATATTTCTGACGACTTTTTTTTTTTTTCATTTTTTTAAACGATTTTATTTCTAATTTTTATTTCTTGTTGCTCGAGTTATTTTCTTTAATTCCGCGATATTTCTATTTAAAAAAGAAAAAATGTAAGCGCCGTTTTTAATGCCCCTCATCATCATCATCGATGGCAACTCGAATAAAAACGATCGAGACATTTTACGAATTTATAAATTTCCGTGCACTTGATCGGTTGAGCAAAATACACATTAACTATTCTGATTGAGAGCAAACGAAGAATTGCACGAAGAAAACGCACTTGCTTTTGTGAAGACTCGGACAGAACTGAACGCAGAGTCATTGGTACAATACAACAGTATCATACCAAAATATAGTTGTGACTCGGCTAGATGGCCACCCATGACCGAAGTGAGTCGTGGCAAGAAGTTTAGTTAATAATTGTGAAAACTTCGAACAGAATTTTTCGTTGGCATTTATATATATATATATACATAATGTGTAGTACTCGAACGTTTATCCTTGTTAGAACGTAATTAAAATCTAGTCTTTTACTTACATTTATTTTTCGACTTTATTTTATTTTTTTTTTTTATTTTTAGTATTCGATATTTTTTTTCCTTTTTAACGATATTAATTTTTTAAACAATTTTTATCGCGTCAGAAATAGATTCTTGTTCTCCAATTAAACTCGTGCTAGTCAGGTGTATCATTTAATGGTAATTATTAGGCAATATTAGTTATTAACAAACGTCTACTGCATTAGTATATAATTATAATTGAAATTTAAAATATATTATAATAACCGTTCCGGATAATAATATGTTTTTTTTTTCTTTTAATAAGCAACATGAATGATATTTTTACCGGTTTGGTATTGTAACTTATATTCCCTATTTCTTTTGTGATATATTAAAAAAATATGGTCGTTTAACTCGTTTATCATATTATATATAACCGCTGAATTAGAAAACATTCATCGATTGGTTTCTAATATTTAAAATTATTAAAATACGTTCTAATTAATATATAGACCGATTAATTCGTATCCGTTAAAGAACATTTAAAACTTTTATTTCTATACCAATCTCGTTATATGGTGCTGTGAAACCTGGACAATACGCAGGACAGAACGCAAGTACATCGAATCCCTTGAATTGTGGTGTTGTAGACGTATGCTACGTGTTCCATGGACGGCCATGAGGACCAATGAATTGCAGGAAGTGGGCGAACCTAAACGCCTATTAACGTAAGTTCCGATCAGAATTGGACGGTTTAATTGAAGGGGAAACGACATCGCGGCCGTGTGCCTTTAAGATGGTCAGACGGGATTCGAAAATATACAGTTTCAGTGATTGTGTACATGAAGCATACAATAGAAATGGATTGCACAAACTACTGAATTCTGATAGGATTCTGATGTATGTATTTATTCAAATTCAATATATATATATATATATATGTCATCATCATTCGCTTCTTTATTGCCTACGTCTATATTTTCCGATCTCTGGATTGCCTTATAATTTCTATTAGGTTGTGACACGTTGAGTTGGTGGTATAAAATTCCAGCCTTTTCCTTCCGCCGATCGGCTTCGATTGTATTTTACTCTGTACCGTGAATATTCCGTTTTCTCGTACTTTATCCGCTTTGTACTTTCCTTTTCCTGATATCCTCGACTAAAACTGTTTCTTGATCTATTCATACTAGGCCCGTGATTATGCTTTATTTCAAACTCATCTTTTAATTAACGAGTACTCTGGTCAAGTTAGTAAACGTTTCCCCCGCCATATGAATTAATTCGTTGGCCATCATTACTTATGAGAGGTTACCTATATTCATTTACTTCTTCCAGTTTTTGTGTTTGTATATTTATATATATATATATTTTTTTTTTTTTGCGTCACTTCTGGTGAACTTCGTTACTTCTCTTTTCTTAGTATTAACTTTTAAATAATGAAGAAGAAACATTAATTGTCATGTTAAATAGCTGCGTTTATTATTTCTTCATTTATCTTCAGGCTTATTTTATTCTTTCACGATCACTTCTACATATATGTTATATAATCTCGGAGACAAGGTACATTCTTACCTTAACCCCTTTCAATGCTACGCTTCTCTTTCGAATATTGCGTTCTGATTTTTATAATTGCGCGCTGACTCCAGTATAAGTTCGTAATTATTCTTATATAATTTTAGTCTATATTGTATTTTCTTAGGATTTTAATTATTTTCTTGTTTGACATTGATAACATACTATTTTTATTAACTCATTTCCCAATGGAAAACAGTCAACGCCTATGGTATATTATCCGTACTACTTTAAACAACTTTGTATGCACAGTTGGTACCACCTCCCTAGACCACATACACGGGTCAGGTGTGGAGAGCACATTGATAATATTGAATACGTCGTGTTTATTTTTTGCTTCCGATAACAATGCAAGCATACCCACTCCACACCGTGCATACAGGCTAGGGAAGAGTAAATTCCAAACAGAGTATCGACCATTAGGTCCATAACCGAAGTACGCTGCCATATACATGACATAGTTATGTAGGATCAAGGATATCTCGCGTGCATGCTCTTTTTAGTCTTCTACATGGATTACCAGGCAACACTGGCCTATACATGCTCGATATTTCCATGTTTCTATTGTTTTCTAATTCACTGAAAAACTTCCTCTATCGGTTGATATAGTACTCACGCACATACTCTATCTTCAAATGATGGTGTAGCGTAATGTTGGAAACAAAGAATGGTGCGTTGGCCATTGAGCGAAATATCTTTGACTGTAGCTACTGAATTCGATTTAGATTTGATGTAGCTGATGTACCGTAAACTACAAGGCCATACTTTCATACAGGCGCCAGCACAGCTAAATACACTATTCGCTTGCATAGTAGACTAGTTACTGATCTTTTGCCTATTATGTGCTGGAGGTTGTTCATTCTTGACTGTATTTTTGACACACATACTGAATATTTGGTTTCCATTTGAAGTTGTCGATCAAGAAACAAGCCTAGATATTTGACACAGTTGTGATGTGCCAGAGTAACATCATTGATTTTACTGGCGCACAAGACCTATTCAGTGTAAATGTTATTTGACGACTATTTTCAATATTGATTTTAATTTTCCATTTAATGACCCGTGAGCTAATTTTATTTAGATGTTCCTGGACTATGACAGATATATTAGACTCTCATGTGTTGCTAAAATACAGATGTCGTCAGCAAAAGTAGCCAACAGTGTATTCTTCATGACCGGTATATCCAAAACAGCAACGGTTCTACTACCTTGTGGAACAGATGCTTGAATTGCATATTTCTTCGACAATACTGAATTCAGCTTAACTTGAAAGAACCGATCCAGTAGTTAACTTTGTAGTAATTTGTAAATATCATTTGGCATTGATTCTTTCAGCTTATATAAAAGCGCGTGATACCAAACACGATCGAATGTTTTCTCTACATCAAGGAAAATACCATTGCAGTATTGTTTCCTTTCGAGACACGTGGAAATACGATCGGATATTCTGCGTACTTAATTAATAGTCGAATGTGCACTACGAAATCCAAATTGATGACTAGGAATTATATCATTATTGATTACTATATTCATTATACGTTTCTTTATTAGAATTTCGAAAGTTGTGGATATTACACTTTTTAGACTTATTGGTGTATAAAAAAAAAAAACGGTTGGGTTAGGATTTTATTTGGTTTTGGAATTAATATAATTATTGACTCTTTTCACGTTTGTGGATCCAGTTCTCAATACCGAGTTGTATATATATGTTAACAATAGTAATTTTTTTGGTGGAAGCTTCTTTAATATTTCACCTGTTACCCTATCATTACCAGGTGCTTTTCTTGATGGTAATTTGTTTATAACTTTCTGCACTTCACATGGTGTGATATATTTAGTTGGCAGAGTCAGCTGATATGAAGACAGTAAATTTTGTACAATCAATTGATCATGCCGGTAATCAACTAGATCTTTGTGCGGTTGAAAATTATTATATAAGTATCAGCCAAATGTTTCAGCTTTATTTTTGTCAGTTTTAGCCCATTCTCCATTTTCAGTGAGTGCTGTTTATGCATCTGTTTTAGGTACGATTCGGTTACCTTCCAAACGGAGTTGTCTTTCAGGTTTAACGAAGAAAAAAAGTTGATATATTTTTCATTATTAAAATCTTGTATTGATTTTCGTAAATGACGATGCAGAGAGTTATACTCTCGTTTTAGTGATGGTAGCCTATTACGTTGTCATCTGAATCTAGCGCATCGAACTTGTATTAATTTTTCAACCTAATCGGCATATTAAATTCATTTTTTATATTAGACTGGTTATGTTTTGTCGATACATTACACCCATTACGCATATTATTTATAATTTTATCTATTGCCTGATCTATCTCTTTGTCGTTTTTTAAACGAATGTTAAGATCTGTATTCTGGTTCATATATTCGATAAATTTTGGCCAGTTTGTACTGCTGTTAGTTAAGGGTGGATCGTGAATGTGGTATATTAATTCAACTCCTATGCTTCCTATGACTGGGGCATGGTCTGAGCTTAATTCAGGAACCATACCGCACGTTGTTCTTGAGTGGTGAAGATTTTTAGTAATGAAGAAATTCAGCACTTCTGGGAACCGATTTGTGTGTGCTGGCCAATATATGTAAGCTCAGATGGAACAATGACAGTCTTTCTTCATTTATCAGTTTAGCAAGTAACTTTCCTCTTGAGTTGCTTTTATTATCATCTTTTATCTTTAGCATTAAATTCACCTCCTGTAAGTAATATAGGCCCAAGACCAAGATATTTTTTATTCTTTCCTTTGGTATGGTAATGTTTGAATGACAATACATTACACCAATTGTACACTCGTACCGTTTAGTGCTAACATTTATTGTTAATAATATTTCGGAATAACTATTACAATGGCTTATGTTAGAACGTATTAGAATTGCCACTCCACCATGAGGTCTTCCATCTGCATGTGAAGTACAGTAAGCACTATAGCCGTTAATACGAAAGCTTCTATTGCATGTTAAATGCGTTTCACATATGAGAGCAATATCTATTCTATTTGAATGTAGAAATAATTCTAGTTCTCGCTTCTTGTTTATTATGCCATTACAATTTCATAACATAATTGCTAAAGCATTATCTACATAGTTATTCGTGTTAATTTATCAAGTAGTTTGTGTAAGATTGTTAGCATTGACTTCAAAATTCGTTCATCATTTTGTCTAAAGCCTCAACCACATACGTCGAAAATTGGCGAATCGATTGGATATTATCGGTATTATAATAATTTGTATTTAAAACATTTCTGTCCGTTGTATGTATATCACCCTTAGTTACATCTCCAGTATGTAATTCATTATTTGTATTTTGCCTTGTTAGCCAAGGGTTTGCTTGATTTGTTACTTTTAATTCTGGGAATTGTTTATTGTATGACTGCGTTCTTGTAGTAAACGTTTATATGTAGGACAGCCTCTGTAATTAGCTGAGTGCTCTCCTTGACAAAGCGCGCATGCTGGTTTTGTATTTTCTTTTTTATTAGAATCATGTTGCCACATTTCACACATCTATACGGCAGATTGCAATAATTTTTCGTGTGTCCGTATAGTTGGCATCTTTTACGTTGTACCATTAGTTTATTTTTTCGGACGTCTTCTACGACTACCCTAGTATAAAGGAGTCCAGTTATAAGAAAAATCTCATCATTTTTAGTAAAAGGATTCGACGAAGAGCATTGGTAGGTTATGATTCGTTTTGGGGTGTACAACATTAACGATATACACTAAAACCTTTGTTTTCTAATTCTGTTTTAATTTCGTTTACATCTGTAGAAATAATGCAGTATTACGTAGAACTACCCTAAATGTTTTCTCTTCTAATAGCTGATATGTAAAAAAGTAATAATTTTTAGACCACAGTAATCTGATAACTATCGGAATTATCAGGTATAACTGTGTTGTCGCCGATTTCAGCGAGAATGCGGCGGTTTTATCAACAAATCATTCCTTATTTGTGTAATATTTTTAAAACATTTTTTACAAGATTAGGTGGAACGTTTTTCTTTATATTTGGCATATTTGACCACCAGCGCGGGAAAGATTAAAATCTGTGTTCTTATCGTTAAATTGAATAGCCTCAGCTTTTTCTCGCATTTGCGCATCTTTTGTGTTGTTATCATTTCCATCCTCATCCGTAGTCAGGAATGTGAAAATGTTGTGACGTTTTTTGGGTAAAGTAGACGATGAATCTGATGTATTAGAATTTTTCCTAGGTCTACCACGTTTTGTATGTTTAACAATTTGGTATTTTTTTCGCCTATTAAAGTAATGCGATTTGTATTTAGCAACTTGTTCGTATAAAATAGATGTGTTATCGTGTATTTACAGTATCATCAGTAGAGTCAATTTAATCAGGACACCCCGTTTTATGAAAGAGGAGTTTGACGACAATGGTCGACTTACCGGGGTGGGGTGGGGTGGGACGAACAATCATTCCTATAGTTAGTATTTTACGTGCGCCTGATCATAAACGCGATAAACGACGAGGCACGTGTGGCTGATAAGAACGCCAGACATATGAGCGGAGTAGCGCTTACACGCACAAACACCACCTCGACGATGACGATAGTATAATATTAAAAATGATAATATAAATTACGATTATTACTAAAATGAATAAATTGGAATTATCTCACCACCGCCAACTTTGATAGAAGTTAATGCGACGGTATCGAGGATAATACCGATAGCGAGAATAAAGCGATTACGAAGACAACGATGAACGCGAATGCGAGTAGACGTTACGTAAACGCACAAATCTTTCTACGAGGTTTATATAGAAAATATAAAATCTTCAGACAACGTAGCCTTCGTGGTATATTTCGTTGATAATCTTCAAAAGCTCTTGTTCACATTTTTGTTTAATACGCTGAACCGCTGATATTAAGTCTTCTCCTGTTTTGTTAGTTCTGGCTTTTTTTTTATGGCGTTTCTTAGTTTCCAATAGAAACTATTATTGAATTTATTTAAACTAAATGTCATTAATACATGAAATTCGAATAGTTGCTTGGAATTGTAATTCCATTCTACGCAAGTACGATGAATTGCATCATCACTTTGCTACACAAAATAAAATTAATATTATAAACTAAACTGGATAGTTCTTGCAGATTACATTTTCCCGATTATAACATTTGTAGGAAGGACGTGTGCCGTAGAAATGGTGGGGTTGCTTTATTTATACACAAGCATTTACGGTTTGAAGAGATCATCACACCACAACTAAACTGTATACAAGCTATTGGTGTAAAACTTTATCTCGAACATACTAACAATAATAGAAATAACAACACTACTAGTAATAATGTTAATTACAGCAGGAAAACTCGTAGCATTTCTATTTTCGCTGTTTATAAGCCTCCTAATTGCATGCGCAAATTTTCTGACGATATTCACACTCTGATGAAAGTTGATAAAGTTATTTTGGCCTTTTTATTTATCTTATATCTTTCCGATTTTCCCACCTTTGCAAATGTTCAGGTTGCTCTTTATGCCGATGATACAGCACTTTTCTGTAGCTCATACAGGCCTATTGCAATACGTAACAAGCTGCAAATAGCAGTAAATCGCACTGTACGTTACTTTCACAAATGGCAAATTGATATAAATCCGGAAAAAACAGATCCATATTTTTCACTCGTAGAAGGCCTTTACTTCCTGCGATGCTCGAAGTAAATTCTGCATCAATTCGATGGTCGAACTATGTTCGCTATTTGGGCGTTACTTTAGACAAGAGGTTAACCTTCTCAGAATAAATCGAGTCATAGTTAAAGCTAACAAAACTATATGTACGATTTATTCCTTGTTTAACCGCAAGTCGCATGTTAACATTAATAATAAATTAATGCTATACAAAACACTTGTTCGCTCGGTGATTACGTACTTCTGCCCAGTTTGGAGCTCAATTTCTGTTGCTACTTACAATAAGTTGCAGCTTCTGCAAAATAGGTGTCTACGCTGTATTCTAGATGCATCCAGGTACAGAAAAATTGCCGACATGCATGCTGATCTTAGAATTCCCTATATTAGAGATTTTGTACTTTATTTAGCAAATCATTTTTGTGATAAATGCTTAATACACACTAATGAATTAATTGCGTCGATCGGAAATTACGATTCCAAGCAGCTTGATTTCATGTATACCAGATATAAACATAGGCGACTTAAGCATAATTTGCTTTAAATTTATGCAATAACTAGATTTATAATAAATATTTGTATACCTAGTTGTCCATTTTAAATATGTTTAGGTTCACTTATTAATGTAACCCATATCATTTGTAATTCTTATTAATTATGTGAATTTCACAGTGTATTACCTTAACCGTAATGATACTTGAAGAAGTGCTTGGTTTTTATTTGACAGGTTTTTCGTATCTTCCTGTTAGTATGTAATTATCATTATGCTTAAGTAATTAAAATTATTTTTCTGTTTACGTAGATGTGTGGGGTAAGCTTATAGCGGTACACATTTTTCTTTTTACTGTTTGTCATACGTGTAAATTATTCAATAAACTGTTCTTAGTTTCCAAATTTCTATTTTTGGTGACGATTGCCATCTTTATATAATTCTTTTCTCGGTTATATTTTCCATCCTTCCTTTTTACATATGCTGCGCCGCTTCTTTTCTTATTATGAGTCATTGTCATTTGTTTTATTCCGGTGCGAAGTTCTCTATCGTTATGTTTGGCTACAAGCTCGTGTCTTTACATTTACTTTTAGCTCGAGTACATTCCTTTAAGATGTCTCTATTTAGTTTGCGATCTTCAATACGGGATCTTTCTTTAGTTTTTCTTAAATTCGTTTCTAATATTTTTTATTATCCCGGTTTGTGTTTTCGTTTTCATTTCATTGGTAGTGTTTGTTTAATGTCGATTTTCTCTTCAATTATTTTCCTTTAGGCCGATATCATGTTATTTCTCCAGTTCTTTCTGAAATTTATGATTTATTCTTTTTGATTTAATTTTATCAATATCTAGCTGTTGAAATCTATCATTTTTCTTCTTTAGACTCTTCAAGACTTGTAGTCAGCCCATAAATATATACGGTAAATTTTTTACTATATTCATAAACTGCTTATTTACAAGAATATAATTAATGTAGTTTCGAGTTCTATCTCCACGGCTGATCCATGCGTACTTGTCCGAACCAGGTGTTACATATTTTTATATCATGTCTTGGCGAGTTCCACAAGCATTATGCCTGTCATATTTTGTTCTCCGCAGTCGTACTCGATTGACTGTAATGGTTAGATGGCAACATTTGAATTGAAACCGCCATCATAAACACCATATCATGTTTTTCGTACCAGCTTGCATTTCTTCGAGGTGACGGCAAAAAAACAAAACAATTTTTTCTGGATCACTTTCCACAGTTGATGCGTATACTTGTATAATTACTATAGCTTGGGTTTGATCTCTAGTCTGACGAATAAAACTATTTTTCCGCCTTGTTTTGAGTCCGGAGATTTTTCGCACCCTTCACGACTGCTCTGGCGGATAATCAGTCTGACGCAGACTTAGGAGCCATTGTATTATCAGTATTAATAGACGTAATTCTAGGGAAATTAATGACGGTGATATTCCGTTGTCTTCCGCCGTGTTTCCTGTTAGGGTTTTTTCTCTTAGCTGAAAGGACCCAATTTTTAAGGCGTCGAAGATATTTACTGATCTGACTGAGGCATATATTGTCACAAAGAGTTGTTGATAGTCTGCTATTGTTAATGCAGTAAAAAACTTAACGGTATTTACTGGTAGGAACACCTTCGGCATGGGAACCTGCTTTCGTTTTCCTATCAGCGGTATGATGTAAGTTCCGGTTTAGTTTTCTTATTCGGCGCCTTCGCCGAATAGGAAACTACCATTCTGTACGACGCGGACGTACGTAGCTCATGTAGTTGTTTCGTTCCTCTGCTGGTGTGAGTGGCACCATATGTAGGTGGAGTAGCTGCTTGTTTCCTGCAGCGGATAAATATCTTTGCGAGCAGTCTAATGATTTGAAATTTAAAGGGAAAACAGTTAAAGCAAGTATAAATCAATTTGATTTCTGAAATGCACATCATGTACGTTTTCATACTTCTGTACAACTTTTGCCGTTTAAAGTTTTATCCGATTAAATAAGCTCCGTGTCTTTACCTTTAGTAATAATTCTAATAAAAATTTACACGTAAATAGAAATATTTATCAGTACTTTATATTTTTAGTATTAATTCGACTTTCTGTAAATGTACATTTTTTTATTGAGTACTGTACTTCGTATTTCTTAATTTTTAAAAACGATCAAAATTTATTACAATAGCAACTGTATATAGGAATATCAAAATTTTACTTTATATATATATATATATATATATATATATATATATATATATATATATATATATATAATTTTAGGATAAGTATTTTCAAGTACTATAGAATGTACTTTATAAGTTTGTAGTTAAATTCTGATAAAAACGATATTTTCGTTACCACGTGGTATCCAAATTTGTAAGAGTACCGTTTAAGCTGACTTGTTTAATTTACAATATTTATTTATCTCTTTATCGACGTCATGTGCCGTTGACCTGATAATCCAAAGTTGATAAACGTTCTTCTGGTTTTATTATATTATCATTTAAACAAGTGTACAAATGTATTACGTAAGATATATCTAAATATGTTGTTCCTTGAAACGTCGATAAAGTGGTACTAATTTTTAGTTTATTAACCACTACCGTGTTCGTATAGTAAAAACGAGACATTGTTACTTTGATAATTTCATATTTTGTTAAAATTGCGATTTGTTTAATTTTTTTTTTTTTTATCGTTAATTATTAAAAATTACGAATGATCGTTAACCATTATGGAAACTTCTAAATTTTGGATTGCCTCATTTATTAGAGTATGTTAGACTTGTATTTAGAATTTATTTTAGAGTTACGCGTTTATAGGTTGCGCTTTTTAAATATTTATGGATAGAAGTTTACACGAGCTCCAATAAAAAAATATATACACTCCAGATATTAGTACCTACTGAAAATTGTACCGTATAAAGTTTTAGCGTTATCCGAATTCGCGATCGAAACTTTAATCGTCTATTTCTGCACGTTTGTAATAAATTTCTCTAAATTTTTACTATCGGGTGAAAGGCTATGGCAAACCACCATGCACAACACCATGTACGCGCTAGTAAAAATATATACAGTACGAGAAAAAAAAACACAGCATTGTGTAGTTCTACCGGGTGTGGTTAACGTTATATTATGATTGCCTTGTACACTACTTACACCGTACAAGAAAATATGTGTAGGTAAGTAGTCGCATACCTCCGATACGGAGACCGCACTTGATGATTAAATTTTAAACGCACCGAAAAAATTCCAGCGATCATTGAACATAGCGAGATTAGAATACCTTTCGTGTAATCATGTATACCAAGAACGACAACAAAAACGTATATTTCAACATAATTTACAGAAAATAATAAAAATAAAAATTTTAAATAAATGTTCATTAGAGGATGACAATATTTCTACTACTGTTATTAAGAAATTGTCACTAGAAGCTATAATTAAACTTACAAATTTCAATAAATGTGTGTTGAATTTTCGAAATTATACACTTATAGTAAAAAAAAAAACTTTTATTTTTAATAATTTGTAATTAGCCACAACTGGGTATCCAACAAAAGGCTTCAATTAGTAAGTCACCTGTGCGGAGGAAACACTCCGTAGTGAGTAACTGGACTAAGTCAACGATCCTCGTCCTCCGCCGCCTCTTGAGGTCCAGCTGAGTATGTATGTAGGAGCTGATTCGTCAGATCGTTAGGATGATGCTGCCGCCGTTGTAGGTATCTCTTAGTAATTTTTTGTATTTCTTCTTGCTCTGGACATATGCCTAGTTCCGACTAAATTATATGGCTCGTCATATACCATGGAGCTCGATTTGTTTTTTAATCTATGTATTTTATCTGTATTTGACTTTTTTGCACAACCCCATAATTGTGCACTATACATTATGGGTTTCAGCATGGTTTTGTATAAAAGTACTCGATTACTCAGGATAGCTTCTGATCGGATCCTAGAAGCCATTGCATTTTTATAAATTTTAGTTCTATTTTTTTGTTTTTTTTTTATCTATGTGCGTTCTTCATGTTAGTCGGCTGTCTAGATACACTCCCAAATAATTGATTTCATCATACTTTAGTATAACTTGATTGTCACGAAATATTCTGCGGTTATGTTATGGGCGATTGCTGAATGTAAGGTGGGCCGATTTTACTGGATTTATTTCTATGAACCATTATTTGGACGAGTCGCTAACTTTATTTACGTAGCTTTGCAGTTGGTTAATGGCTGGATTTGGATCTTTATCAAATGCGAGTATCATAGTATCGTCTGCAAGCGTAGCCATTTCAAACTATACCGTCTTTGGGCATAGTATATATATATATATATAGTGTACATGGACCCGGTACGCTATACCTGCTAGTATGTTGTGAATCTCATCTCCTCCGTGCATTACGTAATAGTGTCTAATTATTCAGGTGTGACGCGAGCAAGTGAGAAGATATTCCGGCATGATCATTCTTAGTTTGTACAATACTCCGTCGTGCCAAATTTTGTCAAATGCCTGTTATATCCAATCGAAATATATTTTTCTAGAATAAAATTTCGTTCGATTAAAACGAAAATTGAAAATGTATTAATTATATGTCTTAAATAGAGAATTTCTAAAATAGATCTCGAATAAATGTTCCTGTATATATCTAAGGTAAATTATGAATAATTATTAATTTTTCTCCTACAATCTGGTAGATTGATTGTTTCGTGTTTTTTTATATATATATAAATAATATAGATCTCTGGAATAGAAGTAATTAACGTAAATAAAGAAAAAAAATCACGGATAAACAGAAAATAAATTTGAGATCTTATTTATCTTTATTCTGGCATTTTATAATAAATATTTTTCATTAAAAAACTTGATATGTTCGTTATAAGTAATAATGTTTTAAATTATTAGTTGTTTTTTTTTTATTTATTTGTAAAACATTGTCTACCTGAACTGTTGTATGTATTATATTAAATTAAATAGTTTGTCCCATTATTGCATATACGATGAAATAGTGTGAAGTATTTGGAATTATTATCATCGAATATGTCTACCGAAATCAGCTGTGCACATTTCGTTTTCCTTTCGAATTATATATATATATATATATATCGTAATATATGTTTTAAACGGTTTATACAATATTTAAGTGAAAAAATTGTCCGAATAATTTATTTCCCTTCGTCATCGTCGGTATATAATCTATAGCCGCAATAATTTTCTTATAATATTGTCTTAAATACGAATGTATAATTTTTTTTTTTTTAACGTCCTTGAATTTTTCGTACGCAATTTTTCAACGCGTATAGTAAGGTTGTTTAGAATAATATTTGTAAATTAGCTGTGTTTTAATTGTTAAAAAATTATAATTATTAACTAGGCTAAATGTATCTTTTCGCTAAGTACATTTTGAGCCGGAAAAAAAAAATGTAATTTTATGGATGTTACATTTTCGTTTGATACGTTGTAATTGACAAGTGTAGTAGTTTAGTTGCTGTTTTGAAACTCGTTAGCTTAGTTGAACTTTATTTATATAATATACGTAATGTAACGTTTAACTAGTCCATTTTTAGCAATTTATTTTAAGAAGTTAATTTTGTTTTTGCTTGTATCTTTTTTTTTTACATTATTTTTAATTTAATCTACGCTCGAAAATAAATGTTGCTTTTTATCTTAGTCCAATTTTTGTGCAAACATTGAGAACGCAAAGTTCTAAAAATTTGAATTCGAAGTTTTTTAATTGTATCGATAGGTTTTAATATACTTCGTATAATTATTATATTTGTTCAATGCTCGGAACAGTTTTAATATAGCCGAATACAGTGTATATTACATTTAAAAATGTGCCCAGTTGCTCTCATTTAGCTAACATAAAAAATAGTACACATAATAATTAATAAATCTACCGATGTTTAAACTTATAAATATTTGAGCTAATCGGATAAACAATATCATTTATGCGTATTATAGGCGAAAAATAAAATTTTTCATTAAAAAGAAAAAGTGCCATACATCGAAATATTATTTTTGTAACATCTGTTTTGTGAATACACTTTTTATTCATATATATATATATATTTTTATATAACGGCCTACCAGGAATTAATTCTCGGGTGGTGTTGATCGTACCTATATTTCGGACAAATTGATGGCTTGTACTAATTGGGTCATCGGGTAAAACTTCTTCTAGTGAATTGCGACTAAACCTGAAATCTCCCATTTAATTTAGAAAAATCACCCGCAATAATACACTCCTTGGAACTCGTATCCAACTACGTCTTTAACACCTTGCGCAATACAATTTCCGCGATTGAAATATATAATCACATCGAAATAAATATATATAAACAATGTACCTACGCAGACGCGTTCAAATTTAAAACAAACTTTGTGATTGTGCTGTAGTTTCAGAGAACGATATCGTATACGTGTAATTCAATTTCCTATATATGGAAAGTATATTAATTACTGCGTGGGTTTTTTTTTTTTTACCAAAAATAAAATTTAAATCGCGAAAAATGATTTTTCCAATATCATTTTTGTAATGTGAGCGGTTTAGATTTCTACTTTTTCCCGCGGTACTCGCTTCGATATCCTATACATTCTTTATTAATATTTTTATGATATAGCTCTTTTTCTTCGTCCGCCATCTTCATTACGAAAGTCGGCAACTTGGCTACAATTTCTTTCGACCCAGCAGACCGAAGTAATTGGATAGACGAACAGCCAAACCAGCGTCGCAGGTCTCCCGTCCGTGAATTTTGTGAAAGGCGGGCCGCCGATCTCTTGTCGGCGATTTTTCCTTCTGTAATATTCGGCAATATTTCGTACTTAGGTCCTCTGGGAATTCTCGGATACGGATTAATAATAAATGTTTTTATTCATTTTATTAAAAACTTTATTACTGACTTTTTGTATCCGAAGAATTTTTAATAATAATCTCGGAAAGTTTCAATGCGCTTTTCAAGTCTAGCGTCACCGGCTTTAGCAGGCATATATAGCAAAACTGATGAAACGACGTAGCTTTTTGCAATTCTTAATCGTAGGTCTAAATTGAGTTCTTTTCTAGCCAGCGCGTTCTTAATTTTTGTGTCCATTTCTGTTGTTAGTTAGAGAGATTTGTATACAATTAATTGTTAGATCGTTGTAAACTAAGTAATTTAGAATTTAAATTGAAATAAAGTTCTTAATTATTCAACGATCATTATTTTGCGAATTAATCGTTTTAATAGAGTTTAGGTCGCCTAAAATTTTGCAAACCTTTGTACTATTTTGTCACGGCCCGAATTAAAATTTTACAGAACGAATCATTATTATTTTCGCGGACTTTTTAAATTATCCAAATGCAGACGCGATATTAAACGGATATTTTTTATTTTTTATTTTTTCTTTTTGTCGATATTGTCCGGTGACTATTAATTTTTACTTCAGTCGTTTTTCGTACGGATTTATCAAATATTTTAGTATTCGGTTATAATTCGATTAAATAATATCGTATACGCTGTAAATTGTAAATTTTAAACATTGTTCCCGGACAATATTATTCACAAACTTTCGTATTGAAGGTTATATAGGTAGTACGTGTATATTCCGAATATGTTAAATGACTATACATATATATAATAACAATAATAATATATAATAATAATGGTGGTAATAAATAATAAACAGTCTTGTGTTCGTTAAATAAGTATTCGCGTTTTATGTTACGACGTGGTAATAAATAATTGGAAATTCGTCACGCTACATTTGTCGTACAATATTTTCTTAACCACTTGTCGTCGCAAATATTTATTAATTGTTCGTTATGTCAAAAACAACAAAATGATTTAGTTTCTCGTTAATGGTCGTCAGAATGCATACGTAGATGTGACTCCATACGAGAATGCTAAAGGTATCATGTGGGTCGCCAAAACATCTAATAAAATAATCTTGGAGCAAAGACCGAAAGAAAGTTAGTTAAATAGATAATAGATAATAAAATTAATTATTTTGGCCACATCAAATCAGAGGAGAAAAATTCGAGATCCTAAAGTTCATTATACGGGGGAAGATTGACGGAAAAATAAGTGCAGGAAGACGAAGAACAGACTGGATACAAAACATCAAAAACTGGACCAGTACCAGCTCTGTCCAAGATCTTATCCAATGAGCAAAAGAACGCAAGTTTTAGCTGTCATCTGATCGCTAACGCTCTGCGAAGAGTATGGCACATCAAGAATGGAAGAAGTATTTCAACTAGCAGAGTGTGTATTTATATATTTTTTATATATTCCCCAGGGGCCTTTTATTATGTTTTTAAATGTATATATCGCAATGCTTACGTAAGACGATGAGCTGAGTACAAAAAGGACATGATAGGAGAATGTGAGGAATGTAACGACAGTTTACCGATGTTCCTTTTCAAATTTTGTCATAACCTGGTGTTACTTAACTGATATTGAAGTTGTATTTTACGTTCGACTATTTTAACATTTGACGCATTTTTTTTTTTATTTTTTAAATTTTTTAAATTTTTCTGGGTTTCCGTGGTGATTTACCCATTGAACATGTCAAATAAGCTAACCTACACTATTTTACTCTATAGAGAAAGTAAAAAGTGATATTGGGTAAGAGTAGGAGAAAATATATGACGTTCCGAACGCGTTAATTAAGCTTCCCGTCTAGAATGTACTTCATCATATTTAAATATTCTTTATTACGTTTTATACGCATTATACACTAACGTTATACATTTAATTAAATAATAATAATATAAGTCGATTGGTCTTTTTAAATTTCGCCAAATCTGTCCCCTTATAACCTTGTGTTATTTAGCTGATATTGAGGTTGTATTTTACTTTGGATTATTTTAACATTTGACGCATTTTTTTTTTTATTTTTTTATTTTTTACTGAGTTTCCACTGTGGTTTACCCATCGAACTTATCAATTAAATACGCTAACTTACGCTATTTACTGCATAGAGAAATTATTGATATATATATATATATATATATATATATATATATATATATATATATATATATATAAAATAAAAAGTGATATTGGTACGAGTAGGAGAGAAAATATATGACGCGGGGGACACGTTAAATAGCTATTATCAACAGTAAAATAATAGAATAGAAGGAGAACTCGAGTTTTATCGGAAAACCACATGCATTATCCCTTTGTTTCTCCACAGCCGAATTCGCAGCGCCAGTATGGAAGAATTCATGTCGTACAAAGCAAGTAGATGTCATACTGAATGAAACAATGAGAATAGTAACATGATGTCTGAAACCAAAAAGAGTAGAGTAAATCTACCCACTGGCGGGAATTAAGACGTGAGGTTACAGGAGCTTTAAAACGTACATCACAAATGATGGATAATAAACAACCACTATTTGGACATAATAGTTCAACCCCGTTTACTAAAATCAAGGAACAGTTTCCTTAAGTCAACTGAAATGCTGTTGGCTCACCCCCATGGAAAGTCCGGCGATCACTCAACAGACTGAGAACTCGAACGACGCGATGTAAAGTTAATCTCACAAAACGGAATATGGAAGAAAACGATACGTGCAACACCTGCTCCAACGTTCAATAATGGATCAGAACTGCGATGCAGATGATTTAACTGCAGCAAACGATATTGTAACCTAGATTTGTACGAGCATGCGATTCATAGAACATACGATGTGACCTACTATTAACACTGGGAACCATAAATGAAATTGTAGATAATAAATAATTGTCATCTATGCGAGCGTTACAAAGATCATGCAGGAACCTCAACTTACTTATCTTTCTTCTAGCACTCAAGGATTTAATATTTAGGAAATCGCATAAAATATTATAACTTAAAAATGTTGGATAGACACCAGTTTGGCGGTAATAAATATACCTCAAAAACTGAGATTGAACTTTTTCCACCATACGAATATATTTAGTGTAGAAAGGTTCCCAAACCACAGATGCGTATTCTAATTGCGATCTTACAAGAGTGTTGAATAGTAACAGCGGAGTCCAAAGATCACGAAATACGCATGAATTTCTAATGATGAAACCCATAGTTCTGTAAGCATTTTTGGTAACATTACCAATATGAGTTGCAAAATTAAGCTCGTTGTCAATATAAACCCCCAAATCCCGAACACAGGTTACATTACAAACTGGAACATTACCCATAGAGTAATCAAAGAGAAATTTATTTTTTGTACGACAAAATCGAATATAAACATACTTCTTATAATTAAAAGGTAAATAATTATTGTCGCTCCATGTCACCATTCTACACAAATCATCTTGCAACAATTCACAATCACTGACAGTTTTAATTGATCTAAAAATTTTTAAGTCGTCCGCAAATAATAGAAATTTTGAATGTAAGTTAATTCCTATATCATTTATGAAAATATTAAATAATAGTGGACCCAAATTAGACCCCTGTGGTACTCCGGAAGTAGGAGTGTATTGTTGGGACTGGTATCCGTTAAATAATACGTAACACACACACGCGAAGTTAAATATGATCTAAATAACTGTATGTAATCGTCAGAAAATCCGTAATTATGTAACTTAACCAGAAGTAAACTATGGCTGACTTTGTCAAAAGCCTTACTAAAATCCGTATAAATACAATCAACTTGAAGACGCTGCTCCAAACAGTCAGTGATTAATTTTGTATATGTAACAAGATTAGTTGTAGTAGATCTAGACCTTAAGAAACCATGCTGTTCAGGAACAACTCTAGGCCAAAAAAATTTATACAATCTTTCATATAGAATTGACTCTAATATTTTGCTGGGTACACATAGTAGGGAGATAGGACGATAGTTTTCAGCTGCACAACGATCACTAGACTTGAAAATTGGAACAACCTTAGCTGTTTTTAACAATACAGGCCATTTACCTGTTCCAATAATAAGATTGAACAAGTATATAAGTGGCTTTTCAAACTCTACCGAACATAGTTTAAACAATATTGCCGGTAATCCATCAGGCCCAACACTCCACTTAGGTTTCAGAATCTTAATAGATTTTTTATAATCATTTATAGTGATTGGAGCAAGTTTTAAGCGTCTTCCATCTTTAATTAAAGAGGTTTTAAGTGTCATGAAATTTAGGTGAATTCGTAGCGTATACTGTATTTTTGCTAAGGTTATGTGTATAGATACGTAACCGTTTCAAGAAAAATATTCTCACTTCACGTGTCTACTTAGTAATAAACTGCATCGCTTCTCTATGACGGTTATTTTCTTGTAAATTGTCTAAAATCATTGGTAGTGTTCGTTCTGACTTGTAGGGAAAAAGACATTCTTAAATTAGACTTGGGATCGAGCTTCTAAAATGTCAGTTTTTACACAGGGCGTCACACCTTTAATGTTTTTTTTTTAAATGAATTTTAGAATTTTTCGATCTGATTTTTTAATTCATTCGTAGATTTAAAAATATTTCCGCAGGATCCGATATCTTAAAATTGAAACGGTATCGGAAATGTAAAATTTCGATTATATTTACCGACGCATACGTAGTGGTAAGAAACAAATTTCTCAACTTATAACATTAGAAATGCGATCGAGATTAAATTTTAAATGTGCATTTTACATAAGTATCTCGTTTTCAGGGCCCGAAATTTTGAAATTTGTAATTTTCATATAAGCCATTTTAATCAATTTATTTGTTATTGTTTGCGTATATAAATTTTATATTGATGAATTGTTTATTACATTAAATTACATAGATTATTTCAAAATATTGTTTTAACATTTTAATGATTTTGTATATTAAGTAATATTTTTTACATTTAGTATTTTTATAAATTCGTATATTTTTATACTTTATATTTTTCTGATAATGGCTAAACAGCCGAAAAGCTTTGTGATTTTTCATAAAGATAAAACGATTTTAGTGATTTTTAAATTTTTTTAAATTAATTTTTTAACGTTTTAGATGTTTTATATGTGGGTTTATTATCCGTAAATATAAGTTAGAATGTGTTATTTATCGGATGATGTATTTTATGCTGGTTATACTTCGGTATTCGCATTTTTAGCTGCGTTTTGTAAGTTTTGTAAAACATTGTAAAAATCCGGCTTATATTTATTTGGAACCGGTTGTTTCGTAATATATTTTAAGGTTTTACAGATGGAAAATTAGTTTTACTGGATGCTACAGCAGGGGTAACCGAAAAGTATGAACATCGTTATGCGCGACATTAATCTCATCTTATTCGATTTAGAATTTCGAAACTTTTGTGTATAAATTTGTAGCATTTTTTTTTTTTATTAGCTGCAAATTTTAAGTTTTGTTAATTTAAGTATTTGAAATAATGTAATTTCAGGTTCGTTAAAATTTTATAATGTTCAGATATATTTCGAAAACAATTCTACTAGTATATTATAACAAACGGGGAATAAAGAGAACGAAAATTGATTTAAGATTTTAACGTCAATAAATGTCATTTGTTAAAAAAAAAATTAATTAACCATCCGGATGCATAAATAAATACGAACTCGTGCAATAATTTTTTAAAACAATTTGTTTTCAACTTTGCAATTTAGGTTAAATTTAATTTATTGAAATTTAACTGGCGGATGTTACGATGCTATAATCTCAAAAAGTTTGTTACGATAATTATACTCTAACGTACCTCTTAAAGTCCAAAAATTTAGTATTCCAAAAATTTTTACTATGTACCTACGGTGTATAGTGGTGTTTCAAGTTTGTTAAATGTCATATTTCAAATGATCGTTTGTCGTGAAACAAATTATGCTATTATAGTCAATGTGCATATCCCTTGAGATCGAAGGCTCTTAATAATTTCAATTCCGAAGTTCTTCTAAAACGTTTAAACGAAAACACCGAAATTGTTAATTCGGTTGAAATAAAAATGAGAAACTTCAAGTGATAATACAAGGCAAGTGGCTGACCCAGAATAATGTGTGATGGAACATCTAAAGGAGTAATTCAAATTAAGTATGTTCGATATATTCTGGAAGATTATGAATAAGGATCGATTCAAGCAGCGCCAATCGGGGAGACATGACATGTAGAAGAAGCGAAGCGATATATGTTTAATATAAGAACAGATTAGCACGTGCGAGCGATCACGTTATACGGTGTACAAGAAATAATATCGACAGAAATTGCGAATGAAAATAGTAAGTGGCAAATATCTGTGTGAAATGTTTATAAAATAATAAAGTATGAAGTCCAGAAGGAAATGGATATATAAAAATTGGAAGAATCTAAAAGTAAACGTAATTTTAGATTTTCAAACGTAGTATTTATATTAAGAGCATAAATACGTTAATGGACACGTATATCAAGGTGGACTACATAATATATTGTGAGAAATTTGCGTCACTTCCGAAAACGTCTTTTCTGTTTACTGTATTTATAAATATTACAACAATATTTTTAATGTTAATAAATATCGAGAAGTAGGGTATCCGTGTATAAGTATCATCATTCACTCTTGAAAATTTAAAATAATACGCGTGATGTTTAGAGAAAGTCACAACGATTTAAATTGAATTCTACGTAGGAAATTACCTATGAATATTTTTTCACGAATAAAAGAAGCGAATTTTTAATTTAATATAAAGTAGAAGTTGAAATCTTATATATGTGAATTTTATCTCGTATTTTGCCATTGCTATTTCACGAATTTAAAACGAAAAATTTCATTTGATATTTCATTACTCATCATATGTTGTACACGTTTCGCGTCATTTAGAATTTATTCACGATACCGTTGAAAACATTAAAATAATTTATTCGCGTCTAAAAGATTATAACTGGTCCTTCAGGTTTTTAATTAAAATGTATTTTTCAAGTTTATAATAAATAAATTAGCCTCAACATGTAAGTGGATGTAATGGCTGCTAACGTTAGCAATTTCTACTGCGGTTGAAAACGTGTAGACAACATCGATTCGGTCAGATATATAGAAACAGAAGGAACAAATGTTATTCGATGTATCCGATTTTAACATTTTACCTAGTATATATTGACGTAATTAAAAATATGGCAATCAAACATCAGAAGCGGTTACATAGTCATGCTAACTGGTCTGTAATTAGCTTATTAGATAACTCGCCACAGATGCAAATTCTCGCAGACTGAGTAGAACTAAACCATTAGACCTGACGTAGGAATGAAAATTATGTAAATTATTAAAACACAAGATACTATAATATAGAGACTAGTCATCGGCACAGATGCAAATTCTCGCAGACTGAGTAGAACTAAACCATTAGACCTGACGTAGGAATGAAAATTATGTAAATTATTAAAACACAAGATACTATAATATAGAGACTAGTCATCGGCACAGATGCAAATTCTCGCAGACTGAGGAGAACTAAACCATTAGACCTGGTGTAGGAAAGAAAATTGTGTAAATTATTAAAACAAGATACTAATATAGTGACTAGTCATCGGATTATGTTCGCGTCATATGCTATACCATCTACTGATAACCTAGTGGCTAGTAATGAAAACCATAACGTTATCATGCAATATTACCGGATGAAATATTTCATTCTTTACGTATGGGCTACACCTTAATAAGTCACTCCTACATTTTAAACGGAGAAAATACTCCAATTTGTAAGTACTAACTTCCATCCTTATACGTTGTCCTTTATATAACGCTATCCGATTCTCATTAAATTTCTCAACCGGACATAACAGATTTGCTTTCAGAAATCTCCGATTCGAGAACAAAACAATTACCACTCCTATTGGCCTCTAAACTTTATCCTCTAGTGTAATCGTATCTCTGGCCTATTAACACGTCAATAATAATAATAATTCCTTATTAAGTATTTTTACGTATTATTTGAATTCTGTTAATTTTAAATTTAAATATGTTCACTTTATCTTTTAAAAATACTTTTTTTACCGTTCGAATAAAAGTAGGAACTACTAACTACGTGCACTATCGAAAGATGGCGCTGTACCCGTTTAATCGAACAGTAAATTTAATAGGAGCTTGCAATATTGTACACGGAATTATTAGCTGTAATGTTAAAAAAAAATTACGGGAAAGTAATTTTGATTTTCAATCGCAATATCCAAGATACAGAAATTTTAATGTTAACAATCATTTTTATTTTCCGGTTGATGTGAAATGTCTGAATTTTAAAAATATTTATATGAATACATCGAAAATTATTTACAGTTCACCTAACTAATAAGCAATATTATATAAGAAACACCCGTATAAAATTTATGTTTTCGTTTCAAAATTTCATAATATATTACCGAAAGGGTTAAAAAAATGAGTAGTTTTTATCGTATTCTGCCATAATGTTGGAAATTAATTTGAATTAGAGTGCGCAGTAACAGAATATATAGTTGCAAATTATTTATTACTTTTCAAGAACGCCTGAAATTTAAACAATAGCTTAGTCGATCGTCAATAGCTGGAAATCGTATTATAAGTAGAAAATAATTATTTTGTAATTTACTATATCTAATTTCCGCGGACGCCAATGACTTTTGAATAAAAAAAATTATAAATTAAAAAAACCAAATCTACACCGTATTTAGAAACGTATTAATTCTTACGACACGTATTATAATTTGAAAAAATAATTTAATCGGTTTACTTGAAGAAACTATTATTATTTTTTAATATTAATTCCATATTCTTATTTATCTAAATTGTCGATACTAAGCGAAATAGATAATGTTGAACAAACTGATAACCTAGAATGGTATGAAAACTTTCCGAATTAATGTATGCGACCATTCGCAGATTTCAGACAATATTTCTTTAACAGTTACAAATCGTAGCGATCGTTTATTGCTATTGCAAAAAAAATTATAAACTTTTTTGGTACTCCAGAATCTCGAGTTTTTAGAGTTAGGTTTAGTGTTAATTTGCAGTAAGTCGGGTTGTACTATTTTGTAAGATATAGTTTTCAATTGTTGAGTGATTCATGAAGTTACAGATTTGAATTTTAGAATCAGTTAAAGCGCCTGTCATAAAGTTTACATTCTTGAGTTTGAATTTATTCGTATCTTAAGTTTATATTATGTTACTCACGTTGTGAAAATTATATGTCTTTCAATATTGCAATATAATTATTGTTTTCCCCTTCTATTTAAATTACCGTATTTCAGTTGTATCATCTGATTTACAGAAATATATATATATATATATATATACATATATAAAATGTTGTTTAACGTCGGTATATATGTTTGGAGCTTTACATGTTTTCATATTTTTTGTGTTTCATAATTTTAAAAGGTTAATTTGTTCCAAGTAATTTAAACTCAGATTTGAAAATGAGCACCGTTAGAAACAAATGTCCTACATTAGCACTATGAAAGCAGATGATATTCTTTATGAATTCTCAAAATAATATATATTTTTTAATGTTTATATGACCGAATAATTTCGGTATTTATATGGATTTTAAATAAAGTAATTCAAACAAGCGACTTAAATTATTGTACGTTTAATAAAGTAAACAACTATTGTCATGCTTTCTACTATTCCACAAACGACGGAGTTATATATATATATATATATATATATATATATATATATATATATATATATATATATATATATATATATAATGTTTTGAATAACAATAAAGATACAAACCCATTTTTCCTTATCGTAATTTCAACACTGTAGATAGCGCTAATAAAATATTTTTAAAGTTATAGTTTTAATTACTGGCACAGATTGCGCAATTGAAATAAGGAATGTCCAAATAGATTTTCAAAATTTTAATTTTTTTTTTCTTATTAATATTGTATTATTTGTGAATTGATACGGGAGAGAGAAAAACTTACGATATTAACAATGTTTTTAATTAATACATAATTGATTACCGGTGTTTCAATTATCTTAGAAATCAGATTACGTATTCGATTGCGTTATTTGGATTTAGTTATTTATTATTCGCATTTTAAACATTTAAATTATATAACATACATTTAACGTAGTATACATTAATTATTCGATTATTACAGCTTGCGTGTACTTTTATTTTACTTGAATAAATTGTCTTACTGTATTCGTGTACACTTTTACTTTTATTGTATTATTTCATTTTTGTGTTGTATGTTATAAATTATTTTCTTGAAATATTTCTACTATTCCATTTATCTTTTTACAAAAGCAAAACGTGTCAAAAGTTTGCTATTAAGAAAATAAATTATCTTCCTTTTATGGTAGCTAATAATAGATTCTTCACTCTCGCAATTTTTTACGAATAATTTAAATGAATTTCAGAATATGTGTGTATGCAAAAATGTGAAGAATTAGTGTATATTATATATATATATATATAAATTTGTAATTATTTTAAATTTTTTCGCTTTAAAGCAGATAAATTCTTATTTTTATCATGTGTTATTTCTAATGCGCATTAAAAAGAAAAACGAAATTATGAAAGTGTCGTTTTTCGAAAAGTATTTTGTTTAACATTCCGGGACGCGCGTCCTTTATAATAACACCAGCGCGCGCGTGATGTACCTTCATATACAATACTTTTTTATTCTAATTTTTGTTTTTTAAACTTTTTCTCTTTATTTTAGTTAAATATTTATGTTTTTTATCGTCCTTTATTATAGCTAATATCTAATTAGAACCTGCCTGCGGAGCTGAATAAAATAAAATACTACCTATCAAAAAAAAAAAAAAAATCAAAAATAGTTGATCATTTATTAAGAAATACAATAAATTTTATAAAAAATAATTACTTAATCTTCTTCTTCATTCTCTGCACATTTCAAACAAATTACTTGTTTCTTCGAATGTTCTTTGCAAGTAAAATGGTTACACATGTTACATTTCATTGAAGCAGAAGTGTTCTTTTTTCTTCTGCATATCCAACAACATCCCCTTTTTTTTAGGAGGTTCGTCTGATTTTTTATTGCTTGATGGCAATGATGGACGATAGCGATCTAAGAAACACTGAATATCTTGTGGAAGTTTTAAATTTGTAGCTCTAGTTGCCAAATGTTCCCTCATCAAACCTCATCGATCTCCTGTTTGTCATGCATGCTAGACACAAAGGATGACAGCCTTGTTTTTCTTTGGTACATATGATACAAGAGTCTTGTCTTATTGAAAACCAAACATACTGCTACCAATTTCCCTTGATTTATTAGGTAGTAAAAATGAAGGCGGAATGGCTGCCTTATTTTTTTTTCATCAATTATAGTTAGTCCTTTCGCTGACAAAAAATCTGCAAGAGCCATACTTGTGTACCAGTTGTCAGTAGTAACATTTTTATTCGTTCCTTCCAATGGGGTTATTAGTCTCTTCACTATTTCTAGGGCACTGTTTTCTACTCTATATGACCCTTCTGGTTGTCTACCACAATAAACCTCAAAATTTTTGCAGTAGTTTGTCTGCGCATTACACAGAGCAAATATCTTCAACCCGTACTTGGCTGGTTTATTTGGCATAAAATGGACAAATGAGCACCGTCTTCTAAAAGAGTGTAGCATTTCATCGATCGTTACATGCTCGGAAGTATTGTAACAATTCGAACAATTATTTATAAATTGGTCCAGAATATATCGGATAGGCGCGAGTTTGTCTGTTTCTCTTCTTTCGCTTCTAGCGGCTAAATCGTCAAATCGAATGCATCGAAGCAAAAATAAAAAACGTTTATAACTCATTGCAGCCCTAAGTACGTCAAGTCCTGTGCCATCCTTTGCCCGCAGTTCTCGTACGTTAGCACGACTTCCTTTCCTACTTCCGATCAAGTAAAAGGTTCCAAAAAGAGCCATAATCTCTGCCCTATCAGTTTCTCGACAATCTCTTTCCCTAGAAAAATTTTTAGAAATAGATGTGATGTATTTATTTGTGGATAATACTATTTCGTCTACTATGATCAAGTCTACCAGTTTCAAAAATGCCCCTATCTCATTGTCTAAGTTCCTAGCACTCGGTGTAGGTCCCGGTAATTTTTTTTTTAATTATGTTTTTTTGTTTACTTCTACTTACCTTTGCAACTTCTGACGTACACCGTATGGTTTCTAAGTCTTTTCCAAGTAAAAATTCGTTTGCTACATTATCTGTCTCTATATGTTCGAGATCAACATTTTCACCATCAATTTCATTTTCATCCGAACAGTCCTCGAATTCTATTTCTTCTTCACTTAGGTCGTTCTCACTTTCATCTAAATCAGAAATTCTGTCTAAATTATCGTTCTCTTCATCCGATAGTTCCTTCAAATAGTATTTGCTCATTAGAGAGTTTAGACATTTTGAAGAGAAAGAAAGAAACACACAAAATGAAAATAGAAAACTGAAAACGTAGTCCGATCGAAAACAATAAAAAATACACGCACCAACAACAATAACGCGTTTTATGTAAAACTAGAACACATTACTCTACTTTGATTAAAAGAATTAAAAAAAAAAAAAAAAAAAAAAAAAAAACTGAAAAACGAAAACTAAAACAGTCCGATTGAAAACAGTCAACAACAACCAGTTTTAGAGTAACACGAAAAACGCGCGTGATGTAAAAAGTACAGCACATAAGTGACTTCCGTTGATTAATATTTAATAGCCAAACATATGTGCGCATTATTCATTCCCTAAGCTGGTCATTATCAAGAATAAATATCCGGTGAGGAATACACGTGCTATACAAACTTCTAAAATATTTCGTATTCTTAATAATAACCAAAAATCGATGCTGTTGTACTTTTTACATCAACGCGCGCGCCCGAAGGTTAAGGGTACTTACGAATTTGATCTTTTTGGAATTCATAAAATAGAGTTTACATATTATTTAAACGACTTTAATATCTTAACACGCAAATATTATTATCACGTGATATATTCCGAATGTATTCTAAGTTTTCTAAACTCCATTTTTAATTCTATTTTAACAGCTAAAGTGTAATATTCGACAAATTAACAGACTCTAGCTACTTTTTAAATTTATTGCGACAAACCTAGGTTAGGCACCCTAGGTAAATATTCAAATCAAGCTTTATTTTTACTTCCTTATATAAAACAGTTTACAATAGCATACTGAAAATGCGCGATAACGCTCGTAGCAGCGTAAACGATAGAATTATTTTCTTAAATATACGGTGTTTATTACGAAGAATAAATTAAACACCAGATTTTTAATATTTATTTTCATTTTATTTGTAAAATTGTGTTTTTTAAAAAAATTTTGTGGTTGTATATTTTTATATTTTATATTTTACGTTTGGACATCATACATCGCAATAGTAAATGAAAAATTTAAAATTCCAACAGTATACAACTTTTACAGAATCAGGAAAATAATATTGAAGAAAAAATTAATATAAAAAAACTAAATTAATAAACAAATATATTGATATTAAATTTCAACAAATCAAAAAAATAGACCGACAGAAGCAGACATCGTTTTTGGATCATATTTTCACAATTACCATCACATATTTTTAAGTAATTATATTTAATTTATATTTTTAAAATTATGATTTTTTAAAATTTTTCACTTGATAATGGCGTAAATGCCGAAAAGCTTTGTGTTTTCCTTAAGAAAATAAATATTAGTGATTTAACTAATTTTCAATTGATTTTTTAAATTAAACACGCTTATAAAATAATTATGCGATTGTTGATAAAAAAATAAAAATAATAAAAATGTTATAAATGTTGCATAAGTGTAATGTAATTTAGGATACAGGTGTACATGCGTATAATATTAAAAGCTAATCCTGGCATTTTCAAATGCATACACACACACACCACACTGCCGTACTCAACATATGCATACACATAAAATATTTAAAAAAAAAGAGTAAATTTTCGATCGCAGCTATTCGTAAACGAATAAAATAAACCGGACAAGCGTTCAGTTATCGAGTTGACACGACGGTGAATCGACAGGAAAAATTGTCCTTTGTAGATTGATATCACAACAAACACGTTGGAAATTCTACAGATGGTATGTGCAATTTGTGGGAAACTTTTATCGAGTTGTCAGCACGGTTTCAAAAAGAAATCACTTGTCTATACTGCTGTCTTCGCGTACTCAATTTACGACGTCATCCGAGTATCAATATATTCAGTTTTTTTTTTTTTATTATTATTATTATTATTTGGGTTTCTAAACCAGATAACAGTATTTTTCAAGATCGTTTCATCGGATGAATATATTTGCGGAAAGTACAAGTATCGGCTGAAACAAGGGGTTTAACTACAAAAAATGATGGACGAAATAAATAAAAATAGGTTTGAAATACGGAATGAAAATTAATATTAGAAAAACGAAAATCATTATATTCGCAAGAGGTAAAAATAAGAATATATATATATATATATATATATATATATATATTAACATCGATGGAGGAAAAGCCTAACTGTAATTGGGTATTTAGGGAACCTAATCACTAATGTGGGCAGACATGGCAAAGAAATCAAATCGAGAATTGACATGGCGAAATAGCCTGTGTCATGCGCTAAAGTTTAAAAATAAAAAAACAGATTGCTAAAAATTCTTTGGACAGACTAGGTCACATCAATAAAATGGTTACTAGACGAAGGGAAAACAATATTAGTCGTTAGCATTCAGTCTTCAAGTTGGCGACACGAGAGAAAATACGAGGAAACCCTGTGCGGAGGAAGAAGACGAATTAATCGAACGAAAACTTTCAAATAAACTGATGCCAAAAATCAGTGATACGAATTGCGCGTCATCTCTTCTCCTAAGGGTTCCGACTACGACGATGACATTACGGCTCAACAAACGCATCTATGCACCATTTATACGATCTCTCTCGGAAAATGATGAATATTTTTCATTTTATATACTCTTTAATGCAAAAAAATTAAAAGAATTTTATTGAAATTTGAAATAACTGTTAACATCACGTTTATTTTGGAAAATTTTCGAGATTTCTAATCTCTTTTCTACTACAAACATCTGAATCGGACTTTACGAATGTTGTGAATGGCTTTATTTTAAAATGAAGGCCTGTTCCAAAAACTTTGAAGAAGCAAGAAACAACTGCAAACTTTTTATTGAAAAAATGAATGATACGGAAACTTGGTCAATTTAGAAACTAAACTCTTGAGGAAATAAAGAGATTGATTTAAGTCGTATGAGATAGTTTCTTAATTAATTACACGTAACAATTTTCGTTCTATATAGACGGTGTACTTTTATAGATTTATCAAGGAGGATTATCGCGAACCTGTTAGGACGATTAAATAATCTAGTCGCCGTGTTTACTTAATTTCTTCTACGTTTATATGGTATTTTTTAAGTCCTCTACGTGACGTTCTCTTACTTACAAATTGCTATGCGTCGACTAATGTTCCTCGTGTCTTTTGAAAAATAGTATATTAAATTGAGATTCGGTTTTAAGATGATTTAGATGTTTTGTTTATACATTTTTCATATTAAGATCATCTCCTTAAAATCGTGTCTTTTATCCCAGTGTAAACCCAAATACGTTGTGAGATTTTATGTTTTGTTTTCTATTTTATTATTAATTACAATTGATTTCGACGGAACAAACCTGTGTTACACGTCATTTATTATTTATTTATTTAAATTTTTCAAACCATGCGATTAACTGCATTTTGAAATATGGTATTTACCTCACTTGGATAATGATTTTCAGTTAGTAAATGTATAACCCTAAATGTTTTTTATAATATAGGCTGATCTGCTGTGTATTATCTGACCTATTGCTCATTTTTTAATTCTGTAAATAATTATTTTTTTATTGATAACTAATAAATTATATTTAAAACTTTGGAGTTAGTGGAATGTCGTTTACTTTTCTGTTTTAAATCGTTTAAAAGGATGAAACTGTTGTTGATTATCTAAAATTAACGTATTGTTATGTTGAAAATTCGCGATTATGATATATTATAATCGTTTATAATGTTCGATGCATTTTAACAATCTGCTCGTAAATATTTTCTTTTCTTATACAAATTTATAATGGTAATATTTCAATATATTCGATTCTTGCGCTTAAAGGCCTACTCGATTTTTTTTTTTTTTTTTTTGTATGATTATACACATTTACATTTTTTATTGTTTGCGCATACGAATCTCGAGAAGCTAAGGTAGTGATCGAGGACCGAATTTATTTCCTTATATTAATTATTTTTAACAAATAAAAACTAAAAACAATTATTTACGTGATTTTTTTTCTGTTCACGTAATTTGGGTAGAAAAAGTTAGCTTTATAGATATCGTGACTTCGGTTTTGAATATTTAGATATTTCGTAGATGGATGTTTTATGGTCGTTAAGAACGTGCTTCAAAATGAGCATTAAACACTAGGTCGTGCTTTTATGGTCACCGGAAGGTGGTTTACAGCTGAGCGTTCGATTAAAAAAGTCTTTTATTTTTATAAATTGTATATAGTTATATATTTTTATATTTTACGTTCACTCGATAATGGCTTAAAACCGAAAAGTTTTGTGATTTTTTTTATTAAAAAAAGTTTGCTAATTTTTATACTGTTTTCTCGTCGTTTATTATTATTATTATTATTATTATTATTATTATTATTATTATTATTATTATTATTATTATTATTACTACAGTAGAATCCGCTTAATGTGAAGCCGGATATTGTTATTATTCGGTTAATGTTATCAAAATGCTTCGGTCCCGATTTCTTGTCCTTTTTACACACAAATTTCCCCCTTTTATGTGATCAAGACGTCGTTTATTGTTATCGCAATCAGAGCACGTAATGTAGTAGGTTTTTCAATAAATCTCGTTTCTTATCTTCTTTCATTGAATGTGTACCTACAATTATGCATATAACGAAGTTGATAACAAATCGTCTTCGTATACAGTTGTTTCATCGCTTTCCTTATGATAATGTCGTCGAAACCAAAACGTCGCGATTGCAATGTTTCGGAAAAAGTAAACATTTTACGAAAGTATGACGCGCTTGTACCCATATCTCAACGTGAAGCAGCATCAAAATTAGGAATTTCGCAACCGCTATTATGTAAAATTTTGAAGTCGAGAGAAGAATTGGAAACCGATGACTTGTTGCAAGTCGAATTTGAAGAATGGCTCGATATTGATTCCAATTTGACTACTGCTGCTCCTGTGACTGAAAAAGATGTATGCGACAACATTTTAAATCACGACGACGAAGAGCTTTCATCATCAGAGGAGGAAATGGAAAATGAAAATAGTGTACCCTCTCACAAAGAAGTTATAGATGCCCTCGCAACCATTCGACGATTTGTGCAGTGCAGAGGCACTGTTGATAATTTCAATGATACTTATGCGTCAGAAAAACTTGTTAACAATTTACTCGTTCAGAATTTGAAACAAAGTTCTTTGACACGTTACCTTCCGAAGGGTAAGTAATGCCTAATCATATTAACCTACGTATCTATTTTATCAAACGCACTTTGTGGTATGTACTTCAAAGCTAGAATCAAGTATGTGATATATGTATGTGCAATAAAAAAAATTTTTTCAACTCGATTTTTTTTTCGCTTAATGTTATCAGCCGCTTAATGTTATCGATATCCCCTCGGACATTTGCGATCACATTAAGCGGATTTTACTGTATTACTATTACTATTATTGTAGTATCCGGAACGCTTGAAAATCAATTAAAATAAAACTTAAATGATATAAAATCTACCAGTGCGTCGTGGCATCACCCAATTTTATGGCTTCGTCATATAGCTTCCTTCTGTTAATGCCTAAAGCCATCAGGCTACACCGGAACAAATGTTTTTGGGTTTCTACCGTTCGTCACATTTGCACTTATCATTCTCAGCCAGACCCCATTTCAGCAAGTTCACTGTTCTACCGCAACCGGAGTAAAGTCGGTTTAAAGTTTCCAGTTGCGCTAATTTAGCGTATTCATTGGTGTTCACTTCTTCCTTCAGCCTACATTCGCTTCTAGCTTTTTTTATACGCGAACTTTTTTACGGAAACTCATCCGATCGTTTCGAATAGTGTAGGCAGTTTTTCCTGGATTTAAAATTTATTTATAAAGAGTTTATCTCATTTATAATTTTTGGTAAATTTACACGAATAATTGAATTTACAGTATAAAGGATATTGCTGAACGGCTTTAATTAGTCGCAACGAGTTCAGTTCGATGAGCGATCTCGATCTTAGGATCATTCATTGGCGGACTCCATTAATTCCCTATACGCATTTCTATCTCGAGATGTGTGAAACAATTCTTCAACGCTGCAGTTTGTTCATGTTCGTAAGTTTTGGAACCAAGACATCCTCTTTTTTTCTTCCACCTTCTCCATTATTATATTCGGTAAAAGTGTGTATTTAGGCCCACGCATTACACGACTGAAATATTCCATTTATCTTATTTTCCTTTCATATTATTCGTAGTACTAACGAGGAGACATACGTAGTTCGTCAGCAATTTCTGTAGAATTTGAATTTTTCTAATTTTAGAAACTAATTACTTTTTAAATTTCGTTTCGCCATATTTCTGTTAATTTTTTTTTTTTTTTTTGTGTGGAATGAATTTACTAACCATTGCAACTAGCCCTATCGAATTTTAATTAATTTATACAGTTGAGATTTTGAAAGTTGCGTTCGCCTAATCTCGAAAACGATAATATAATTTTTTTTTTTCTATCCTACGTGTATAAAGAATATCGTATTTTACAAAAGCGGACTCTTTTTAAGTATCGTATCGTGTTTCGACACATTTTTTAATGCAGTTCCGCAATTTATTGCGACTCCTACGCGAGACGTGACGTCAAAACTTAAAACCCCTTTTCTCATCATCACTCTGTCGACCGCCTGAAAAACCAACCCTCTGCTGTTGCTATCGTTGTCGTTGCTGTTTCTGATGGTGACGTACGAATAGTAAACATCGTTGCATGTCGGTTACAGTTTACCTCTTCTTCCTGCGAAGTTTATTTTTCAACTCATGTTTTTCACCGAGTCGCTTACGTCATGTACCGTGCAATAGCGTTTTCAATGACGTCATAGAATGAAAGCTTTTCGTCCCTACTGCCGCCGAGTTATGCCGTCATCTATGACCCGCTTTGGTTTTTGAATGGATATTTAGAGGCTGGTGGTTGGGTGTTCAATTTGGAAAAAAAAAACGTTCGTTCTCATTTTACTATTACTACATATATATATAATATAATGTATATTTATACATTAAGTATATATCGGCTCCCGATGGCTTCGTAATTACCTCATTTCTCTATATCCATCTTGTTCAGTTTCATTCATTATTTTATATATGTGTCTGCAGTAAAGGCCCGTAATGTGATTCTACCCGTGGCAACGTTTATTATTAGGAACGCTATCTTCTGTTTACATTATTACAGTGTTAGTAGTCGCAGGGGCGTATTTGATAACCGCTTCACGAACGACCATTATAAAGGCCGATATTTTTAAAACACCCACACGTGGAACCTCAGACGTTGCTTTGTTATAATTTTCGTTTTGTAATTTCGTTATAAAACAACGGGTGTAGAGCTATTTTACTTTCTATAATTTCTAATAATTATAACGTAGTCAGAAACATATGTATTACAAATAAATTGAACAATTTTTAAATGAATTTTAAATATTATGTCCAAAACAAATTACTTATTATTCGGTAGAAAATTCCAAAAGAAAAAATTAAATCTATCGCAGTACGGTATTAATTTAAATTTATGTAACAAGTATAAAGTATTCGGGAGGGGGGGTAACAATTGATAGCAACCTAAAAGTTTATAATCATTTCGGTAAAGTAAAAAAGTAAAATAAATTCACCCGCATATTCGATAAATTATATAATAACAATAATAGAAATAATTATTAAAAAGAAATTATATAAATCTGTAATAATACCGAGTATAATATACGGTAGTAGTATTTATAATGACTTGTTAAAAATTAAGAAGTTTATAACATTAATAAGATCCTATCGAAGAATTACAGCTATCAGAATGATCAAAGTATACAAAATAACAAAGTCTACAAAATAACAAAGTCGTCAATAGTGGTTGAAATACCCATTGACTTAGAAATGAAGAAACGTATCAATATTTATTCTTAATTAACAATAATATTAAAACGGAACACGAATTTAATCACGCAAGATATATTAATGAAACATTTATATACGAAGGTAAACAAATCAACTTTTTTATAATTGAATCGGTATAATGGATGAGTGTACAAATACTTTCCAGATTTAAGTGAAAGACTTAAAACGTATAATTTATCACTATGTTTCAAACATTTAAAAAGATTTGGCATAGAAGAAACGGAAAATTGTATTACACGTAATTTTTCGAACATCTGTTATCGTGTATTACAAGAGTGCAATGTGTTAAAAGGATTGTGTTAGATTTTAGTCGGCGGTATAAACATAAAGGGACTTATCCCGAGTTGAGGTACGCCGGCTCGGGGAAGGTAAGAGCGTTTCAAGATGAAATGAATTCACTGTTAGATTGTAGTATGGAATAATTAGTAAGAGATCAATTTAATGATTTCAATATAATTTAAGTATGGAAGAAATCAAACGACAGAAAAAATTATAATTTGTTATATTAGAAAGATAATAACATTTATTTAAAACTTTATTTTGAAAATATTACAATTTAAGATACGATTAACGGTGTATTAAGAATGAATTATTAAATGTTGGGTTAACGTATTCTATTACTATATATTAAGATTAACATTATTGTATTATCTTTGTCGTTATAATTCTGTTTGATTGCAAATAGAGTTTGAAGCGGCATAAAATTGGATTGTAGCTTTAAATTTCATATTATAAAATATATTTCATTAACAAATTTGTTCCTTATAAAAAAAATTATATGAATGTAACCGAATGATTTCATCGTATAACCCTTTAAATAAATTAAAAAAAAAATGAATTGGAAAAGTTTGGAATGTAGCGAACTTTAAGAAGTTTAAATCACTACTTTTTTTTTAAAAAATGAAAAATCATCAAGCTTTTCAACTGTTAAACCATTATCAAGTGAATATCCAAAATATAAACTATAAAAATATAAAATTATTAAAGTGATAAATTAAATTAGCGAATTTTAAAAAAAGAAAAATACTAGAAAAATGGAATTAATAAAAAAAAGTGATAAAAATAATTTATTAAGTTCAATGACAAATTTTGACGAATAATTAATTCTAAGGAATATATTGTAAATTTCATTTTTATATTGGAAAACTATTTTTTAAAAATTTTGTATATATTATTTTTATTTGACTAGCTATTGTGTTTTTGTTTATTTGTTTACGTATAAAAATCTAATGTTTTTATTTTTATTTTTGACATTGTTCTATTGTTAATGTATAAATTTTATGTTGTTGGATGTTTTTATTTATTTTTATTCTTTTTTCATCCATTAGTAGCGATATTTCTTCAGTCATCCATAATTTACACTTAGCATGTGTAGATTTATCAATGAATATCTGAATTAATTTTTTTCCCCTATTATCATCAGTCTTTAATACCTTCAACTTTTGATCTGTTTCTATCTGATACTTTAATTTTGTCGCGTTATTCTTAAGTTTATCGATATTCCATCCTGTCCTCCTCTTTTTTGACTTCTTCACTTGATTCCTATATCTTTGCTTTACCAGAATATAATCACTTTGGTATCTGTGTTCATCTCCAAGACATTTCCAGGTGTAACGTCTCTTCTCTTTGGCACATTATACCATATATTTGTAATAATAAACTTCGAATCAGACGATCACCGCGATTATTCCTCTTTCCTAATCCATATGTACCAGTTATTTTTATTTCCGGATTCTCCCAAACTACCGCATTCCAATCACCCATTATTACGACGTTATCTTTAACTTTTGTGTTTTCCGATAGTTCTTCCAGTTTTTCATATGTTTCGTCTTCTTCTTCACAACCAGATGTTGTCATATTAACTAGAACTACTGCTAAGTCCATCGTGGGCAATGAAAAACGTGCCAACATAAACCTGTTTCCAATAGTCTTTATGTCTAATAACGCTTGTGATGATACTTTAATATATTAAAACTACACCCCCTTGTCCGTTGTAGCTGGTTCCGTGAATGATTTTATATCCTCCACTCATAAATCTCCCTTCTTCTTTCCATCGTGTTTTATTTATTCCCCCATAATATCTAGTGCATAGTATTCGCAGCTAACTTACATCCGCCACCTGTGGACGTGCCCCGTTCCCGACTAAAGCTCCGGCCCGAAAGGTACAACTACCCGATGGTGCCATAAATAGTATATAACATTATTAAATATACAAATTTTTAATAAGTTCGAAACCTGATATGGTAATTTAATAACCTGAAACAAATAAATTAATTTTTCCGTACGCAGCTGAATGATATAGAAACAATAGAATTGAAGGAAATTTTTATATGACGCAAATATTCACTGGTCCACGTTTCTTTCGGTTATTACCTAAATAAACTGCAAATTATATAGATTGCAATAAACGTTGTAATTGTACTATGCACTAAAATTCAGCATAAATGATGATACGTAATAATAGATCGGTTTTAGCGATTATCTAGAATAGTTAAAAAAAAAAGTATATCTAGATAACGATGCGATATCTATTTTATTTTATTTCTTCTGGTAGCTTATTAAAATTTAAAAGTGTCAAATATGTCCAGAGTTGGCCGGTGTGGTATTTAAAAATATATATATATATATATATATATATATTCTTCTTCTTCTGGTACAACCCGATTCGGGTAATTGTTTAACCATCAGCATGCATCGAATGGACAATCTGTTGTAGCCGGTTCTTATTTCTTGCTATTTTGACCAATTCTTCTGTTTCATTGATTCCGGTCCATTTTTTTACGTTATCTAACCACGATATACATTTTCTTCCCGGTTTCCTTTTTCCTTCAATCATTACCCATTGCTATCGTTTGTAGTAGCTTGTACTTTTCTCCTCTCATAAAATGACCAAAAAAACGTATCTTTCGTTTTTTCACTTCTGCCATTAATATTCTGTCGGTTCCCATTAATTTTAGAACCTCCTCATTTCTGACCTTTTTAGTCCAAGGTATTTTCCACATTCTTCTGTAGCACCACATTTCAAGTGATGACATCCGCTTCTTCATATTTTCTCTTATAGTCCAGGTTTCGCTTCCATATAAGAGCACTGACCATACGTAGCATTTCAGTAACTTATTTTTGACCCGCAAGTTTAATTTCCTATCGCAAAGGGTACTTCTTAACTTCATAAATGTATTTCTAGCCAGTTCAATAGGAGCTCGTATTTCCATGTCAGAATCATTATTTTGCGTCAACCAGCTGCCTAGATATTTATACTTTTCCGTTTTTTAAATTTCTTCGACATCTAAAAATAGCTTTTCGTTGAGATTAGGTTTATTAGAGACCACCATGATCTAGTTTTCTTGGTGTTTATACTAATTCCCTTTTTCTTGCTTTCTAATGCCACTATATTAAGGAGTCTTTGTAGTTCTGTTATACTTTCTGCTAGAAGTGTTGTATCGTCAGCAAAGCGAATTACTGAAATACGTTCGCCTCCTATTTTTATTCCTTCACTACGTTCTTCTAGGGATTGAGAAAAAATCGTCTCAGAATACAAATTGAATAATATCGGCGATAGGACGCATCCCTGCCTGACTCCCTGTCTTATTGGTATTTGTGCTGATAGCTTGTCATCTATTAGTAATCTTGCATTTTGGTTATCATACAGAGTTTGTATTATATATATATTATTAATAATAATAATGACGAATTAAAGATTAAAATATTAAATAAGATATTTCCATTAATCCTTCTGTTCGTATATTTCGGACTTTATAAAATGCATTACAGTTAAATGAAGTGTAACGTACTGCTTGAAACGAACCTGGAAGATGAATGGTGAAGCTAACCAACCCTATGAATAGTTGTTCTTCATTATGATTACGATGATGTGGTCAATCAACTATCTTAATTAATCGTGATTTTTATAACGTTCGAATTATTTACTCGTTTAAAGATATAATGCGAAATTGTTAACTTATTATTATTATTATTATTATTGTTATTCGCGATAACTATGTACGTTTCGGATTCGTTAGTTAAAGTAGGGTATTTTATATTTTGTAACGAATAAAGGGTACGTGTTATAGCACCCTGTCGGCATGACTTGATCCTTGAATTTGCATTTATATATATATTTTTTTAAAATAGTAAAAAACAGATAGACGAGTAGATAAACAAAAAAAAACCGTAGGAATAAGAGATTTTACCTTTTTATGTTTTTGATGTTTCCTTCATATAGGACCCGGACAAATTTATCCCATTTTCCCCCCGTTTATGGTTGTACACTGCTACGTGTATAGTTCAAATTGTTCCTTTACAAAAGCGTGCATACGTAATAATTAATAAGATTGTGACAATTTAGAAGTCAAATAATGAAAAAATGTAATTTGTAATTTTTAAGGTCGACCATGATGACGACGATGATTGTATAATAATAATAATAATGGAATGAGGATAAAAATATCGAAGCGGAATAATATCGTTCCGAGAGTATTCGACGATGTTATTTTTATGATTCTTGCTCAAGTGGGAAAATGAGTGATGGAGTGAGAAACAGTTTTTATGCAAACACATGATTTCGTTATTAGTTCCGAATTGTTTATATTTAAATATTAGCCCCGTTTACTCCCCGAATGTCCCCTTACGTTTCCAATTTATCTACGTTATAACGTTTACGTATCTGGCTCCCTGTATCTCTCTCTCTATACTTTTTTAATTTATCCGCGTTATTAACGTTTTTGGCTCGCGACATTTTCCTAATGTCGTTTTCGCTTAAAACTTACTTACCACCTCGTACCCTCGTCCCTGTTCTTAATATCTCCTAGTATCGAATTTCCTCCTAACAAATTAAAGTCTAACGATGACGTAAGACTATATAGGTTCCCGATGACTTCATCGTATATACGGATGTGAAATAATTTTTTTTTTTAATTATACTTTTAAATTGCTTCTTCTCCGCGCACGTTCGATTCCGTCGCATTTACGTGTTCTCGTAAACGTATATGTTACGCGCGGCGCCGTAAACAACTCCTAAATGATTAATATCTCCCAATTCGATCGTTTACGCGAAATAAACGCCATCAAAATAAATTCTCAATAAAATATCTATACATACATACATATGCGTTTATATGTTTATGCTGATATATATATATATATATATATATATATATATATTTATATAAGCGTTATTTTTCGTATCGTTACGTCCGATTAAAATTTCGTCCACCTAGAGAAAACGGACTTTTTTTTTTTTCTTTTTTGTGTAGCCCAGTTGGTAAGACTGCTACAAAGCAAACCGCGTGCTATTCGTGTATTCGTTTTTGTCCAGTTTTAGTTATCACGGCATCCTATAACGTGAAGGAGCGCGCGTTTCGCGTGGAACGTTATTTTCGGCGTGAGTCGATCACGACTGTGCAAAGAGAGTTTCGAAAAGAATTCAAAGTTACGCGGTTTTTCTTTTTACGGGGGATACCTTAAGAGCCGCGTTTACGAATCCACGAGATCTGGAAGATCTGAAAACTCGGATTTCTAAAAAATTTCAAACGAATGTATTGTTGCAAAAGGCGATCATCTGAACGATATTGTGTATGATTGCAAGCCAATCTCTCGTTTTTCTATTTTTAAAGAAAATTTCATTCGAAAGTTTTGGTCGAATACTTTTCGAGTTATTAAAAAAGAAAGAAAACAAGAACGAAACTGTCCGTGTCTTCTCTGGGTCACCACCCTGTAGGTTTCAGCGACAATTGGAACAAAAGTTAATTCGCGAGACAGATTCTGCGTATACTAAACGATAAGCACTTATATCTTATATTACCTTTCGCTCCACCGTCTTATACCCATCTATAATTTACTCTATAACCTGAAGATGTTGCTGGAAAACTGTTGAAGATTATTCAAACATAATAAAGGATTTATATAGTTGTATTTTTAACGAGTTTAAAAAGTAAACACTTCATTTCATATGTATATTGCATTTTTGGAAAAAATAAATAATTACATATATATTATATATAGAAGCCCATTAAATTTAAATACCTAGGGTCAATTATTACCTCAGAGAGACACACACAATGCGACATAGACTCCGGAATTCAAATAGCGCGGATGAAATGGAAGCAATTAACTGGGATACTCTGCGATAAAAGGATTCCGATACATGTTAAAGGGAAGATTTATAAAACAGATATTAGACCTGCTACGTTGTATGGGGCTGAATGCTGGTCGACGACTGCAACAATGGAACAAAAGCTCCACTTGGCTGAAATGAAAATGCTACGCTGGTCATTCGGCTACACACGCTTTGACATTATCAAAAATGAGATGACATAAGGGAGCGTATAGGCGTTGCACATATACAGTCGAAATTGCGGAAAGCGCGCCTCCGATGATATAGGAAATATGACAGAATCCCAGTAAAGACGTTAATGAAGTACGACCCCGCAGTAAAGCGGTCACGAGGTCGACCAAGAAGACGATGGATAGACTCTGTCAACAACGACATGGTGGAAGTTGGTGCCAATATAGAGGACGTCTAAGATCGCAAGAAATGGAGAAGAACGTGTTATCAAGCGGATCCATTAACGGGAAGGCACTAGGAAAGAAGTATAATATATATATATATATATATATATATATATATATATATATATATAAAATTTATTTTATTAACCGATAATAACGTTACTCCCGAAGAGATTTGTTAAAATTCAAATGTTGTGTATCCTCTTGTTTTTGTTTTAATAAATCACTACATCTCGTATATATATATATATATATATATATATATATATATATATATATATATATTTATTTATTTATTTATTTATTTATTTATTATATAATTTATGTTATAAACTGATGACTGAAGAGATTTATTAAGATCATTGAAATATGTTCAATGTTTATAGTTGTATCCTCATGGTTTTTTTTTTTTTTTTTTGTTTTTTATATTTTAATTCCCTATGATATATATATATATATATATATATATATATATATTATATATATATATATATATATATAAACCAAATCCAGAAGCGTCTGTTCCCATAATGGGCGGCTCCCTGGTCAGCGTCTGATCTCCATGTTAGGAGCGGCTGAAATATATACTTGTCAATCCGCAGTAAGACAGCGTGACAAGTTCTATGTCTCAATACCTTCATAAAAAACAACCAGATTATACGGCCCTTATTCTCCGGAGGCTTGATTGGTCCGGAGGAAGGTAGTATCCGGAATGAAACCAAGAAGGCAGAGGGTGCTAAGAATCCCCGGAGTATAAACTACTACCAAAAATCAAGTTTAGTAAAGCTACATTTAGGAACATTGAATTGTCGCACTTTATCAAACCAGACGCGTTTAATAGAACTGGAAAAGGAAACAGAAAACATCAAATGGGATATAATAGGACTGTGTGAAATCAGAAGGAAAGGTGAAGAACTAGTAAAACTTCAGTCGGGCAACCTATTCTACTATAAAGGAACTACATCAGGTAGAACAGGTGGAGTTGGATTTTTAATAAATAAAAGATTAGAAGATAAAATAATAGAAACGTACAGTATATCGGACAGAGTAACCAGCCTTACGCTATCACTATCAAATAGATATAATTTACGAATTATACAGGTATATGCCCCAACTTCCAGCCACTCAGAAGAGGAAGTTGAAAACTTCTACCTTGATATAAATAGAGAATTAAATCGAAAAAAGATCCAATTTACATATATAATAGGTGATTTCAATGCTAAAGTAGGGAAGAAGTACCCAAAAGAAGTAGCAATGGGAGAGTATGGAATTGGTAGCAGAAACGAACGAGGTGAAAGATTAATACAGTTCGCACAGTTTTCGAAAATGTTTATAATGAACTCGTTCTTTAAAAAAAGGGAAGTGAGAAAATGGACATGGGAATCACCAAATGGCATAGTCAGAAATGAAATCGACTTTCTACTAACGGATAAAAAAGACACGGTGAAAGATGTCAATGTGGTTAATAATTTTAACATAGGTAGCGATCACAGATTGCTAAGGGGCAAAATACATATAAATATTAAAATGGAAAGAAACAAGCTCGTAAAAAAGGTAAACTTACCACTGGACATACAAAATCTAACAGCGAATAAAATAAAATACCAGGAAACACTGAGGAATAAACTTGAAAACACTGATGTGAACGAGAATAATATTATGGAGTTAATAAAGAACACAGCTCAAGAAGTAGGAGGAACAAAGAAACGCAAGGATATTAAAAAATTGACGAACGAAACGCTAGATCTACTGAAGAAGAGAAGGGAAATGAAAAACAACGTGAATAAAAATAACATAGAATACTGCGAATTGTGTAAAACAATCAGGAAACGTATTAAAAGTGACATCCAATATTACAATGAAAGAATTGTTGAAGCAGCAATCGAAAATCAGAGTAGCTATAAAGAAGTAAAAAGAAAACTAGCGATTGGAAAGAAACAAATAACAGTATTAAAAGAAGGAAACGGGATAATTTCAGATAGAAGACTAGTAATACAATACGTAGTTGAATATTATAAAAGCTTATACGATTCTACGGTTGATCTTCCAGAATATCCACCCTCAGGAAACTCACCTCCAGCAATTTTAATGGAGGAGGTAATATATGCGCTAAAGGGAATGAAAAATGGAAAGGCGCCCGGAAATGATGCAGTAATAATCGAAATGATAAAATTAGCTGGAACAGAAACATTACAACATCTTACGGACGTATACAACACATGCCTAAGGAAACGTAACATTCCAGAGGCTTGGAACAATGCCACCATTATACTAATCTACAAAAAAGGGGATAAGAACGACATAAAAAATTATAGACCGATTAGCCTACTAAATGTAGTGTACAAAATATTTACAAAAATAATAAATAATAGAATAAAACAAGCATTAGATGAAGCACAACCAAGAGAACAGACAGGGTTCAGAAGTGGATTTAGCACAATCGATCACATACATGTTATTAGAGAAATAATCAGTAGAAACAAAGAATATGAACAACCACTGGCGCTAGCTTTCATAGACTATGAAAAAGCTTTTGATTCCGTATACACAAGCGAGATAATTAAAGCATTAAAAGAACAAGGAGTAGATGAAACGTACTTAGAACTATTGAGGAACATCTATGCAAATGCAAAATCAGCAGTAAGATTACATGAAATAACACCAGAATTTGAAGTAAAAAGAGGAGTGAGACAAGGCGATAGTCTCTCGCCGATGTTATTCATATCTGCTCTACAAAGAGTCTTTCAACAGTTGAATTGGCAAAACCTTGGTATTAACATCGACGGGGAATATTTAAATCATTTAAGGTTTGCCGATGACATAGTTTTGATAGCAAAAAGTACTGATGAGTTACAGAGACAGATAGAAGAACTAAATGAAATTGGCAAAACGATGGGCTTAAGCATTAATCAACAGAAAACTAAAATAATGCTAAACGAATTTACACCAAATAAGGACATCAAACTTGAAGGCAAATATCTGAAAACAGTCCAAGAATGCATATATCTGGGCCAACTGGTTAATATCTCAGGATCGTTGTATCAAGAAATAAGTAGAAGAATTAGACTGGGATGGACAGCGTTTGGACAAAATTCGATTATTTTTAAATCAAAAATGCCACTGCTCTTAAAAAAGAAAGCGTTTGATCAATGCATCCTCCCAGTGATGACATACGGTTGTGAAACATGGACGCTAACCAGGAATTATAAATATAGGTTACAAGTAGCCCAGAGATCAATGGAGAGATGTATGCTATCAATCACTAAGAAAGACCGGAAAACAATTGAATGGATTCGCGATAGAACAAAAGTAACAGATATAATAGAAAGAATAAACAAAATGAAATGGCAATGGGCCGGTCATATAATGAGAAGAACAGATCGAAGATGGACAGCAAGAATCTCGCAGTGGTACCCACGAGGGAAAAAAAGACCCCGACGACGACCGCATATGAGATGGGATTACGAATTTAGACAAAAATTAGGAGTTACCTGGACCAGAGCTACTCAAGACCGGAAGAAATGGAGCAAAATATGTGGTTAATTCATGAAGAGGCTACACCATGAAATACTGGTTGATCAGCTGAATATGATGATGATGATGATATATATATATATATATATATAGTCTTCTGTCTCTTAACATATGGTTGTCAAGTATGAACAATTTTAAATAATACCGCGAACAAAATTAATATGAAAAATTATTGTAAACAAATTAAAATTTTATTACAATTTCACCAAGACAGTAAGAAAACAAAAATAAGATCGAGCTCGGAGGATACTTTAAACATATATTCCACGTGATGGGATCATTTATGGAGGAAATGAAAAGAGGAGGACAGAAAATCAGATGGAAGAACGATATTGTTAAAATGTCAAAATATAAAGGGCATCATCGTGTGGCTCAATGACTGACGAGTGTGGGTCCGATTGAGCGAAGTTTTTCCTCTAAGATTAAAAAATATAGATTATTCGATAACGTTCTTAGCAGAGCGTATAATTATTTCGTTTAGGGTTAATAAATAAATAAATGTATATATTTGTAAATTCGAAAACATTTGAAAAATCAGCTAAAACAGCTAAAATTTTCTCTATGAAAATCACAAAGCTGTTCGAATGTTAAGTCATTATCGAATGAACGTAAAAAATAAATTTTAATTATATATATATATATATATATATATATATATATATATATATATATATATATATATATATATAATTCGTAATAAAATGTAAAAAATATTAATTTAGTTTACAAAAATTAGCAAAGTGAAAAAACGCTATTGATAAAATAATCTGTGAAAGCGAGATGTGTGAATCATTATGCAAAACACTTTACAAATCCTCAATATTCACGAAGAGGAATTTATTTTATTTCGTGATAATCATGATGATGATAATAATAATAACAAAGTCGAATTCTGAGTATCGTTGATCGATTTGGTTATCGTTAGTCTTTTAAAACTTTTTCCGATAGATCTAACTTATAACTCGTATCCATCATTAAGTTTTTCTATCGTAGAAAAAAAAACTGACAAAAAACGGATATGGGAGATACATTTATTTTTATATATATATATAATAACCTATGCCTGCACGAAGCTCAGTGTCTAAAGCTACTTTAATAAACTGCAAAAGTTACTTTTTTGTATATGCTTGAAAATGACGTTAATGTCGAAAAGCTTTGCATTAATAAAATAACTTTTATAGTGATTAACTTTTTTTTATTTTTTGTTAATGATTATATATATATATATATATATATATATATATATATATATATTCCGTATTTCAGTACTTTATGCATTATGTACACATATTTTTTACTATTATCCCTGTTCCATATCTTGTTTTATTATCGACGGATGTTCTACGCCGTTAACGATAATTTTTTTTGAGATCCACTATTTTTGTTTTTTACAAAAATAGGCAGGCACTCGTCCATAGATAATTAAAAATTATCGTCGGTTTTTTTAAATTTTTATTTTGCAACATATTTAAAATTAAAAAGTGATAATGCCGTGAACAATTGTGTCAAGTAATAAATTTTAGTAACACCTCGTATGATATTTTTAAGCATCATTATATAAATCACACAAAACTAATACATAAAACACACACATATATATATGCATAGTGTAATGTTATATGTTAACTGGTCAGACGAAGATTGTCCGCTGACGTCTACTGGTAACTTTCCAGTTGATAAGGCTTTACTTTTATCTAATTTTCGAGTACGGTATTATTTCCGTTAAAAAATATTTTAACATAAAAACAATGTAATCGTGATAATGTAACTGGAAATTAACAGTGGCGCTAAATGTGCGAAAGTATAGCCGAATGATAAGATGAACCGAATTCGTTGTATTTCATTTGTCAAATTTATAGCAGGAAGGTTATGAACGGTTCTGTAGAATAAGCCGTCACGAGATATAGTGATTTAAAATTACAAATAAATGAGAGATGAATTGTGGAAAGGAACGACATTATTTTAACACGATTGCGATGTAAGTGATTTTCAGATTTTTATTGAAATAAAAATAATATTATTTATATAGACTTTTAAGATGTTGTGTCCTACAAGAAGATGTGGTGACGGATAAGCCGTGGTTATTCAGTTCAACACTGCTCCGCCATCATTATTTTTGTCTTCTACCACGAACGGTCTTCAGTTGGGCGTGTTGTACTCTTGCTTCTTCTTGTTTTACATTGTCGATTAATATTTGCCTCGGTCTACTTTTCAATCTGTTCTCAACCTTTTTTGACATTCCGCCGTGTTTCGTGAATTATAATAGAGAACGAACTAAACGAACAACAATACGATTTATTAGATCAGGACGAGGAGCGGCAGAAGCCATATTATAATTGCGAACGGTGTTACGGAACAATATGAAAAATTAAATTCGTAGACAGAATAAAATATATAAGCGTGCTGCGAAATATTAGTGATAGAAGATGCTTAATGAACATATCGTAAGAGATGGAAGATGTGGCTGGACAGCGCATATATTAAGAAATAACGGATGACAACGGTGATAGAAGGACGAATAAATGATAACCACGGCGAAAATTCATCACCGAATTAATAGCGAATACAATTATAGAGATGTAACAAGTATTGAAAGAGAGAGAAGGCACATATCAGATGCTTTTCTGGTTGACGACCAATCACAAGATTCGGGAATACGAGAGAAGATGCTGTCCGTTGATTATAAAGAAAATTGCCGATAGTCGACAAATAAATAAGTGTTTTATTATAATTTCGCAGTTATTTTTACAGCTTCATTAAAATTTTTCTAATATTTTTACAATCATCTACTGCAAATATTTACACGCATGTGCAAGTTTGAAGTATATACAACCATGTACAATGTTTAACGCGAAAACACTTAAGACGAATTATACACAAAATGTCGTGTGTATTCCTACATTTTTTTTTTCTTAACACGAAACAAAAATCGCTTAACGAAAAAAGCAGATTTCGTTTCTTAGAACCCACCCGTTTCGTAAACCGTCCGCGTTTAACGCACGCGTTTGTTGTTGTAGACTTGAGGTATCGTAAATTTTATACAGTCGGAACGTAAGAAACTTCGGGAACATAAATATGTGGAGTGCATACAGCAGATGAGGTATCGTAAATTTTATACAGTCGGAACGTAAGAAACTTCGGGAACATAAATATGTGGAGTGCATACAGCAGACGCTCCTTTCTAGGTATTATCAATTACAATCGTCTCTTCCTAGATGGCTTCTACTTTTTTTAGAAACATTAAGCGGAAAGCAATCGTACTTATCAGCAGATTGCGATTCGGGTATTACTTGTTACTTTATGCAGCTTAACTCCTTACTACCCTTTACATGCTGGACATGCAATTTGCAAGCCTGATCACGTGTTCTTGGAATGACATTTTTTTTTTTTTAATAACATTACGCTGTGAACTATACCTTAAATTACTGCGCGCGTCTCGTAACGGTCCTCCGTATATATTCATCTTCAGAATTTACATCTATTTCCAGACACAGCGATATTTCTATAGAAGTTGTCCGCCTTTATAGAAATATCAGTTTAAAAAATATATATATACATGTACTATCGAATAATTGATTAACACGAAATGTCGTATATCTTCCTACATTTTTTGCTTTTAACATGAAACAAAAATCGTTTAACACGAAAAGGTTGCGCTTCTCAGAACCGACCTGATTCGTAAAGCGTTCAGGTATATTGTTCTCACGCGTTTGTTGTTTTCGTCTATTGAAAAGATAAACGCTACATTTTTTGGAATCGCTTTTAACAGCATTCCTAGTTTTTTTTTTGCTACTTTGACTTTTAAATTTACACCATCTGGATAGCCGGTGAAATAAGCCCATGTTGTTTATTTATACCCCTCACTCAATCAGCACACCCCTCCTGCCACACTTAAAAACTTATTAGCTTCGGAATTTGATGACGAGTGTATTGCAATTTGTGTAATAATCAATTAATTTTGTTCAGTTTTTTTTTTTTAATAATTTTAGAAAATATAAATTACACGCATGGTGAGCTCAAGAGATTAGCAAACTGCTAATTTTTAAGATGGAGCTTCTTAAGGCTATTAATCAAGAAATGTTGCTGAATCGTATGTTCATTCTCGTTTTATCATTGTTGGTGTTGGCAGATATCTGTTTATTTCTTGCTATCTGTCTCCCAATAAATCTAAATTACATCAATTGGGGACCGTATGGATTAATTCATCAGATCCAGTTGTCTGCTTTCCCCTATTCCGATTGGCGACTTTAATATAAGAATCAATGATCTAGGTTTGTTGTTCTCTGCTCCCAAATGAAATTTTATTGTGTTTGGTGATCAAAAAATTGTACAATGCATCAAGAACTTGAATCTATTTCTGGTCAGCCTATTTCTCATACTAATAATCTTAAATATCTAGGTCTGATTCTTGTCCATAAATTTACTTTTATTCCCCATATGGAACACATACACAGAAAGTGTGCTTCTATATATCACAAGCTCAAAAGAATGCAGCCAAATACTTTTGGTTTGAAATACAGTCATTTTGTATAGGGGACTAATTCAGTTACTTTATGCATATGACTCTCTTGTCTATGTTAATAAAATAATTTTTTACTCGATCAATAAGTACCAGAAGAAGTTTCTTCTTAGTATTTCATGTTTATACCATACATGTCCCACTTCTGCTACTAATGTTATATCTTTGTCATTAGCGCCTCCATCATCTCAGTATTTAGAATTGTTAGAGATGCTGCTAGTGTCAAGAATTTCCAGTTCCTTAATATTGACCCGCTTACTTTGGGATCCTTTCCTAGTGTTCTTCTTTTTAAAAAATATATTTATCCTTCACTCATTGATTCTTAGCAAGCTAGAGGTGGGACAGTTGTTTAACTGGAAGGGAAACCTTTTTGTTTTTCCAAAAGTCTTTGAATGGTCTAAGGCTAAAAATATTAATATTAATTTTTTTAATACTCAGGTGCTCTCTGACCGTGGTAATTTTGATTCCTATCTCTATAGGTTCCATCTTGCTTCTAGTCCAGTGTGTTCCTTTTGCACTTCCATCGTGATGATATTGAGCATTTAATGTTTGATTGTCCCCTATTTGAGGATCTTAGAAATAAATTTAAAATACATAAATGACAGCCTCTTGCATTCTCTAAACAGAACCATGTCAGTCTCCTGTCGTACATGGAGTTGTCAATGCAAAGAAAGTTTAAAACAGTGGGTATAATTTTTTGCCATTTTTTTATGCTTTATAATATTAATTCAACCGTGAATCCACAGCTTTTGCATACAGTCATCGCCTCCATTCACTTTATTACCAAAATGAATACTTAATAATATTGCCTAAAGCTGTATACTTAATACTTAATTTGTTTTTCAATTAGTATCTTTAAGATTATTTTTGTTTATGTTTATTTTGTTATGCAATTGCACCTTCTGGGTAATTTTTTTTCAGTCTTTTTAATAATGTAATCTCTTTATTTTCTTTTTTTTTTCATTATCTTAAATGTTAATCACTTTAAATGGTATGTGTATATACTTTTTTTTTGTATAATTATACATTTTAATATTTATATGCTCATTTCCACAAAATCATTTTACACACACTGTTGATGGTTTAAGGGGCTATGTTCCCTTATTCCATCCTATTTTTTTTTAAGTACACATTATAGGGAACTCTAACACACGCCTATTTATCTTTTGTATTACATTATATGTTTTTTTTTTGCTCTAGCTACACAACTCTTACACTTATTTATTAAGTACACTAGCTCCCTGCACCTTTATAACAACGAATTATTTAATACATTTGCCCCACCGCGTAAGTGCGGATTGGGGAACCATTAAAAAAAAAATCTAGAAATTTTGGTATGCTAACTCCACTTTATCAACAATAATAAAAAAAAGAGACCAATTTATGACAATGTTTGAACATTGTACATTCGAGTCTGAGAGAAAATGTATGAGAATTGTCAAACATTAAGATTTGAAGACTGCTTTACTTTTTTTTTGGTTCAAAAACAAACGAGATCTCAAAATGCTCCCATATCAGGACCTTAATGGTAGAAAAAAAAACCGATGAACTAACTTGCTAAATAAATGGTTATTGCATTTTTTGCAAATCCCGGATGGTTGGAGCGTTTCAAGAAAAAAAAATGGCATAGTACTAAAAAATGTTTGCGGTGAAGCTAATCAACTTTTACAGATCATGACAACGAATTGGTTGCATTCTATGTTACTTTCAATGCTTCAAGAATGTGGAGCGAATGCTGATGAAACTTGATTTTGCGTATCCAATAAAATTATTACCCCCATCGTGTTCAGTTTGGAAAATCTCTAAAGAACAGATTACAGTATTGGTAGCATACGATTCTGATAGTTCTGAATAACTACCTTTATTTGTTTTTGTCTTCAAATACCACAAGTGTTTTATAACCGTGTGATTATACAAAACTGAAAATTTTACTATCGAAAGCAATTGTTTCGAAAATATTTACTCGCCATCGAAGCAAAAGAAGATTTCTATATCAATTTATTATATGCCCTTCATTTATGTTGTACTCCGTATGCAATTCAGTGACTCCAAAGACGATTGAAAATTACTTTCGTCGTGCGGCATTCTCAAAGGTAGCAGATTGTTTGGTGACAAAAGGGATTGGGAAGAAAAATGTTGCAGCTGAGTCGACATTTAATGAAATGTTTAGGAAAGTTTCTATATTATTGAACTGTTCTTCAGTATCATCGGAAGAATACAGTCCAATTATAACAGACAAAAAGATTTTGAGGTTTGTTCGAAGCTCAGGAAATATCGTTGATATAGGTTTCGACGACGAATTAGACAACGAGAATGCAGATCCGGCACCTACACCATCCGACGAAATGTTCAACATCGTGAAAAGTGTGCGCACTTATTTACATTCCGATAGTGAACCGAATAACAAAATAGAGACGATATCGAACAGTTTGTTGAAAATTTCACGTTAAAACATATTAATAATATATATATCAGATTATTATCCGAAATAACGATAAATGTTTTTTTATAAAATTGAAAATTACGTACGTTTTAAATTTCATTAAGTTCTTGTTAATAATATTGTTATTTTATCGATTTTTATGAAATATACGTACAAACACACATATCTATTGTATGATATATAAAATGTCTTCTAATAAACGTAATTTTGTTGAGTACGTGTATTTTTATAAAAATATACTTTAACACGAAAAAATATTCCAGTCCCCTCTATTTCCTGTTAATACAGATAATTATATATACATCCATCGATGAACAATAATCTTAAGATAAATATATAATTATACAAAGACATGCACGTCTGCATGTAAACATCTACACAAGTACATGCTTATTTACAATGTACAATTAAGCCATATACGCTCACATATTCCCGCGAACATTAAGGAATGCGTGCGCAGTAGTATGCAATGTGGTAACACTTGTCTATTTAAAAAAAAAAGAGAAAAAGAAAAAGAAACATTACATTTTTTTTTTAAATAGACAAGTGTTACCACATTGCATACTACTGTACACGCACTCCTTAAATTCTGTTCACGTACCCGAGCTGTGAACTACGCAATTAAAAATTAAATAGAAATGAAAATAACGTCCACGTAATTTTTATAAAAACAAATCTTACGTAAATACACGTCCATACGTGTGCCTCTTAATTCGAAACACTTTATAAGTAAGGCGCAACCATCTCTATACGCCGTTCCATTGAAATATGGAGCTTCCACCCTATATGCGCAATTATACAGTTTTATTGAATGAAGAACTGTCCTAAGCTACAAAGAAGAGAATTTAAAGAGTTTCAGGATTTAAATTCTCCCGAATAAAGTATAACGGGCCAACAAGCCTTCTTTTATAATTAAGACTATCTTTAGAACCCTCGGTAATTTATTATACAATGTAAATCATTATTTTTATTATTGGACTTTCCTACTTTATAGATTTCCTTTTTTCTCTCTCTCAGTTTCATGCGAGGAAATACGATCATATTCGTTATCAACGATGTTTCTCCTTTTTTTAAAAAATTGTACACGTGCTATTTAACTTATTATTCCCCACCCAGTGAAGAAATTGTAATGATTTTTCTGGGAATATAAAAATAAAATTATATATATATATACATTTGCACGCGTGCGCATGAATGCGATGTTTAGTGTGTGCGCGTGTGTTAATAATTACTCCCCTGTAAACGTCCGAGTCGTGAGAAACCGTTCTCATAATTTTGATTGTACACGTGTTGGAATTCTAAGTACTATAATTCGGTTTACAAAGCCATCCGCCTAAGTAATCCACACTTTTAATGGCGTCCTATCTATATACAATACTACGTACATATATTGCCATTATATTCTCGTAGTTGACGTCTGTGCGGCCATTTGCGAAATATTTTTCCAACACCTACGTATACTGTAGAAATATTTATGTGTGTATGTATTTCTATCACGTATATGTTATAATGCATAAATAATAAAACGCGTATTGATACCGGAATAATCTTAATATTTCACATTCGGGCGTGCTTAGCTTTAAATTTTTTCGATATGTATATATATATATATAGATATAGATATTGATATTAATATTGATATTGATATATATGTGTGGATGTATATATACATACAATTTGTCGAAATATGTGTATACACGTTCAGTTGAAAATATGCATAATTTTTATCTGTATTTGTGTGTTTTCTAGAGAAGGGTGTCATGCTTTCAGTTTTGCGACTTGTTCATTTACGTGATTATGCTCGAACGGGTATGTGCGGGGTTTTTTATGTGTGTGTGAGAGTTAAAAGTTCGGCGAATTTCTATGCGCCATTATTGAAGTTTTTCACTTACGTCATCGTTGATCGGACCGCACGGATATACGAACGATACACGCACAAATGCTCGTTTCGCTCCAATGATCAACACATTGTGTGGGTGTGTGTGTGCGCTCGTATTGAGTTCCTCCACCTTCGTACGACGATGATGTGTAACCTTTACGATGTTGGTTGGATTTGTACGCGTCACCATTCAGCTATTACTATTATCATTATTATTAATTCCTTATTATTATTATTATCGGCCATTAAAGCCGGGTTCACATTGCCGCGTGTCTGAGACTGCGCCTTTCTCACGTGTCTTCGTCGTCGCTTCGTTCCATGTTGTGTTTCTTACATGCAATTCCCGTAATTTCCCTCCGTTCCTAGCTTACCTTATTTTTAGCATTATTGTGTCGTGTTATTTTAGTTTTTTTTCTTTTTTTTTCTTCTGTTGTGTTCTTTTGTTTTGTTGGTCTGTTTTTAAAATTTATCTCATAGTACACAACAACCTGTCTTCTCGCGAAACACGTTGTATCGTCATTCCCTTTCGCAGTTCCACTTTATTCCCCCCTCCTTCGCGGTCGTTACTACACCTCCCGTCATTGGCCGGTGAATTCCATTCAAAGTAACGAAGCGCTATCTACTAGTCGGCCGTAGAAATAAAATGTCGCGGACGGCCGTTGTTAAATATCTTCGAGGAAATCTGGAATTCATTGGTTTTTATCTATCAGTATATTTGTCTGTTTCGTTACGCGTCTTCGACGTTTATTATATTAATTGATTAGTTTTAATTTTTATTTTTCATAATATTTATTTATCAAATTAAAAAAAAAAAAAATCAAAAAGGATTTCGTTATTAATGGAAAAATTCTCGGTCGTTATCGAATTAAATTTTATTCTCGTCAATTTTTTCGTCGATAAAATAAATATATATTTTTAAATTTATATCGCGAAAGTTCTGGTCTAATCTAGTCTATTCGGTATAGTAGTCATGGTAGTGGTTGTTTTGGAATCTTCCGATAATTGGAAGCCGTTTCCTCCGAAGAAAAAATGGATAAGACATTATTTAGGTACGTTTATAATTTTATTAATTAATTTTAGTTCTAATTATAAAAGTCGAAGCGATAAAATTACGGGTGAAATTAATCTGTATGATTTTATTTGCCAAAAAAAATAAGGGAAACCTTTTTAAATGAACGATATTAATTAAAACTTAACATCTAAATTTGGACGCGAATAATAATTGTATATAGCTTCCGATTTCTGACGACTTAGAAAATTACAATTACTGATATGAGCTTTTTCTTTCGTCTCGTTTAGGTGAGATTAATTCTTATTATTAAAACATCTGTATGAATTTATAGACTCCTTAAAGATGAACCGGTTTTTTATCATATACGCGCCGAAGTACATAATATGTGGATATAGAAACGTAGTTAAGTAAGTCTGTGTTGCATACATACATATATATATATATGCATGTATGTGTGTAAGAATTCGTAGTAAAGGAAGCGTTATAAGAAATTCAATGTGTAAAAGTAAGAGGACGATGTATCACAAATATTAATTGTAGACAACGAGAGAGGATTAAATGATGTACAAAAATTAAACTGCATAGCAGGTAAATATGGAATGGAAATAAATATTGGAAAAATAAGCGTTAACAAAACGCCCGAATAAATGAATATATCAATCAATGGATAACATCGAGAACAAGTCGATTCTTTCAAATATTTAGGACATATAATAACAGAAAAAATCGCAATATCTAAAGAAGCGTTTAAAGACGTACGCGGAACACGTTGTTTATATAGAATTACGGATATTGTCAAGTCGTATATATGGACAGTAGACGTCAAAGAAAAGAGCTTTTCAAAGTGCTGAAAATTTTCTTGGGTTGACAAAATTTCGAATAAATAAGTTTTTAACCGAGTACAAGAGGAAAGATCACTCTTGAAAACGATTAGAAAAACAAGAATGAAATAGTGCACGAGTTACGGCATATTGAAAGATGTTATAGAAGGAAAAATGCCCACGTGCAGGCCGAAAGGAAGACCAACACAAACATTGTGAACATAATCGTGAAAGAAGCGAATATCAAGAGTTACATTGAACTGGAAAGGATAGCAGAACGGGGAAAAAACTCGGATGATAGGTTATTGCTTCATTTTCTATTCGAATTAGCTGCAATAAATAATCTGACTTTATTCTATCTGATTATAATTTAGTCTCGATCGTTTATCGTCTGCGTAAATTTATGAACGTAGTATGGAAGGTACATTAGGAAATAATAATTCGAATAGAAAAGTAAACGTGAATTCGTAAATCATTTATCTGCAGCTAGAAGAGGGACAATGTACTTTTATGTTGATTGAGAAATTCTGCATCTTGTCGCCTTTGCTTTTCAATTTATACGCAGAAAAAGTTTTCAATATTGCATTAGCAGAAAGTAAGCTCGGGATAAAACGGAAGAACAATAAACAACATTCTGATGATGCTGTAATCTTTGCCAAAAACACCGGTGATCTACAGAAGATGCTCGATATATTGAACAAAGTTGGTAGAAAGTACATAAAATAAATGCGAAAAAGACCAAATGTATAAGTAGAAATAATATTCGAAATAAACCAATCAAAATTGATGGGGAAAAAATAGAAAAAGTGGATAAATTCAAATACCTCGGATGTCTGATAACGGACAACTTGGATGCGGATACGGAAATAGAAACGAGATGCGAATACGCGAAAACGGTCTTCAACAAAATGAAAAACTTACTCTGCGATAGAACTCTCAACTTGAAAACTCGCCAGAAGCTGGTCCAATGTTATATTTACTCTATACTACTATATGGTGCAGAAGTATCAACATTGAACAAAACACAGTGGAAGAGATTAGAAGCTATTGAGATGTGGATTCATAGAAGAATGATGCGAATATCATGGACCGAAAAGGTATCAAATATAAAAGTACTAGAATTAACAAATTCTAAACGTATGCTACATGATATGGAGCAGGAAAATAAAATATTTCGGTCATTTGGCCAGAGGACAAGAATATGGGCTATTAAAACTCACACTCCGAGGGAAGTTTAATGGTAAAAGAAGACCAGGCAGGAGGAAAACTTAATGGATAGACAACATAAATCAGCATACTGGAGTTCATTCAATACAGCAGTTGTTCCATGCCGCCCAATCAAGATTATTGTGATGTCTATACGTCCAGTAATAGAAGAAGAAGGGCAGAGAATTACCACACACACACTTTATTACTTTTGTTTCACGTCTTTTCTTTTGTTCACAGGTACATTACACTGTACACCTAGTCTTCCGCCATTCTATATTATTGCACCTTAGGCGAAATGTCCGAATTGGGGGCAAAAAACAAAAAAAAAAAGCAGATATGCCTACTGGTTTCTCCAAAATCAGGCGGTCTTTATTTTAAGGAGTTTTTTATTAGCTTTGTAACGATTCTCGTACATTCATCCGGTAACGTAATGTTACTTCTTCTTCTTCCAGTGTATATCCGTTAACGGACGTTCGCGATCAAATTAGTTATTACGGCTTTGTCCATTGCTGTTCTGAAGAGTTCTGTGGATGTTGCTCCAAACCGTGTCCTTAAATTCTTGAGCCAAGATATTCTTTTTCGTCCCATTATCTTGCCTCATAGAATTCTCCAGCAATAATTCATATCTTTTTTTATTTCTCATTATGTGGCCCATGTATTCTAATTTCCTGGATTTTACTGTGTTCAGGATTTCCAGTTCTTCGTTCATCTTCTACTAAGTATTGTAACTCAACGTATCCTTCAGTTGTAATAAAAGAGAAATATGATCTGGTCGTGAATTATTCTGATTACGTGTATTTATTAAATATTTTATTTCACTTTTTTTGACCAGTTTCTTCATAATTTTCAGTCGTTTATTTGTTTATTTCATATTTTTATTTCTTAAACGTAGGAGCTACGTATTTTCCTCTGCAATAGCAGTACTTTCATA